>CAUJNA010003236.1:462184-469684 GCA_963377175.1 Effrenium voratum
AAAGGAGCCTTAGAAAGAAGCCCTAGAAAGGAGCCTTGGAAAGGAAGCCTTAGAAAGGAGCCTTAGAAAGGAGCCTTAGAAAGGAGCCTTAGAAAGGAGCCTTAGAAAGGAGCCTTAGAAAGGAGCCTTAGAAAGGAGCCTTAGAAAGGAGCCTTAGAAAGGAGCCTTAGAAAGGAGCCTTAGAAAGGAGCCTTAGAAAGGAGCCTTAGAAAGGAGCCTTAGAAAGGAGCCTTAGAAAGGAGCCTTAGAAAGGAGCCTTAGAAAGGAGCCTTAAGAAAGGAGCCTTAAGAAAGGAGAAAGGAACCTTAGAAAGGAACCTTAGAAAGGAACCTAGAAAGGAGCTTCCTACCCCTTTTCTTTTCCGCGTGTAGTGGCTTCATTTCCGTAAGTAGTGACATTTTCATTTCCGTAAGCAGTGACATTTTCATTTCCGTAAGCAGTGACACCTTATCCGCTCAGAGTGATCATGATTCCGCAAGATGTGACAAGTCTTTCCGGACGTTGGGGCGAGCGAATCAAAGGCGAATCAATATCATTGCTGCATTCTCTGGCCGGAGGGCTGCCGAAGTTCCGTGCCTGCTGCATTCCGGCTCTCATAATCATCCTGGCACAAGCAGGCCGAGAGAGGAGTGCTAGGAAGAAGGCTTGCAATGATGACTGCAGCGCCTGCTATTATCATGTCAAGGATGTTGTTTTCAGCTGAACAGCATGCCCCCAGGAACTCCCACAAACCAAGAGCCAAACAAAGACGCGACCGTGAGGCATTTAACACAGCGGCGGCGCGGCATCTCGACGCAAAGGCCTAGCATGTGGCCGTGGGTTTCGTAGATGGCCTGACACGGGTTTCGTGAATTCAATCCCAGCCAAGGATAGCTTGTCCTGGCAGGAACGATAGATGGCGTTGGCGGAGCTCATGTCAAAGTCCTGGCACAAAACAGCGTTCCGCTTGACTCTTACTGGGCGCAGGCCTAGCTTGTCAGTTTGATGATGAGCCTCTCAGCCACGACAAATCCTCGTTTCCCTGCCTTGATGCCGAGCCGCTCGCGCATGAGCTTTTGCAGCGTCTCAGCCTCCGCTTTACAGGCAGAGGGGAGCACACTCGAAGTGAAGTCAGGGAAATCAGCTTCGGAAGGATGTTCCAAACCACTAGTGTCCAGTGTCTGTCTCCACTTTGTTCTATGCCCAAAGGGAATGTCCTTACACGGATTTCGGGGGGCACCTCGGATGCCCGCCGCCCACTCTGCCGCCTTCTTCCTGTCTGGAGGTTTGTGGTTTCGCAGCACCGCCACATCGGAGAGCTCTGAGTGAGCGAGGCGAGTGGCCACGCAGCGGTTGGCCAACAACATCAACTCCTGGCGAGCGAAGGCTCCGACGGGGATCCACAAAAACAGAAGCTCGCATCACAAGCCAAATGCTTCAACTCCTATTTTGATAACACAAGGCTTTATCTTCTGCAACAAACTTTTGCCATAGCTGACAGAAGGGAAAATCGGATTTCACGAAAGCTCACTAAAAAAATGCCGCAGCATGCCGCGAGCCGCGAGCCTCAATCACCCAATGCGAGGCGCTGTGGGACTCCAAGTGGTAGCCAGTGGGGATCCCGTCCTGAAGCAGTCAGGGATCCTTACAATGGATCCACCTGAACATTGCAACTTGTCAATGGTTTCCCAGTATTTTGGCGTTGAAAAAGCCATGTTTCAAATGGTTGCAACATGTATCTTTTAAGGAGCCCTGTGTAAAAAGCGACTCAAGCTTCGAACCTTCGCGGCGCGTCCTCACTGTCCATGGTGTGAAAGATCATTTTCCTTGGAAGGCTTGACAGCTTGCATCCTTCTGCAGCCACACGTAAAGGCAAGTGGACAAAAACAAGGAGCTGTGATTGGGACACCTAAAGACAAGGAGTGAAGGTCATATTGCCGTGTTCCAGGCCACTTCCGATTCCCAACCAAGACTGACCTTGTACCTCGACTGTTCGTGGGAACGAAATCTGCAAGACTGCCAAGCAGGGCTCTGCCAAATCTGCAGTCATGGCGCGTCTTGCTGATGGTCAATGCCCCTCCATTCAGACGTCCCGAGCGGACCTGGCAGTCAGATCCCACATCCATGACGGGAGAATGCTGCAGGCACTTGGCTGCTGGGCCCTGTCTGGCGCATGCTGGCTTTCTCTTTCAACCCCATCTCCGGGTCTTGTCCTAGTGAAACGCTTCCCCTAATCGAATTCAGGTGCAAATGCTCCCCCCCTCGAAGCGGCTACACTAGAGGTTGATCGAGCAGAAGCCAAGGCTTCGATTCTCATGTTGTCCGGCGGTTGAGAAAATGGTGACCCTGTTTGGAGATTATGAAAAGGTCACCGGGGTGGCAAAAGGATCCAAACGTTTAGCAACCCTCCCGAATCTGCCTCTTGCCTCATCTGTTGCCTACACAGTGGCCTACACACTCCCATTGCTCAATCTCGCAACTCGCGACTGTCTGAGGCTTGGCATCTTGCTGCGTGAGTGACAAGTGCTGGCTTGGCACTCCATGTCGAGCAAACAATTGCCATGAGCGCATCAAATCCGCGCAGCATGCACCTCTCACACACGTGGTGTCTGAGGCTCTGTGCCGTCGGCTTGGGGGTTCCTCCTTTCGACAGCGCCAAGATATGTGGCGCCGGGTGTGGTGCTCGACGTAAAGGGTATCAAACATGGTCAACCTCTGTGAGTGTGGGGGATGGCCTTTGCAAGCTCCTTACAATGGTCGAGCTAATGCCTGACCATCCTCTAATGCAGGTGAGCACGACCAAGGCATCAAAGAAAAAGCACGGTCAGTTGTCTGCACGATGCTGAAGATAGCCCATGAAAAAATGAAAAGAAAAACAAGTTCCACTCGCCCAGCTGCAGTGGGCCTCAAGATTACGGACTCTCCACGTCAGTTTCGCTTTCCGGCCATCAAAAAGGATGGTCATTGCTGTTTTCCCCCATTTTGAGGCATGACTTTCTCCCCAGATAGCTGAAAGCTATAGGGGTGGGTTCTAGCTTCTATCGCGCAGTGAGATTGACGGTTTTTCCCCTTGGGCATGCAGGTGGCGGTGCGGGCGCGCATGCAGTCTGCTTTGGGACGCTGTTTGGGTGCTGCGACGGTGCGGGCGCATTTTGCGAGATTGAAGGCCGTGTTTTGTAGCTATCTGGTGACTATGCTGGTAATTGTTTGGGAGGGGTATCATCGAGGTGGGGTTTTGTGTCCACCAACAATTTAAGGACCGTTGCAAAGAAAGTCCATCACCAATCCAATTTGCATCCATGCCTCTTCGGTCTCAGGAAGCCCCGCCCAGCCCATCCCTGGCTCCGGGCGAAGGTCTCGGTGCACTGCCGCGCCAAAGCATCGTGCTCCCAGCGATGAAAGCGCCGCAGCCATGCCGCCTTTCGCGTCGCGAGGCCGGGCTTGCCAGGCAGGCTTAATCCGGCGGCCATGGGGGAGACTCAATCTCAGGGGAGAACAATTCAATCAAAGGAGCCCTGATTGGTGGAAGCTTGTTTGGAGCTTGGAGAGAATACATGAGGATCCCAAAAAGAAATGTTGGTAGACAGAAATGCTCAAAGTAAATAATTGCTCGTGTCTTCTATCTCATACGCATTCCGATTCCCGTATCCTTTCAACCTGCTTCAAGCTTGCGTCGGCCTTTTGGTCTCCCTGCTACAAACTTAGAATACATGAGCATACCAAAACGAGTGGTAGACAAATATGGCAGTGGGTCAAAAATATGTACTCAAAAAAAATGGAATCCGATCGGTAAATGGAAACATGGACCAAGACCTGCGGTCCATATCCTGGTGTTTGAATTTTGACCCATACCCACATGGCCATGGGTCAAAACCCCGTACCCCCAGTGAACATGCCAAAAATAGGTCCTAAAATGGGTCGTGCACCTACCCCATTCTGTGGTACCATTGGTTTTGAACCCTGGCTCACATGATCCTTCAATGAACTTGCGCCCTGGGGCGCTCGAGTCTCCGTCGCCTCAGGCACCGCAGCAAACCCTTCGGCTTCCACCGGCGAGGCCAGCAGCGCGCGGAAGGCCAGCAGCAGCTCCTGAGACTCGATTAATATATACACAAAATGCGTGTTTAATACATATAACACAAATAATACAATAAATACATACATCAACAAACAAACCAATAAATAAATAAAACAATACATAAATACACAAACACATCTGCGTTGTTTGTTGTGAATAAAACCCAATGGCATGTGTTGGGGGTCTAGAGAAAAGCCCAATGTTTAGGGTGTGCTTCTCAGGGCACCTGGTGGCATTTGGGAGGTCAGAACCGCTCCTTCACAGTGCGCGTTGGCGTCCAATTCCCCAGCACCTCCATCTTCACCAGACCTAGCGCTGAATGGAGCAGCCCAACCGGGGGGGTTCCGCTGGGTGAAATGTGGGTGGAATCAGACCACTTTCGGAGGGGCCCGAAAACCGATATCAGACTTTTAATTGGTTCTTTTGGGGGGTCAACATTAGCTTCATCGGTTCATCTGCAAGCCTGTGCCAGTCGTGCCCCCCACTACTGAACCCTCATGCCACATGCGGAAAAGCGACTCCTAGGCAACGAGGCCCAGCCAAATCGGCCAAGCCATAGCCACGCTCAGAAGACGAGGTGCCATTCAAGTCCACATTGCAATGCAGAATCTTGGTTGTCACCATGATGTCTGGAGGTTGCCATGGGTAATCCTGCAAGCAAGCCCGTCTACGCGACACGCCCCAGCTGCGAAAGACTTCAATTCCATGTGGGAAGTGAACTCATTTGAGTCACAATCAAACGGATCGATATCAAAATGGTAAACCAATGTAAAGAACTACAAAGGCGGATAGCCGAGACGAATTCTGGCAAGGAGACTTACCTTCACCAATCCCAGTGTTTTAAGCAAGTGGCTCATTTGCCACCACGTATTTCCCCACGTGCAATGCGGGAAAGTCAACAAGCACCCTGTCTGGTGTCGGGAACCAGACAGGAGGAAAGGCAACTGGGTGCCACTGAATTGATAGATCCCTCACGTCCCTGGCTCTAGCCCTCAACATTTCTCTTGAAGTGACAATAAGCTCATCAGGAACACTTGTTCGAACTGGACATTTCAAGCATGACATGGGTCCGTCTGCTTTTTGGGGGTGCCCATTGTTTGTGGTTTTACCTGGACCTTCGTCCTCCTGAAAAAAAAAGAAAGAAACGTAGCTTCCACCTTTGACTGGATATTCGGGAAATCGTAGCACTTTTTGCCGCAAAACCAAGGAAGCTTTGCAGGGGGAAACGTACCCTTTTTGACCGCAAAACGCCTACACATTTCCGCAAATCTCCCGCAAAAACCCGCAAACTCCCACAAATCAGACAAAGTCGTAGTTTTGAATGATCAAGGCATTCTATGGTGTTCACTGCAACGTTGGCAAGTGCTGTCAGGTGTAATTGTCTGTATGGCCAATGCGCGACTGGAAACGACGCATCGTATGCGTTTTTGCCCCCAATTGTAGCTAAACCACTTGAATTCGGTAAATCGAAGGGGTCTCCCAAAACACCCATATTTGGCCATGGGTCAAAATCCCGTACCTGCAGCGAACATCCCAATCCCCGCTAAAATAGACCAAAATGGGTGGTGCACCTACCCCAAAATGGTACCATTGGTTTTGACCCACAGCCATTTTTTCCGGAGATTGAGTTCCAGGTTTTGGAACCATAGAACACCATCTCTCTTGTTGCTTTTTTTGGGGGGGCTTCCCTAAAAATGACAGACCCACATTATCAACAAAGGACACCGTGTACACTGTATTTCTTGGCAGAGTCACAATCTACCTTTCCCAAACTACCCTGTGAAAGGGTAGAATCTGTCTTGACCCCCGGTTTCGATTTTTGGCAACCCCTCTTACCTGAACTCCAAGAATCCTTGATGCCGCAACAGGGAACCCCCCAAAGGGTGTTACCTCCGCCGTGGGGTCCCAGAATTTTCCCGCAAACGCGGCAGAGGTCTCGGGGGGGTTGGGTCAGAAGGCTCCTTGAAGACGAGCACCAGGCGGAAGAGGCCCTCCTCGTAGGGCGTGCCCTCCGGGCCAGCGACCAGGGCCTGCCAATACCTCGCAACTGCACCCTCACGTGGCGTGGTGAGGCGCACTTGCACCAGAGGGTAAGGCACGGCCCCCCTTGTGGCTGTGGGTCGTCGACTCCTCGTGAGTTCCTAGGTTGCCTTACGGCAAAACCATGAGAGGCCGTCGACTCCAACTGCTTGCAAGCGACAGGGAACTGGAACTCACTGAGCGATCTGCATTGAAGACCAACGTTCCCAGCTGTCCCAACCCACTTGTGTGTCACACCTCGACCTTCTTTCTACTTGCAGCAAAACCAACATGCTCTCTTCTGGGCAGTCCTGAAGCTCGGAAAACCCCGAAAGGCTTCACCCACCCTCACCCTCAACAGCCCGGGAAAGGTCTAGGAAAGGGGCGGGGGGGGTGCAGCTTCAGGAGATGTCTTTCCCTTTTGCGTTCCCCCTCACGAACACATGGACCTCCAGGGGTCGTCACCCGGTCCCACGCGGTCCAACGCCATGGGGCAGGAAGGGGTGGCTGACGTAGCTGGCTGTGTCATCGCACCAGCACCCAGCTGGCGGATCCTCCGCGAGCTCGAGCAGCTCCTGTCCAGGACCAATAGACTTGACGAAACAACCTCTGGACGCTCGCTTGCACTGTCTATTTTATAGTGAGCTCAAGTGAGGGTATAACGAGCTGACCATGATAAAGGCGATAATGGGCCTTTGCTTGGGGATCCCTTAATTCCGCTTTTGGAAATAGTAAATCTATGGAGCAAGAAACAGGCAAGCAAAGACACACATACGCAGCGACTACAGCGGCCTGACGTAGACTCGAACGGGACGGGGTCCCAGTCCATGGTTTTCAGGCGAGCTTAGGTTGAAGTTTATACAGCTTTGCTGCAGTTTTGATCGGCTGGTTTAGCCTGGCGTATTTGCTGTACAAATTGCAAGTTGGTATGCCGCTGACTATCACGTCAACGCCTTGACATGTGTTAACAGAATGGTGCTGTCGTGGCAATAGGTCAAGTGATGCTTTAAAGTCGAGTTGGCGCGCTCGACTCGGTGCGTTCGAAGACTTGACAGGAAGCCCTGGAACACATTCACTGGCAGGCACGGATGCCCCATCCTCACTGTGGCCATGGGTGTGTCTTAAAATAGGAGAACCCCTAAGGTAGTTGGTTTCCTGCAGGTTTCACTTTCCAGCAAGCACCAAAAAGGGTCCCAAAAGACACACACCCACATCTACCAGCTGCGACGCCTGAAGAGCAGTCCAGCTATTCGTATCCGCGGATTGTGGAGTCTACCGGCCCATTCGACATCATTTTAGCCCCGGGGAGCGCCTGTAGCTGCGTTGTGACCAGTGCGTGTCCGCCGACATTGTTCGGCGTGTCGGATACCTAAGAGAGGATAGACCCCTTAGTCCCCCCCCGGGACACGTCAATTACGCAGGGT
>CAUJNA010003236.1:472184-494684 GCA_963377175.1 Effrenium voratum
ACATACATACATACATACATACATACATACATACATACATACATACATACATACATACATACATACATACATACATACATACATACATACATACATACATACATACATACATACATACATACATACTACACATACATACATACATACATACATACATACATACATACATACATACATACATACATACATACATACATACATACATACATACATACATACATACATACATACATACATACATACATACATACATACATACATACATACATACATACATACATACATACATACATACATACATACATACATACATACATACATACATACATACATACATACATACATACATACATACAGTACAGTACATTACATTACATTACATTACATTACATTACATTACATTACATTACATTACATTACATTACATTACATTACATTACATTACATTACATTACATTACATTACATACAATATATTACATTACATTACATTACATTACATTACGTTACGTTACATTACATTACATTACATTACATTACATACATACATACATATGTGTTACATACATACATATATACATGCATGCATACATACGAGAGAGGGAGATTGGGGAGAGAGAGGCTTGGGGGGATAGGGAGGATGGGGAGCAGAGGGAGGGAGAGAGGACGACAGAACACACAAGGGAGACAAGGGAGAGAGGAAGAAGGTGAAAAGGGAGAGAACAATGTCGGCGGACTGAGCCGGAGGCTCTAAAGTTTAAGGACATATTCGTCATGCAGCGGGTTCGTGTCCAAGAGGTAGTTGGTTGTTCTTTCTGATTCATTGTTTATTATGGCAAGTTTTTGGCACACTCTCAATAAAGATTTTGACGGCGCAAGTCCTCTACAACTCTAAAACTGTTTTTTGGCAAAGGCATGGCTTTGGCGGTGCCATGCAGTGGTGTGCAACACTTCGTCTCTCCGACCTCTCTACAAATAAACCCGTGGCTCCTCAACTATGAATAATGGATTGCGCTGGTGGCAAATAGAATAGAATAGAAAGCAGAACTCTGAGAGCGTAAAGCCAAACGGAAACATCCCAACTGCGTCAAGCTACCTACCAAAAAACAGTTCCATGCGACTTCAACAAGCAATGACCTGCTTGTTGCTTGTGAAACCCGCTTCTGGGGTTATCTGTGTTCCTCAGCGGGCACAGCGCCAACAATTCCTCCGCAGATTCAAGCGTTTTTGAGTCATCGTGTCTCCTTCCGCAGCCTGGCAAAAGCCCCATGCTCCATGTCAGGAAACAGGCAAGAGCAGCTGAAGCCCTAGCTGCGGCTGTCACAAGGGTGAAGTGCGTTCGCAGCAAAACTCAGCTTGTCAGCCGCAGACATTGCCATCCCTTTGCACAACAACACTGGCCCGTTAACATCTCTGCGCCCGAACCTTCCCACACACGTCATAGAGCAACTTGATATCATCTTTGATCTGCTGCCTGGAAGCCGGGACTGAACAAGGCTGGACTCGCTCTGCATGTGTTCCCTGTCCCCCCAGCCAAAAGCAGATATCATTATGTTTCCAGCATCACCAGCTCAGGCACGTACCATGTGAAGTCGTTGTGCACCTGGTTGCTTGGCCGGGCTGTAGCTGTGAAGGAAACAATCAACCAAGGAGAAAGCTCCAAAGCAAGCTGGGAAAGGGGCGGGGCCCAAAGAAACCTCAAACAAAGAACAAAGCAGGCTACATCCATTTGCTTAAGTTCCCTGGCAAAAATAAAAAAAGCTCCTGTAGTGATTGATTTCCCTTAAAACCAGCAGGGGAAATAATAATAAGCTCAGGCGATATCCCCAACAGAATGCGGTGCTCTTTTTGGTGCTCGCACCACCCGAGCCCTCACAGAACCTCGTGGAACCCTGGTGGAACCCTGGTCGAACCCTGGTGGAACGCTCGTGGAACCCTCGTGGAGCCTTACCTCAGGGCCGCCCCGGACCACCCCGGAGCCTATCTGGGCTGAGACATCCCCAAGCTTTCAGCCGTTGGGGAAAGAACAAAAACTAAAACCACCCGAAGGCAAACTGTTGGGACGCCTTGCGCGGCTGCGGCCGCGGCTGGCGGACGCTTCTCCTCCGGAATCTCCGTGTCGTCGATGACTTCTTGCGCCTGGCGCAGCTCCCCAGGGGAAGCGGTTTGAGCCACAGATCCAGCGCCTGGTCATAGTTCAAGCGGCATTGGGAGCAAATGGTGGTCTTGGCAAACCAAGGCCTGTCGCGTGGCAAGACTTGGAACACCAAAGAGAAAGCAATGCTGGAGCCAAGGGGCGGTGGATCCTGGATCAGCTGGCCAGTCCTCTTGCAAAGTCCTTGGCCATGTTTTGGGGCCCTGTCTCAAGCAACCCGACTTTGGCTGAGACGGTGTAAAACTCCCACGCTGAGGTGGCGAACCCAGGCAAGCCAATAAATGGTTGTCGCCTATTTCAAGAAGCCCGCATGAAGCCGGGCCCCGAAACGA
The DNA here is from genome assembly GCA_963377175.1 of Effrenium voratum. Lineage (NCBI taxonomy): Eukaryota > Dinophyceae > Suessiales > Symbiodiniaceae > Effrenium > Effrenium voratum. The sequence continues at coordinate 474,671 of CAUJNA010003236.1, forward strand.
AAAAACGGGCAACCATTCGGGTGTCCTACCATTGACGCAACGCTTGGGCTGTTTAAAGGGAAACCCAAAGGAACCAATAAATGTTCAGGGGGATCTCCTTCATAGGAAACACCCATAGGTTTGACAACCCTCCAAATGGGTATGAACTTGAATTGGGATCCCTCAAGGACATCATTTACATGGGGATTTGCGTCCAGACTGCCTGTGTTGACTGCCCTCCAGGTTTGTATCATCCATCTTATTGCCTCAAAATCGGGAACCCTTGAAATGAGGGGGGGGTCCTTGCGTCTTTCCTTGCAGCCAACCCCCAAAAAGGCTTCCATAACAAATCAACCACCCATATTTGTTTAGCTTTGATCCGCTTCCACCCTCCAAATTCAGACCACGACGCGGAAGAAGGCCGAGAAGGAGAGCTTGGGCTCGTTCCTGAGCTCTGGGCTGGGAAGCAGCTGAACTCGATCCAGAACAGGGGGTAAGCGCGCGAAGCGAGCCGAAGGATAACTTATCCTGTTGGGCCGTTGCGCCTGGAGGAAACCCATTTTCGGGTGGCAGAGGATGGGGCACACAAAAATGGCCGTGCCCAGACAGCTAACGCTTTGACCAAACTCAAGCCTTGCCCCTTAACCTAAGGTTCGCCTGGGCAGCGCTAGAGTCCCACTTCGATGGACAGGTCCACTCCTAGCTCTCGGACATGTCCAACAACAATGAAGAAGGTTGTTATCCCAAGGAACGGTCACAAAATACGGAGAAAAACGGGGAACAATCGAAAAATAAGTGTGTGTGTGTGTGAACTAGTTTGGAGCGTATCGTCATCGACCTGTTCCCCCCTTGACCCGGAGAACCCATCGCATGTATTGCCGAGACGCGGATTCAGCGAGCAAAGATGATTGCAAAGGCCGTGGGGCAACATCGGCAGCACCTTCCGTTCAATGAAAGGCAGGCATAGTCTTACAGTTGCACGTAAATGAGCAACTGTGAATATTAATTGTCCCCTGGTTTGTTCGAATGGTATTCTGGTGAGTGGGACCCATGTCATCCCCTTTACTACAGAAGAAATGTCAATCGTTGCGACATCATGGCGGTCGATGAGGGCAGCACGCGGCCGATGAGGTAGACTGAAGTAGACCGACCTGAACCACGGCCCCTGCTCTGAGCTTCGTCCGAATTCGTGGAATTCAGCAATGGACGCCGCCTCACCCTGCGTGCATGTCTTGTAACTGTAGTTACTCAAGCCCCAGAGGGGTTTTACATGGGGCAAAGACCAGCCAATTTGCATAAATGATGTAAGCTTCAACCCCTGCGTCTTGGCTCAGCTTCAACCCCTGCGTAGCCAACTTGCCAAGCCCTGCGCACGTCTAAGCCCATGGAGCTTCCAACTCTGAGAGCCCCGGACGCTGAGCCTCGGAGTCCGTGACGGTGCCCAGCCTGGGCTGATGGACTCCGGGCGGGGGCCTTTGGACCAAGGGGGGTCGTGTTGCCGCCTGTGGTGGAAAAATGATGGACCCCCTGGTGGTGAAGGATTCCTCTTTGAGGGGGTCGGCAATTCTCTCACAAAAGGTGGCAAAAGGACCCCCCTGACAACATGGCGCCAATCTGCTTCAAGGTGCTTCAGGAAATGCCCAACATCAGCGATGTGGACACCAACCTGCAAGCGCTGAATCCCGAAGCAAACCGCCATGTCGTTGTGACAGGCCTCAATTTGATTCTTCGCGGGCAAGTCGTCAACATGGATAGCATCATCCAAGTCCTGCAAATTTGCATAAATGATGTGCAGCTGGAACAAAGAACAAAGTCGACCTTCCACAGCAGAGCGTTTCGGGGGATTCGTCACTGCCGACAACCCCTTCTGAAACGAATCCGAGGACCCGATCGCTCGCAAAATTCAACAGGCTCCTTCGCAGTTGCAGGGTCGATGGTGAAGATGCGCATATGCCGGAGATCCATCCTACAGGCAAGGGCTTCCCATATCGTATAATGTGCATGAGTGTACAATATATATGTATATGTAATATAATGTAATGTAATGTAATGTAATATAATATAATATAATATAATATAATATAATATAATATAATATAATATAATATAATATAATATAATAATATAATATAATATGATATAATATACTATACTATATATATATAGTTGTGTGCGTGTGTGAATAATGCGATTCATAGCTTGTCACGACAGCAAGCCGTGAAGTCACACTCTCCACATGCGAAATGTTGAAGTGACTTTGGGCCAACACCAAGCTGGCATTGCTTGTTCAGCCTTGGCCGCTGTCCGCGCCTTTGCTTTGCCTCCTCCTCGAAGCTTTCCCTCGCCTTCTTCACGATCTCATCTACCTGGAGGGTTCAGTAAGATCGACTCGACTGAGTCTCAACAGGGATCCGGATGCATTATACACCTGAACATCGCCTTGTAAATGGCGGTTTCCTTTATTTTGGCGGAAAAAGCCATGTTTCAAATGGGCAAATGTATCTTTTAAGGAGCCCTGCTCAATGTGGGGTTGATCAAAAGTCTGTGGGACGACAGACTGGCCAATCGTCCCTGCTTGAGGCTCGCAGGCTCAAGCAGACTTTTGAAAGGCCAGGCAGAGCTGTACAAAAATGGCTGTGGCTCAGAAAACCGGTACCAAAATGGGTTGCCCTGGTAAGTGGAAACATGGACCAAGACCTGCGGTTTGCCCCTCCTGTTTAATTTTGAGCCACACCCAAATGGCACCGACAATGTAATCGCCATACGCACCGCGCGATCTCCCAAGTCCGAAATCTCTACGCATCCGCTAGGGTCAAGTTAGTGCGGGGTTTGGTGTGGCGGGAGCCTCATTCAGCTCCTCGTCAGGAAAGTCCACATCATGGTCATCCAGCTCGTTGGCAAGTAGCGCCTTGGTCCGAAAGTTGCTCCCAACTGTTCCTCTTCAAAGAAACAAAAGCAGCAAGCATGGAACAGAAGGAAGCAAGCATCAAGCGATTCTTGATAGTTGCCTTTGGACGCTGCACCTGCCTAATTATTCACTAAGAAACTGCCTCCCTACCCTCCACGGTTTTGGCTGCGCACTCGGCTCATGTTCGCCTGGGAGCCTCACGTGCCTCTCTTCTGCCTCCAGACTCCCGGCCTGCCGAGGGAAGTGGAACCGACACAAAACCAGGCCCGGGGACGGAAACTCATACTGTGGATGGACGAAATCCATTTCGCACCACCGTTCAGAAACCCTAGTTTCTGATGATTCACCTGTATAAATACTAACAAACAATGGTTTCCCATGGTTTCCAAGTGGTGCAGGATTTCGTCCATCCACAGTAGGAACTAGTCTAGTTAGTTCCATCGGGACGCCCCAAAATGGGGAAGCTCTCTGGGATGTTTCAAGGGAAACCAAAGGGATCAAACAAATCAAAAGGGCCCTGTTCCCTCAGGGAGCACCTCACTTGAGAGGGGGTAACCCTCCCACCAAGGATCATGGGGTGCCCCTCCCTGTCCACTATTCCCGGATGGTTTAATATGTTATTGCGACCACTTCCCTTGCGTGGGTTGCTTGGTTGCTTGGGGGTAACTCGCAACTCGCAGCCGGAAAAGCGGCAAGCGGCGGAAACCTCCGGCGCACCCTGCCCAAGCACTGGCCATGCAGCTTCGCCAGGGGATGCCTAGCTGCGAAGGGCGAAGGTCGCTCTTGGAGGAAAAGCGCCAGTTGGGGGGATCCATTTGAAGACAGGTCTGTTTCAGTGCTTCCCTTCAAAGGTAGAAAGGGGGGTACCAAGATTTAGGACCATATTTGTGTGGTTTCTGTCAATCGCAGCCTGAGTCGTGTCATGCCTCGAAAACCGTACACACTAAGGTTTCCGGCTTTGAGAACTCATCCCACTTTGCGACTTGCAAAGGCCACAACCTCATGACACAAGGCACACGGGCACACTGGGCACACTGGGCAGTCGCATTCCAGTAAAAAAAGATGTGGCAATGGCAATGGGTCAAAACCAAATCGTACCCCCAGTGAACATCCCAATCCCCACTAAAAATCTCGACTAAAATGGGTGGTGCACCTACCAAAAATGGGATGCCATTGGTTTTTGAACCATGGCCATGTTTGAAATTGGAGCTATCCAGAAATGCTCCGGGGACGTGCCAGGCGCAGCTCTAGGATGAGGACTGGAAGGGATCGAGCTTCCCCGGTATCTTGAGGGCCTGCAAGCCCCTCCAGCACCAAAGAGGCTGGCCCCATAAAGGCTTCTCTCCCTGTGGCTCCATGCTCGCTCTCAAACGCCCTTTGCAGGCCCGCAGCAGAAGGGCTGTGCTCACTGGGCCTTGGAAGTGACCTGGTTGATCTGCAGGAGCATGGTGGGAAGCCGCTTGTCTGTCGGGATAGCCTGAATCCAAGTGTCCTCCTGCGGTTTCAGGTAGGGTTGCCGGGAAACACCTCCAAGCTTCCATTTGGTTAAGACCCCTGGAAAAAATAAACATAATTCCAGTAGTGATAAATTCCTTTTGCAACCAACAAGGGGAAAAACAACTACAAACAAAATCTCAAGCAAATGGAAGCAAGAAATCTGACAGGGCAACGGGCAACGTCCTTGAGCACTCGAGGATCTGCTTCCTGAAGGGTTGAGAAGGAAGGCTTGGAAATTAGCAGGAAACCACAAGGAAACTAGCTCTAGACATAACATTTTGGGGGGCCACTGTGGATGGACGCAATCCTGCACCACCTACAGAGACCGTGGAAAGATGACTCCCCTGTAAATACCAAGCACGGTGTCCCCATGGTTTCCGAGTGGTGCAGAATTTCGCCCACCAGTATTTTGAGAACCTCCCAGTTGACAGACTTCCGCGTTCGAAAATCGATGAACATCCCCACAGGCTTCAAGTCGAGGTCTTTTGACCATGGCTCGAGTACGTGTAACGGTTTGCCGCTGCGCTGCAGCACGGGACGGCCTTCTTGTGCCTGTCCGGGTGCAGGGTGCAAACTATGGCCTTGGCTCACGGGATATCCATGGCGTAAAAATGACATGCCCAAATCGCTGCATATGGCGGCAACCCACATTTTGGCAAGCCAGCGGCTTCCTTACGGAGTTCCATGCAATCGTCCAACGTCGCTGGGGTAAAAAACGCCCAACTTCAAAGCGCATGCTCAAAGCTCCAAGCTGCGCACCCTTCCCTGCCCCTTCTTCTGCCCGATGGCAACCACCTGTATGCCGTTGGCATCTGAAAACGCGATCCATCTGGCCAGCAGCTTGCGGCTTGCGCACACGCCTGGCCCTCACTCAAACACCAGATCTAGCCCAACCAAATAGAAGGGCTGCTGGGCAACTCCGTTGTGATCCATCCCTCGCCTTGGCCATCTGCACATCCGGCTCCGCTGCCGCTTTGCTGGAGCTGGGCTCGGCTTTGCCACCTGTCCCAAAAGCTGCTGAACCCAGGATGTTCGGCCCCACAAAGCGTTCCTAGTGCCGGCATAAGACTGGTGGCGAGTTGACCTTGCGTGCAAAGTGATACCTTGTGAGTGGGTGATTGTGATGTGATAGCTTGTATGAGAAATGCTGGTCTCAAGCCCCCTTTGAAGGACTGATGTTATCTGACTATCCCCTGCAACCCTCTTAAACATTAATCAGGTGCTGCGGCCGTGGCACAAAACCTATTCCCATGCTCGGCTCGGACCTAGGCTGAGACTTGGCTCGCAGCCTGCCAGGTGAGGCTTGGCAAACACCACCTCCTCCTGTCATGAATCGAAACTCAGTTCTTTTTGTTTGCCAAGAATCACTTGCGCTACTATGGATGGACGAAATCCAGAAATCGCACCACTTTGAAGCCATGGTTTAAAAATCCATTGGTTGGAACTTTGCAGGGGGATCGAACCTTTCCAGGATTTCTGAACGGCGCGAAGTGGATTTGGTCCATCAAGGCCAACTCCCCCGAACAGGACCTCGGAGTCGGAGTCGTTGATGGCCGCCTTAGGTGGCTCCTCGTCTGAGGAGGAGTCCTGGCCGTCCAGCTTTGGTCCCTCCGACGGCATCTGAGTCGCAATCAAAACCTGGTACAAAAATGGTGAACCCAGAACCATGTAAACAGATAGAAAGGCGGCCGCAACTATTTCCGGCCGGGACTGCCCCTTACTAACCTTCATCTACCCAGGTGTTGATTGTGGCTCATCTGACGTCTGGCCTCTGTCCGTCCCAGCAGAACAGGCTGCACCTCACGCGAAGCGAAAGGAAGAAGGCAAGCTGCGAAAGGCGGCCCGCCCTTCCAAGCCGCGCGCGATGACCACGTCTCCATGCACCGCCCGGTTCCGGTTTTTGGAACCTCGCACCTGATCAATGTTGTCTGCAGAACTGGCACTGCCTTTCCATTCATTGATTCTACCATTCCAAGGATGGTGTCTCCGAATAAGGAAGCTCCCATCCAGTTTGGCATCCCTTTGCATCTCCCTTTTCAGCCCAGAAAGGCTTTCCTAAGTTGAGGCAAGGCAGGAAGCCTAGCAGCATACTCAAAGCCTAGTGCAGCCATGCAGCAATGAACTCGCGATCCTTGCCCTCAACGCGCACCCAGGCCATACCTGCGAGTTCAAGGCGCTCAGCTGAAGCACCACATGGCTGTGGTGGTCAAAAATGCGTACCCAAACTGGCTTGCCCTGATAAATGGAACCAAAGGCTAAAACCTTCGGTCCCCTGGTGGGTTCATTTTGACCCATGCCCACATGTTGATCTTTGAGGTTGTCAAATGTCAGCACTGATACATGAAGCCACCAAAAGTTGGTCATCCAATTCGGGTCAAAATGGCACATCGTTTCTAGCCTCTGTGAAATGATAGCGCTTGTGGTCGAATGTTGCAGTCCGCACTCACGTGGTTGGATATGTTTGCTCGCTGTGCTGAGTGTGAGATGGCTGTGGTTGTCAAAAATGCGTACCCAAAATGGAACCCTGATAAATGGAACCAAAGGCTGAAACCTGCGGTCCCCTGGTGGGTTCATTTTGACCCATGCCCACATGTTGATCTTGGAGGTTTGTCAAATATCAGCACTGATACATGAAGCCACCAAAAGTTGGTCATCCAATTCGGGTCAGAATGGCACATCGTTTCTAGCCTCTGTGAAATGATAGCGCTTGTGGTCAAATGTTGCAGTCCGCCCTCACGTGGTTGGATATGTTTGCCCGCTGTGCTGAGTGTGAGATGGCTCTGGTTGTCAAAAATGCGTACCCAAAATGGAACCCTGATAAATGGAACCAAAGACTACAACCTGCGGTCCCCTGGTGGGTTTATTTTGACCCATACCCAGATAACCGTCAAAGTATCCAAACAACGTGGCAGTAGGGGCTATACAAAGGGATCGGAGGGGCGAGAAATCAAGGGACAGGAGGGGCGAAGGCTCTACGGACATGTTGCCTTGCCTGCAACATATCGAACAACCCCCCCCGACAGAAGCATCCAAACAGGAGCACTTAATTTGGAGCCGCTCACTCGGAGTGTGCCGCTAAGAAACACCTTGGCTGCAAGCAGATCTCTCAAGGTCCCCTTGGCCGCACATTGCCCCTCGATTGCCAAAGTAGATCTACGTGGGTCAAAATTAAACCACCAGGGGACCACAGGTTTTAGTCATTGTTTCCATTTACCGATCGGGTGCCATCTTGGGTACCTTTTTTTTAACTTGTCACAGCCATGTCTAGGCCTTCCGGCTCCTGAGGCGAGGCCTCAGCGAAGCTCGCAGCTGGTTTCAAAACATGCCGACTCCGAGGTGGCGGATGCAAAGCGAAGAACTCGGCGCCTGCATCCACTGTGGCCTGATCCAAATGCGGCTCGAACACCTTCCGCCGCCCTGGACGTGATTTGGACTACAACTCGACTCATGCGCAGCTTGCGAAGCCAGCGCCTATGCCCGAGGATGAAGCCGCCGACGTGCCCGAGATTGGCTTTGCCTGGCGCAGACTCAGGGGACGTGCCTGATGCGGCTGCGAAGTTCTATGTGGGAACAACAGGTGAGCCAGCATGCGGGCGGGGATTGTTTATGTCCAGAAACGGTTTGGGAAAGTGTTCCTCATGGCCATGCAACTGCATAAGAGCTGCTTCACAAGGGAAAGGGGGCGTGCATCCACGATAATGATGATAAGGATAAGAGAAAAAGAAAGAGATGATGATGACCATCATGATGATGATGATAATGAGAAGGATGTTGATGATGATAATGACGATGATGTAGCCCAAAATAAAGTCTCCTACACCCCGAATTAAATAATATTAATTTTACGTGCTTTCGCTGACAAAAAGCCCGCCAAAAAAAAAACAGATATAAGGATGCCACTGGACAATGGGGCAATGGATGACTGTTATGTTAACTATCATCGTAGCATCCTTTGCATCACCAATGCTGCTCATAAGAAATGACGACGACCATGATGATAATGGCACGCGCGGGCATGATGATCATTATCATTCACATCATGAAAAACATACCATCTCTACTTGTTCCTTGATAACTATTATCAACGCATCCTTTGCATTGCCAAGGATGTCTAACGTCGCTGTTGATTTTCATACATGTTAAGATGTATATAACGATATTAGATGATGCTACCTGCTGGAGCAAGGCTGCCCTGCGTCTTCGTTTGTGAACGACCAGCCTCGCTCTCCGTCCCATTGGAATAGCCTGGATTGATACGGACAAAAGCATCGAACAAACATTGAACCGAAAACATTCGGCTGCATCGTTCGGCTCCGAAACGAGCTCCAGACCCTCCATTGCGATTGGCTGAACCGGCGAACAGACTTGCTGAGAGTTCTGCAAAAGCAAGCTTGCCTCAAAGCTCAAGAACTTCCCCAAAAAACTTCGACAAAGACTTATGAGGTCATCCTGTCTGATTGAGCAAACTGGAGGTGTCTTCTTGGCGCTGAGGACTCTCTTTGTGAGAGATGAACGAAGGACTCATGACTAGCTGCAGCCGGCAACCCACATGCGCCAAGGCTTCAACCGCTGTGTCCATGCCACTGCCAAGGGACAGTTGATTTGCACACCCGGCCTGAGAATGCCTTCATGTGGCCATGGGTCAAAACCCTGTACCCCCAGTGAACATCCCAATCCCCACTAAAATCTCGACTAAAATTGGCGTGCACTTGCCCCAAAATGGGATCCCACTGGTTTTGAATCATGGCCATCTGTGTCCATGCAAGCAGCGTGCACCCAATGCATGTTAACATGTCAAAGCTTGAACAGCAGTCGAGAGGCATGCCTCAAGTGAGACGGGCGACAAATGACATCCAGGTCTAAGAACCCAATCTTACTGCATGGGGCCGCCTGGGGCCGGCTGCCGGATTTCAACAAGCAGCCTCCCAGGGAGCTGGATGTCTCACCTCTCGATCTGCCGAGAGATGGGGTGAAACTCGCTGGGCCTCATTGACCATCCCTGACTTCTCAGGTCGCTCGGGTAGACTCGTGTCGCCAATCGCCAGTTGCCATGGTCAAACTCCAACTTGTTCATGGTCACGGTTGCCTTGATGGGAACCCAAAAACTGGTCTGGAACCACATATATGTTCCGGAGTTGACTATCCCTATTTCCAAGGCAGAATAAATTTGATTGCAGTCAAGTTTCGGCACGAAGGACAGCATTTGAAGCGTCTGGATCTGGCCAATGACTTGATCCACCGGATTTCGCGTGCAAATGGCCTGCTCAAAATCTGTGGGCCTGAGATTCGCCTTCCGGATATTGCCAAGTGAGCTGCACCCGGCATACTCCGATTTTTTCGACACGAGCTCGGCCCGAGCGAACTCGCCTGAGTCCCAGCGCCACGACCGCAAGTATCGCAAGCACCCGGCCGCCTCTTCCTTGCCATGGCCGGCCTGGCCAAAGCTCTCGGATTCACTCGATCAGTTCAGCTCGGCCAGCCTTCCACAGCTGAGTAGTTTCGCCATCCTGACACGTCAGGCTGTAAGCCAGGATGGCAGCTGATCGTCAACGACTCAAACATCCTCAAACATACAGGCTCTGTCTTGACCAAAAAAAAACGTCGGCTAAGCGCAAGGCGAGCAAAAGTGTCTCTCTGTTCTATAATGATTCCATATCCTTTAAAAAGCCTCACTAATGCCATACCAAAACTCTCAGGTGCAGGCCGTTGAACAACTGGACTGGGTTTCCTCGGTAACATAATCAAAACAAGGTGCTCATCCCTATAGGTCTTCCCTGGGCACTTGTTTCTGTATTGTCCGGTTCGAGCAAAAAACTTTTCCCCAACAAACGCTCAATTAGAACAAAAACACCAAATTGGAAAATTGCTCTGGTGTGTCCGCAAATGTCCGCTCATTTCCCGCTGATGTCCGCTTGTCCCAACGATTTCCCCTCATTTTCCGGGAGAGAGCTGGCCAAATCATGCCAAATCAAGGTGTCCGACCTAGGTCTGGACATGGAAGACATAATGGAAGCGGATATGTACAAACATCATGTGAGGAGTCTTCCCAGTTCCCAATCAGATGACAACAGAACTTAAGCGCACAAAGCGCACCCACACACACACACACACACACACACACACACTCTTGCTCTGCCTCTCTCCCCTCTCTCGCTCTCGCTCTCGCTCTCGCTCCCTCTCCCTCCCTCTCCCCCTCTCCCTCCCTCCCTCCCTCCCTCCCTCTCTCTCCCTCTCCCTCCCTCCCTCCCTCCCTCCCTCCCTCCCTCCCTCCCTCCCTCCCTCCCTCCCTCCCTCCCTCCCTCCCTCCCTCCCTCCCTCCCTCCCTCCCTCCCTCCCTCCTTCCACGCTCCGGTCAAAATACAAGTTCCGCGCCCACGAGCAGGGTGGCCAGAGTGGCTGGGGTGGGATGGGTATGTGGGAGGTGGATAGGGTTATAGATAGGGTGGGTAGGGTGGGTGCGTGGGTGTCCTTGTTTGTTGGTGCTTTTTTGGTTTTGTGTGTCTCTGCGTTTGTTTGTGTGCGTGCACGGCGTCCAAAGATTCGGACCCCTTTGGGTTGCTTTCAAAAGGAAAAGACAAAAGGAATCAACCATCTGTAGAGGCCCATTGCTCTGCGAACCACCAGCTGGCATTTTTTGCGACACGCAGTGGTGGATGCGGCCTCAAGCTTTGGCCTCTTCGGCGGAGCGTAGGGCAACTTTGCTTTCCCTTCCCAGTAGACCTCAGAAATCTGACGATTGACCAGTCCGTGTTGCACAGTTTGTACTGCCTTTGTCCAACTTTGCCTGCCTTTTGCTGCGTTGGTTGGGTTTACATGGCTCATCGAGAAAACACATGAGTCACAATCAATCCTGATCCGGTGTAAAAATGGTCTACCCATGCTTCAAGAATTGAAAGTGCTGCAAACACTTTTTCCCATTTATGGCAAGGGGATTGTCCCTCATCCCTCGGTTTTCAGCGAGCACGTGACTCACATCGCCTCCCATCGCTTTGCTTGCGTGCTGGGGACAGTACCCAGCGCCCAGCGTGCGAGGCAAAGCCGTTTGGATCGGGCCGTGAATTTTGTCTTTCTGAGTGAACACTGGAGATCGACTGGCAGGGTGACAAAATTACACATCGCCCCTACGGTACCACACAATGGCAAAGCCCCGCTTTTTATTTTTTTCTTATTTTTGTTTCTGAGTTTCGAGTTGGCAGGAGACTGACAAATTACACAGCGTTCCTAGAATGAAAGTGTAGTGCGCAAGGGTTCGGAGGACAATCGTCTCTCAACCACGCAATGACAATGTCCTGTGGGTCCAGGCCTTTCTGGATCGCAGGTAAATGCGAACGCTGCTCTGTCCAGTTGCTCCTGGCGCCTGGACGGTGGAAGCAAGCGCAAGTGTGAGTTGAGTCGGGAATTCGGCAAAGTATGGTGGAAACAAACACGAACAGGGAAACAGGAACCGCAACGTAAACGTCGTGAAACAAGTTGGAAGTCGGTCCGGTGTCGTGGATGGCGGGAAGGGAAGGGTGTGGTGCTTCATCAATGAGTTCTGAAAGGCAGTGCATTGCTGGGATTCTTTGTCATGGCAAAAATTGCAATTGATGGGCCACAATCGGACATCCATGTTTCTCCTCTATGCTGTGGCGGGCTTTAGTAAGGATATGATGCCCACCCCCACTCACTTCGTTCGTTCACTCTGTCCCGGCTCCAGAAGTCCTTATATGCCGGGCACTTCCCAAAACAGGAATTGATGCTGAATGGGGACCATTGTGAGGCAAAAGCCCCGCGCAAAAACGAGCACGCCCACGTCAACTTGACGCCTGGCAGGTTCATTTGAATGGAAGGTTGTCTTACAGGTACTCACTTCATGGAGCATTTGATATTGGGCAAAAACAAAATGCCCCCCCCCCTTTCCCCCCCCTTCCCCGCCACAGAGGCTCATTTAATCTTGTAAAAAGGTGCTTGGAGAAGCTTTCGTGGGGGGGTTCAATCTCTCGTCTGAGATATGAGATATGAGTCCGCACGAATTTGCATTGGGAATTCTTCGGCAACCATGAATCATCATTTCGGAGGACACTCTTATCTAATGATAGACTTTGTTGCTGTCCCTCCGACGCTCCTAAACTCGTGCAGAGTCCTCCTGCAAAGATAAATCGCGTTGATGGCTCGAGCTTTTAAAACTCGCATTCACCCAAGGCATAAAAACAATGGGTGCATACGCGAACGGCGGGCGTCCCAACTCTCTGGCCTCTTCGCGTCTTCTCCCTCTCTGTCAGCGGGTGCCACGCTGTGCAAAGCAAATGGTCCCCAGCCTTGACGCCGGCCAAGCCAAAAGAACAGCGTGTAATCATGTGTACCCGCTTCCACGCCATGGGGCAGTATTCAAGTCCCAAGGACTACAGTATTACCCATGGACAGAGCCCATTTGGGATGTCCAAGACTGGAGTGTGGCCCACCCAAATCATAGACAAACACCCACAACTGAATTATTGTCAGACCCTATATAATTAGAGAACAAACAACTCCAGCATGACCATCACGGCCTCCTCTCCTCTGGGTTCAAGCTGACGGTTCAGGAGATAGCACGCGATGCATGACAGCCAGGATGTGAGCAACTCCGACTTCGAGTTCTTTGTGGGGTGTTTTGCTCTGGGAAAGAATTGGACTGCGGACTGCTTTCATGGAATGTCAAGAAAAGAACACGATGCGGCATATGTCCGCCAAGCTCGGGATATCGCCGACTTGGCGAGGTGAAGTGGGTGTAGCAATCCTGAGATTGCACGTCCCTGCTAGCTCATGGCGATCACGTGCTGTAGGAGGGCTGATAAACATGCGTTCATTGAATGGCCGCAACCCTACTTGGAGTTCTTCCTTGGCCGCTTCATGTAGCATGACCTCTGAACGCCCAAACTCAATGATCCATCGCTCTAGACGCCTTTTTCATGATCAAGCTTGCAGCGGCCTAGTCCGTGGCACGTGGTGCGCGGTGACAAAAAAAACTGCAAGTCGCTTGGATGTACCAGCGCTTGAGAATGGGGTCATGAACCAATGCCACAATCAACCAATCCTTCTGGAACGCTGTCCGAACGCCTTGAGGTGATCCTACACAGCCAGCCCGCACCATCGCGCCGTTGTGAGCTTGTCGCCTTTCTGGAAATCTCCATCTTTCGCATCATCTTCCCTGCGACCATGGCTGTCTCCATCATCCAAGCCGTTGAACGTCCAAAGCTGCAGCCGCTTCCGACCACGACTCACGCCTCCGCGGCAATGAAGGTATGTGGTTCCCTCCTTCGCACCCACTCGCCTTCCCCTCCAACGTTCGCCCTCCACATAGCCAGAACCGATGGACTTGCCCTCAGGAAGGGCAAGGTCATCCCTGTCGAAGTTGAAGTACTTCCCCGCGTTTCCCTGAGGATGTGTCGTGCCGAGCACTGTGATGGTGTTCCGGACTGTTTCGTACTTAATGTCCTTCACATCGATAATGCTGCGCCATGGGCGAATAAGAAAAGAGCAATCTGTTCCATGATCCACCTTTGAATCCTTCCAGTGCAGAAGCATCTTGTTGTCCATCCAGACGTAAAAGGCACCCTCCACCCTTCCCACCTCGTAGTCATGCCACACAGCAGCTCTGATTGGCGAATCCCCGACGACCTTCGTAGGGCCCCCGAACATGTAGCCCTCCACCGCAAGCGTAGGCTTGCTGGCAGAAGCATCCAAAAATAGCAAGGACTGTTCAGTCGAGGTGTGCCGGAGAATGATGGCGGCCGCACTGTGGATATCGTTGTCTTTCATGCGCATGTTGAAGCGGATGATGGCATCTCCCGTGAAGACTGCGGTCAGCAGCTCAGGCCCCTCGCCAGCACACGTCCAATACTGATCATCTACTTTGCCACAGCCGTTCCCTCCAGGAGAAACTCGGCTGGTGAAGGTCTGGTCTTTTGGCGCTGGGTTTGTGGTGACTGCGACGGAGAAGGATCGGACGACATCACTGCCGAAGGAAACATCCAAGTCGCCTGCACCCACCTCCAGTTCAACGCTGAAAGGCTGGGCATCCAAGGTTCGCCAAAAGTCTTGGGATTGTTGGCGTCGGCGGCGCACGTCCCAAAGATGCGGCAAGGTCTTCCCGGATGATGGGTACACTGACACACCGTTGACTCGAACACTTGTGGCGTGAGTGGATCCGAAAAAGGCATACGTGGTCCCCTCAACTCGGAGCCACCCTGCCACCTTGTTGGGGTAGGTCCGCGTCACATCCCCGAGGGTTGTGACACGCATCTTGTCGCCGGGCTGCCACCTGACAAGAGTGCTGTTGTATGGCTCCCAGCGGCCACAAACTGGAATGAGCCCGCAGTCGGGATTGTTCGTCCAAAGTCGAATCTTGCCAGTCCGCCCGTTGGCCCACACATAAGGCCGGATTTGGTCCAAGTTTGCTCCCCAGATGCCTTCAGCCTGGGCCAAATCAAAGCCGAAGTACACACTTCCAGGAGCCCCTCTTCGCCCAACTTGTCGGTGGTGGTCATCAGCTGGTTGCCTTCTGACACTGCCTTCAAGGAGTCGGCATAGAGCTTGCCCAGGTACGTGTAGTAGTCCGAATACGACGGGAAAGATTCCCCGGTCATTGTGTCTGTGCAAGAATTGAAATCGACGCACTTGGTTTTACTAAGGCGCCCGACCAAGTACCTCCTCACACTGCGGGTCCATAGTTGCCTGTAATCGTCAGACACGCGCTGGTACTTCTGGATGATTTGGTCGAGGAATTCATGTTTCCTTGTGTAATATTGCGATAGTTGCAGACATCCCTGCAGCTTGCAAGACTGTATCGGTCCGCAACACTGCTCCTCAGGGTTGTGTGCGCGGTCCGGTTCTGTGACACAGTTGGTTCAAGTTCCATGCCTGGCACCGTGGGTACCCTCTCCCTCCCGCTCCCTCCCGCTCCCTCCCGCTCCCTCCCTCCCTCCCTCCCTCCCTCCCTCCCTCCCTCCCTGACAGCAAACCTGCAGCACCTTTATCCCTAAGTTTAACAATTCTTGGCTATGGAGCTAAAGCCATCCAAAAAGTCATTGGCCCGCTGGCAATGAAAAAGCCCAAGAAGGACAATAATGACGGTTTCCAGCACGTCTCCCCGGCGGAAGATGTAGTCATGAGGAACATGCATGCGGAGGGCATGGGCATCAGAAGATAGCTTCAGCCTGGGCTGTCTACGGACACCCTCTCTCTCTCTCTCTACATACACAAAATGAAATTTTTGTCGATATATGACCTCTTTCTCTCTCTCTCTCTCTCTCCCTCCCTCTCTCCCTCCCTCCCTCCCTCTCTCCCTCTACTCTCTCTCTCCCTCTACTCTCTCTCTCCCTCCTTCTCTCTTTCTCTCTCTCTCTCTCTCTCGCTCTTGCTCTCTCTCTCTCTCTCTTTCTCTCTTCGTGTCTCCCTCGATCTCTATGGCTAAATCTGTATCTTTATCAAGATGACTGTACCTCTAACATTTGCATATGCCCATATGTAGCTCGCCCTCGCTCCATCCAAATAACAATCTTCGCCTCTCCCCTCGCTCTATCTACATACACAAAATCAACATCTTTATCGAAAGTACATCCATCTCGATCTGTCTATAACTCCCTGAAAATTATATCAAAATACCTGTATCTCGCTATCTATAACTCTCTCTCTCTCTCTCTCTCTCTTTCTCTCTCTTGTTAAACTACAGTGAGTGCATGATACAGTTGCATGTGCACTACACTGATGGTTGATGCATACCGCAGGCCGTGAGCCTAGCTTGAACTCCATCAGGAGAAGACAAGAGCTGCGGCAGACTACATTCGTTTGTGATAACAACTGCACAGCATTTGCGCTTGTATTTTAACGTGGTAGCGGAGCTGAGATCCTACCCTAAGGGGAGCTCCAGTAGTAACGACTACAGTAGCACCCCCATATGCCCAACTGCTACGACATGACAGCAGGAGACAACAGGCAGCATCAGCAGGCATACCACTAAAAACTACAGCAAGACAGCCTCGACAACCTGGAGGAACACCGGCAGCACCACAAGCGCGGCACTGACTCGCACTGACCAAGGGCTACGAAGGATCCTTGGAGGAAACACTGAATACTCACGAAAAGCGCTTGATGCCCAACACCTACAGAACAACTGGACGACTGGAGACAAACTACAGTTGTCAGAACTGGCCAGGAACCGGAGATACTACAAGACTTCATGAAGCAAATCTCCAAAACTGAACTTCACAAACGACTACCCAGTGACGACTGGGTTGGTGAAACTAGGTTCAGGAGAAAGATGAATCCTACACCAAGGATCACAGGCAAAACTACAATCGCACGACGAAGTTCAAGTGCACAACCAGAGAAACAACCAACAACAACTACAACCGGGACATCACTCACAATGCGCACTCCACAAAAGATTTGGAGACCTAAAAGCACAACAAACACAACCAACAAGCATTGACACACCGGCATCTACATCCAAGATAACTAGACCACTGACACAACAAGAAGACAAGCAAGACAACCGGGAACGACAAGGAGAACACTGGGTCAGACAATGCTTGGTACCACGCACTACAATGTTCATTCCAACAGATTGTCCAGGACACCCACCAATGAACTCACTTGAACCTTACAGAACTACAATCACCAACAACAACTCAAACAATACAAGGACGAGTGGACCATAGCTGGTAATACTCACCTACCTTACACATGGACCGGACTAACACGGTTCACTGTGAAGGAAGGGTACCACTACCTGGATGACAACCTCTTCGCAGCAGCACAACGAGCCAAAGGACTACGACAACCTCGCAAACCTACACCACAGGAAGTTCATGAACATGAACTCACACATCTTCCCTCTTGGTGTCCAATCTGCGTACAGGGAATAGGACGACAAAACAACTACAAACACAACGAACACGACAACCCGTCATTCAGGTCGACTTCGCCTACATCAAGACCAACCAGGAGCCGCGACCTATTTTGTATTGACAGCAGTTGACGTAACTACACAACTGCGCATGGCATGTCTCGTTCCAGACAAGTGCATGATCAACAACCTACAAGCATTCGGGCTGGAATGCGGTCGCGCAAATGGAATACTACAAAGCGACAATGAGGACACACTCACAATGCACTACTAAAAGCCACAGCAGCAAAACTAGGATCCATGACCGTACAACACTCACCGGCCTACAGCAGTAACAGCCAAGGAAGTGTAGAACGACTACACCGAACACTACTTGGCCACATACGCACTTTCAAGACACAAGTCGAACGCAACTACAAGATCACACTCAACGTGAAACACCCCTTACTATGGATCATACGACACGCTGCGTGGACTATCAACCGCTACGTAGTACACACCGACGGCTACACCAGCTTCGAACGACGCTGGGGACGCAACTACGAACGAGCAATCGTAGAATTCGGAGACGCACTACTGTACATGCCACCGCAGCACAAGAGTCTACCCAAAGCCGAACTACGCATGCAGAAATGCATCTGGTTAGGTACGGTCTCCGAAACAGGTGAGAACTACGTGGCCACAGAACAAGGAGTGACGAAAGTACGCACGGTGAGGAAACTACAGCCGGACTTCAAATACGCACTACTGAACAAGACAACCGGAACTGGAACTCCATGGTCACCGAGACGGAACACCTACGACCCGACCCGAAGTTCACGACACTCCTCGAAATGACCACCTTCGCAATCTCTACGACCGCCTCAACGTGACGCAGGACAACAGCACACGCGGAGGACGACGTACCACAACCACCACCAAGCAGCGCGAACTACTGCAGGACCAATACTACCTTCGACGAGATCTTCAACTACCGGACTCACCAATGGCTACATCACACCAACCACACGCCGACATCCACCACTGCCAGCACCACCAACAACAACACAACCACTACGACGACAAAATAAAGACGAAGTAATGCAACCAACAAAGGCCCAAAAGACGAAAGAAGGAACTACTGTCAGGACGATCGAACAAGACACGAACCACAATCACAACGACAACGGACATGATGATCGCAGCAATCGAACTACACAACGGAACTACAATCCAATCGCACACTAACGACGACCCCGACGAACAACAACAAACAATCATTTGTGACAACGAAGGGTTCGACGAATCCAAACTGCTGGAAGGAATGAAAACAGAGGCAGCAGAAATGAAACTACACGAAGTCTACGAAGAAGTAGACATTTCCACACTTGACCCCTCTACAATAAGGGAAGCAATCCCTACACGATGGGTACACCGTGAGAAAGGACTACTAGTTCGCTCACGCATCATCGCAAAAGGCTACTGCAAGAAAGTCGACGACGAGGACTCCGTGTACGCATCTACACCAATGTTCGCAATACTACGGACACACACTTCTACTCCTGAAAGGCATGGCAAGACTACATAGCACAAGTCCTACAAGATCTACGCTTCAAACAACTAAAGTCCGAACCCAACGCCTACACTTCGCCTACAAGAGACTGCTACATCATGGTGTACGTTGATGATCTACTTGTTCTTGGCGACCCAACGGCAGTCAACAAGACCTCTGAGGCAATCCAACAACGATCCTTGGAAGAATCATCGAACACAACGGTGATCACACCACCATCGGACTGGCCGACTCCTACATCAACAACATCATTGAGCAAGCCTCAAGAACTGCAACCCTGTGGCTACACCTGGAATAGCACACTACAAGCCCACATTGACAAAGAACAACGCAAAGGTACAGACGTGTTGTAGGAAAACTACAATGGAGCCGCGCGGCAAAGCCGCATGCGACGGTCTACGGCCTGCCTGTCGAGGAAGTGAGGGTTCGAGGGCGCGTCCGGCGCAGGGATCCAGGTCTCCTCCGTTTCAAGACTGCTCCATGCAATGTCTCTCTCTGCGTCGCAAGCTCCGCCAGCTGCTGCGCAAGCGAGTTCACAGCCGGTGGACAGCCCATAGCTGGGCCGTAACTTCACGTCGCTCCGCGGCCACGAGCATCTCGTATCTCGTGGCTTGTTTGCTTGACAAATGTGTGGAGCCACTCCAACACACTGAGGGGGCGGCTTTCCGCAAAGGCCTTCAGGACAGCCTTGCGAGCGCAGGGAGCCCATTGCTCCTATCGTGACTTTGCTGCAGCTTCGCCGCGGCCTGCGCCCTTCCCTTTCCCTTGCGCTTTTGCAACTTTCCAGCGGCTCGGCTTTTGCCGCGGCGGACTTTATGGGCGACATATCGAGCGAGGTACCATAAGCAAGGCCAGCAAGCGATATGAGGCAAAACTGAAAGTGTTGGACATGGGTGTAACGAAGACATGGTGCACCAAACCAATCGGGACGCGCGTGTTTGTAGATTGCGTCAATCGCGGGGTTGCCTTGAAGGCCGACAACTAAGTTGTAGATCCATTCGCAGTCATAACATGACTCTCGTCAAAAGTAGATGAGGCGCTGGCCCAAGCACTGTCCACGGCAGACCTTTGTCGCACACAAGCGCGGACATATTTTACCTAGATTCACCGTCAGATGAAAGTGGCATCAAAGACTCATGTGATTCATATTCCAGATAGCATCGAGCCCAGCGCAAGAAATGGGACATCTCACCACCATGCTCGACACACATTG
>CAUJNA010003236.1:497184-687184 GCA_963377175.1 Effrenium voratum
CTTCTTTTAGCCTATTAAGGCTCATGCTTGAATATAATTTAGCCTTGTCAGGCTCACAATGATGTTCATGAACAGCCTAATTAAGGCTCACGCAAAGACGCAAGCTCTGGAAAGTGTCTATCCATGTTTCCTTGAGGCAATTCCACCTTCTGCTGGCGCAACAGCAGTGCATCTCCATTGCTAGAGTATCGCAGAAAGGCTTCAGGTTTTCGCATGCTGCTTTGCAAGAAGCCTGTTCGCTCGTATGAGCTGGCCAAGCTCTTCAGATAATATTTATGTGTTTTCGACTCAGCAATTTGTTTTGGCTCTGGTAGAGAAGACTTGCTTCAACCATGTCGGCATGGACTTTAGCAGACTTTCAGAATGAGATCACTGCTGCTACCGATCTTATGGCGGCCAGACCTGGCCAAGCAGCGCTGCAGGCTGGCTTGTTGCAAGCTCTGCAAGCCAAGCTCGTAGGCATGACCCTGACTGCGTCTGATCTGGTGGCACTGTACAAGTGTCTGCCAAAGAGCGATTTGCCTGATTCCATGAAGCAAGAGCTTACTGCCATGGTTGACCAGAAGGCACTTGGCGGGACACATACTTCTGGCAAGATCCTCAAGCTCTGACATGGATGACAAATTACTTGACATCCAAGGAGGTTGCCAAACTGGAGCTTTGCAGCATGTGGGAGGGTGCTCACGTCCTTGCAGAGAGGTGCAAGCTGCTTGGCGTCAAGTCCGTGAATGAGCAGACCAAAAAGTCGCTGACAGCTTTGCTTGTCTGCTTTGAAATGAAGAAAGGGGCTGCAAGGCCTGCTTATGAGTGTACTTACAAGCTGTCCCAGCATGTGCAGCAGTGCATCCTGAGCTGCCAGGTGGAAATTCCTGCGGGCGCTGTGAGTTTGCAGGCCTACCCCAGCAGCCCTCAGAGTTTGAGCGCTGCTCATTTGAGCGCAAGCTATGCCAGTGACAAGGCAACGCAAGTGCACTTCCCCGACTTGCCGCTGATCGCTCAGCATCACACGCCAGTGCGATCGACCTCCTCGTTGCTCCGAGGTGCCACCTTGCAAAAAAAACCTGCGGCTGACAGGTCAGAGAGTGCCCCGACAAGCTCTTCCACGCAGGCATTCTTTGACCCCATGGTCCTGCAGGATGTCATTGCCAACTTCTGGCAATGCAGCAGGCAAATGCTTCAGCCAGACTCCTACAATTTGCAGATGTTGCCAGCCGCAAAGGCAAGGGCGCAACAGCAGCTTGCTGATGCTGCGCCTGGTGATGCTCTGGACACGAGGCGCCCAAGCTTTTCTGCAGGCAGCGCCAGCTCTGTGTCTCCTGATAGGTCCACATTGCCCACGGGCGAGCCCGCCGCCACCACTGCGTCGCCATCCACTGCATCGCCGGCACGCGCTGACAACGCTGCTCCAGACAAGTATATGTCTGCTGAAGGCTCGGCGTCCATCGATGACTTTGAGAATGAGGCT
Source organism: Effrenium voratum (assembly GCA_963377175.1). Taxonomy (NCBI): domain Eukaryota; class Dinophyceae; order Suessiales; family Symbiodiniaceae; genus Effrenium; species Effrenium voratum. The sequence continues at coordinate 498,650 of CAUJNA010003236.1, forward strand.
TTTAACCAACTGAAGCAGAAGAGAAAGCAGCCTGCTAAGGCTAAGGGCAAGTGCAAGCCTCAGAAAAAGGCAAAGGCATTTCCTAAGGCCAAGGCCACGGCTAAGGCCGAGGCCAAGGCCAAAGCAAAGGCCACGTCTAAGCCTGCCACATCCAACGCCGGTGACTTGTATGGGTGCTGCCGATGCCGCGGCAATGCCAATGGCTGCTCTTCGTGTCTCAGTGACGGTTTCCAGGGGATTCGCTTGCCAGGACGGCAAGCGTGGCAGAACTGGATGAATTCCAACAAGAAGAAGTAGGAAGCGATCTGGCTTTGCAGGTGTGTACAGGGTGCATCCTTGTACAGGGGAAGCAAAGCAGTGCTTGCTCTGGGGGGCGCGGATGAAAAGCAGCTCCAGCTGCATGCACTCAAGCCCAACTGGCGAATTCTGATTTGCATTGTTTACACCTTGATTGTCTCACGCACTCTTTGTGTGTTCACATGCAGCAACTGAGTTGATTGCTCACCCCCCTCGGATCCTTGTTCGTGGGGCTCCACATTTATTTCACAGCCTGCTGCAGGCTCATGAAGGTTGTCTCTTCCTGTCTGTTCCACGTTGAAATCCTGACTCCAGATTCCACTGTGTGTTGTTCTTGCGACTAGCCTGACTAAGGCTCATAGCGAAATATTGGCCATTCCACTTCGGCATCCAGCACGTTGGCGCGATTGCTTCCTGCATCTTTTTGTTGTCTTTGCTTGACAAAAACATAGTCAGTGCCATTGGCCCGCGAAGGGCAGCCATAAGGCTCCTGTAGGTTGGTCTTATGTTCTTGAAGCTGCTTGCCTGGTCAGGACCGCCTGCCTGCTAAGTGTTTTCTTGTCTCGCCTCAGCGGTACCATGACTTTGCGCAATGACATGACTTTGGCCACTGGGCATGCTGGGCGGGCAGTGAGCTGTGGCGGGTCCTTCTCTGGGAGTCTGGTGGCACCGTGACCAACCTACAGGCGCTTCGGTCATCGTTGCGAACTACTGGAAAAAGAAATGATACGCCAATCAGTAGTCAAAGACATCGTTTGGTCACGCTTGCCTTTAGCTTGTTCAGGCTCATGAAAGTGTCATGCCAGCTATATAGCAGCTTGGCATGGCTGTTGGCTCTGGCTTTAGAGATTGCGCATAAAGGCCAGCAGCATTGTCTGGCCCACGTCAGTTGTTCATATAACATACAGCAGCCTAAACAGGCTCATGCCATTTGCTCACTAAATCGAATCCAGATCAACAGCCTGGCAAGGCTCATGTCAGTTTGGCAATTTGGATGCGGCAGCGCGTAGCAAGCTAGCGCCAGTTGTAACGCAGCAGCCTTGTCACGCTCGTGTCAACTATTCACATTTTAGACGCAGCAGCCTGGTCAGGCTCATGTCAATACTTCATGCCATTGGCGGCCCCTGCAATTTTTTTACGTCCGTTGCTTGTGCTTGGCCAGTCTGCTACTCAGGCTCATCACTTCTTCGCGCTTTTGGTTCATGGCTTCTGCCTATAAAAAATAAGTATGATTGGTCAAGCTCATGTCAATCGTTCACTCACACATGCAGCAGCCTCCGCATGGCTTACACCAAATGTTAAAAAATAGCGCGACAGCCTAGACAGGCTCATGCCGATATCCTGTAAAACGCTGTAGCTTCTTGCCAAGGGCTTTTGACGTGTTGTATAGCCACACGCATCTTTCCACGTGCGCCTTGTTGTGCTGCTTGAAGCTGTGGCTGCAGTCTCTGGCTGTAGTTTGACACAGCTAACAATACCAAGCTTCCTGTTTGCGAGGATTGCCTCAACTGTCAATTGAAGTGGTTGTGTGAACAACAATCATGGCAGGGCTGGTAGCATTTCTGCCATGGCTGCAGCTTCTTCGAGTGAACGGCCTAAGAAATTGCAGAGGCTAAATGACTTGAGAAGAAGCTGCCCTTATGTATCCAAGTCTGCACTGGAGAGCATCTTGGCAGATTGCAAGGAGAGTGGTATACCTGACCTAAGCAACAGCAAGTGTATGACAGAGGCAACAAGACTTCACTTGGGAAGCCACAATCACTATGGCCCGATGCTCGTTGAAAAGTCAGCCATCACCTTGGAGGACAAAACGTTGCCAATCTTGTTGGCCAATGGCCTAACCTTGCTAGCGCAGGCCTTCTACCAAGGAGGTGCTTGGTCAAGCATGCTTGAAAGCACGCACGCCTTGCATCCATCTTCCTTTAGCCGCCCATGGTCTTTGACCATCTATACAGATGAAGTGACGCCTGGAAATGTGTTAGCCCACCGGCAGGAGCCTTACCCAGACTTCACATGTCTTGTATTTAGTAGTTGTGGGTAAATATCCGCCGACCCCCTGCCTGCAAGGGGAAGGCGCTGGGGGAGTGTTCGTTTAGCGTTGGCCTTCTCCCTTCCCTTTCGCCCTCGCCCGTTCAGCCCTGTACCTTACCAGCCTTCTTTCTTTCCCTTTTTTCTTGTTCTTCTTCGTTTCTTTTCTTTCCTTTTCCTTTCTGCTGCCGGCGCACTCCTTTGGTTGGCGCTCGCTGTGGACAAACGAGTGCGGCCTGGAAAAGCGCGGGAAGCGAAGCTTTTCTGGCTGGCCGCTCCCTCTAGACCCATAGCCTTGCTGCATATTGGACTCAGCCGCGACGTTAGGCACCCGGCCGCGGCGGAGCAGGCTGGTTCGTGCTCGCTGCGGCGAAGCGAGTGTGGCCTCCAAGCGCGCTGGACGCGAAGCTGTTCTTGCTGGTCGCGCCCTGGGGACCGATAGCTTTCTACTTTCTATATAGGATTCAAAAGTGACGTTTGGCACCCGGCCGCGGCGTACCAGCCGGTCTTGGCAAGACGCACAGCAAACCCAAAGGGATGAAAGACCAGGGAGAGGCAAACTGTGACAGACGCAGGCGCACATGGGCATGGACAGGCCGGGGATTGAACCCAGCCCCTCTCGCATGCTGAGCGGGTGTGATACCACTACACCAACTGCCCCTGAGCTGAGCAGGCCGAGAGTGCTCAAAGCTGCGCATAGCTTTCAGCGCTGAAGGTCCAGAGGGAGCGGCCAGCCACAAAAGCTTCGCTTCCCGCGCTTGCGCCGGCAGCAGAGAGGAAAAGGAAAGAAACCAAAGGAGTGCGCCGGCAGCAGAAAGGAAGACTAGAGGCCGAACGGGCGGGCCCGCACTCCTTTGCCCACAGCGAGAACCAACCAAAGGAGTGCGCCGGCAGCAGAAAGGAAGCAAAAAGGCCGGACGAGCGGGCCGTGACAGAGCTTCAGCGCTGAAAACTGTGCCCTGCAGGTGCTTGAGCGCTTTCCGCGGCGTACCAGCCGGTCTTGGCAAGACGCACAGCAAACCCAAAGGGATGAAAGACCAGGGAGAGGCAAACTGTGACAGACGCAGGCGCACATGGGCATGGACAGGCCGGGGATTGAACCCAGCCCCTCTCGCATGCTGAGCGGGTGTGATACCACTACACCAACTGCCCCTGAGCTGAGCAGGCCGAGAGTGCTCAAATACCTGCTGCGCATAGCTTTCAGCGCTGAAGGTCCAGAGGGAGCGGCCAGCCACAAAAGCTTCGCTTCCCGCGCTTGCGCCGGCAGCAGAGAGGAAAAGGAAAGAAACCAAAGGAGTGCGCCGGCAGCAGAAAGGAAGACTAGAGGCCGAACGGGCGGGCCCGCACTCCTTTGCCCACAGCGAGAACCAACCAAAGGAGTGCGCCGGCAGCAGAAAGGAAGCAAAAAGGCCGGACGAGCGGGCCGTGACAGAGCTTCAGCGCTGAAAACTGTGCCCTGCAGGTGCTTGAGCGCTTTCCGCGGCGTACCAGCCGGTCTTGGCAAGACGCACAGCAAACCCAAAGGGATGAAAGACCAGGGAGAGGCAAACTGTGACAGACGCAGGCGCACATGGGCATGGACAGGCCGGGGATTGAACCCAGCGCCTGCTCGCATGCTGAGATTGTGCGGGTGTTGTCAAGAGAGACAACCACTGCCCCTGAGCTGAGCAGGCCGAGAGTGCTCAAATACCTGCTGCGCATAGCTTTCAGCGCTGAAGGTCCAGAGGGAGCGGCCAGCCACAAAAGCTTCGCTTCCCGCGCTTGCGCCGGCAGCAGAGAGGAAAAGGAAAGAAACCAAAGGAGTGCGCCGGCAGCAGAAAGGAAGACTAGAGGCCGAACGGGCGGGCCCGCACTCCTTTGCCCACAGCGAGAACCAACCAAAGGAGTGCGCCGGCAGCAGAAAGGAAGCAAAAAGGCCGGACGAGCGGGCCGTGACAGAGCTTCAGCGCTGAAAACTGTGCCCTGCAGGTGCTTGAGCGCTTTTCCAGGCCGCGCTCGTTTGCCCACAGCGAAAAGAGGCCACTCAAACGCGACGTTAGGCACCCGGCCGCGGCGGAGCAGGCTGCCGGCGCACTCCTTTGGTTCGTGCTCGCTGCAGCGAAGCGAGTGCGGCCTCCAAGCGCGCTGGACGCGAAGCTGTTCTTGCTGGTTGCGCCCTGGGGACCGATTGCTGTCTACTTTCCATATAGCGCTCCTTTGGTTGGTGCTCGCTGTGTGGGCAAACGAGCGCAGCCTGGAAAAGCGCTGAAAACAAGCAAACAATCAAGCGAGCGAGCAAGCCAGCAAGCCAGCAAGCCTGAACCAGCCAAAAGCCGCTGCCAGAACAAAAATAAACCTCGGCTGGCCCCCAGCGGAGGGGTCGGCGGCACTGGGCGGCAGCCCTTAAATATTCCAGTCATTCTGTCTGCGACCTGTTTCCATCCTTAGCTCAGGAGAGAAAATCCTGGGTAATATACGCCAGCTTTGCTCAGTTCAAGCAGCGCTTGAGCTCGGAAGATTCTTGGATGATCATGGGCGTGGTGAGAAGCTCTAAGGTCAATGCCTTGCAAGCAAATATTGGACAAGTTGTGAGCTTGGTGCTGGAGGAGATGTTCTGCAGTAGCTTTGGCAATCCCATGAATGGGCTGCTTCTCAAACATCCTTCAGGCGATGCTGCTCGTAACATCCGGCTTTATTTTGACTTCGGCATGGTGCTGCAAGATGGTGCTGCCATGAAATTCACCTTCAACATCAAAGGTGATTCAGGCAGCAAGTATTGTATGTTATGTAGAAACGCTAGAGACGGCGAAGTTGCTCAGCACTTGAAGCTTCGAGACCTGCAGCTTGCGTCAGACACTGAACTGCTACAAAGCTTTCAAAGATGTCAGCAGAAAAAACTTGAACTGACGGGCGAAGACTTTGTTTTATGGCAACAAGCAGTTGGCATTTCGCACAATGACCACGCCTTATTGCTGAACCAGAAGCTGCTCAGCATTGGCTTGCTCAAGCCAGCCTCTCAGTACTGCCATGACTGGATGCACATGATGTGCTCACAAGGCATCATGCAAGTTCTTTTTTACTTGACACTCTATCACTTGGACTGCTGGGACATGATGCCTCGCTTCCTTGACCTCTGGGCACTGCCTGCTGCCACTCAGAAAGCAGGTCAACTGAAACAGCTGTTCAGCGCCAAAAAGATCAAGTCGTACAAGCAAGAGAAAAAATTCAAGTGCAGTGCTTCAGAAAGTTTAGCACTGTGCCCATTGCTGGCGTATTTAGTGAGCTCTGCCTTTGCCAGCATTGGTGAATACCACTTGCATTCCCGCGCCTTTCTGCTAATGACAGCCGTCCTGGAGATGCTGCAGGCAACTCCAAGTGGTATGGTTTCGCCTGATGCTTTGCTCCAAGCTGTGGAGTCGGCTTTGCAGGCATGCGTTGACGCTGGCTACAGAAGTCACATGATTAAAAAATTTCATTGGCTATTACATGCCCCGCCAAAGCTTCGCCAGTGGAACTTCTTGCCCTCGTGCTGGGCCATGGAGCGCAAGCACAAAGTGGTGAGCAGGTTTGCCACCGCCACCACCAACCTCAAGGTATATGAGCGATCTGTGCTTGAGGAATGCCTTTCTCATGACTTGTATGCGCTGCAGAACAGTGACCTTTTTAAGCAAGGCGTTTATTTGGTGAAGCCTTCGCCTGCAGGAGCAAAGCTGCATGCTTACTTCTGCTCGTGCTTGGGGCAGACTTGGCCACAAGGCAGCATTTTCACGGGTCAGGAAGCCAAGCTTGCGTCTGGTGTGTCTTGCAAGCCCAAAGACTTTGTGCTGCTGGAAAGCAACTTACCCAATGAGCTTTGGGAAGTTGCCCAGGTAGTTTGCCATCTTCAAGTTGGCAATTCTGTGCGTTCAATAGTGGCGATATGTAAATTATTGAAATATGACACAGAAACTTGCTCAGCTGCAGTCGATTGTTTGGAGCGCAAGCAGCTTGTGCCCACTTCAGTCTTGTTGACTCCTGTGTGCCACTGCCGAAGCAAGCAAGGCTTCAAGGTCCTGATCCCGTGGCAATTGCGACCACATAGATTCTGCAGGCAAGGGTGAAAAAAAAGGCTTTTGCGCATGCTCTGCTGAGACTTGCGTGCATAGCCCTTGGGGCTCATGGTGCGAAACATGTGTTTGATTTCACACAATGCGCCTTGTCACATCAATGTTATCATCAAGCCAAGCATTAAGCCCGCCATGGGCTCAGGGCCATAGTTTGGAGAAACATGTTCTGCATTAGCTATGAAATAACACCATGGTTTTGCTTCAACGCATTCAGCCCCCCCTGCATGGGCTCATGCCGCGCACTGATTCCCCAAACAATAGCTGGCAAGAGCATATAGCCCAGAATGTGCATTTTTGTTCTGCCTACGAGACTTGACATGTAACCGAGGGCACTTTTTTCTTCGAGCGTGAGGAAGAACATAGTAGGCCGCCAACAATATGCTTGATGATTTTCTCTTCGAAATTGCATTAGCTAACCCTAGCTAACCCTTTAACTACTGCGCTAGCTAACTCCTTATAGCTGCTTACAACTGTCTCCCTTACCATGTTAACACATGTTAACCTCTACTAGGCCAACAGCCGATCCAAGAAAGTTCGCACGGCGCCACAGCGAGAGCGCTCCGACACGCACGACCTCCGCAGAGGGTTCGTCGCGAGCTTTGAAATTCGCACGGCGCCACAGCGAGAGCGCTCTGACACGCATGATCCCCGCAGAGGGTTCGTCGGCGACGTAGAAAATTCGCACGGCGCCACAGCGAGAGCGCTCCGACACGCACGATCCCCGCAGAGGGTTCTGCGTGAGCTAGGCTGCGTAACTCAGGCTGCGTAAGTCAGGCTGCGTAAAAGTCAGACTGCGCAAGTCAGGCTGCGCAAGTCAGGCTGCGTCAGTCAGGCTGGTAAGTCAGGCTGCGTAAGTCAGATTGCGTAAGTCAGGCTGCGTAAGTCAGGCTGCGTAAGTCAGGCTGCGTAAGTCAGGCTGCGAAAGTCAGGCTGCGTGAGGCTGCGTAGGTGAGGCTGCGTAAGTCAGCTTGAGCAAGTCCCGCTGCGTAAGCTAGGCTGCTTAAGTCAGGCTGTGTAGTCGGCAACCGTTTTTTAAAGAACCCTTCGCGATGCTTTCGGGAACAAAAAATCTGAAACCATATAAAACATTGTATTGTTAATGACTATTTTTCGTTTTTGCATATTGGTAGATATATATATATACGTAGATATCCATATGTAGTTCTTTTGTGAACATGTCTCGTCAATTGTCTTATCTGCTCAGAATCAGAATTATACATCCGAACAGAATCTGAAAAATCGGAGAACAACTGAAAATCTGAAAAATCGAGAAAATCTGACATGTATAATTATGTCGGAAAACCATCTGAAAAGTCTGAATATGTCTGAATCTGAGTACCTTGGTAGATCTCATTGAATTCATCTGAAACATTCATACTGCTGCATTTGAGTTTCCATTTGATTTAGTATTGCTGGAGCTTCTTTTCGAGACTTTCCATGCGCGCGTCCATTTGTTTTACTGTTGCTGAGCTACCTTTTGCGATTTTCCTTGGGGTTTCCATTTCAAAAGTATTACTGGAGCTTCCTTCTGAGAATTTTCTTTTGAATTTCCATGTGCTTTAGTATTACTGGAGCTTTCTTTGAGATATTTTTTGAGTTTCGATTTGCTCTAGTATTGCTGGAGCTTGCTTTTGATATTTTTCTTTTGAGCTTCCATTTGAATTGGTATTCCTGGAGCTTCCTTTTGAGAATTGTCTGTTGAATTCCATGTGCTTTATAATATTGCTGGAGCTTCCTTTTGAGATGTTCTTTTGAATTTCGTTTTGCTTTAGTTTTACTGGAGCTTGCTTTTGACGTTCTTTTTTTGAGTTTCCAGTTGATTCAATATTGCTGCAGCTTCCTCTTGAGATTTTTCTTTTGTGTGTCCATTGGATTTAGTATTGCCGTATTTTTCCTTTTGAGACCCCTTTGAGTTTCCAGTTGATTTAGTATGGTTGGCGCATTTCTTTTGAGATTTTTCCTTCCTGTTTCCATGCGATTTAGTGTTGCTGGAGCTTTCTTTTAAGATGTTTCTTTTGAGTCTCCATTTGGTTGATTTTGCTGGAGCTTCCTTTTTAGATGTTCTCTTTGAGCTCGCATGTGGTTTAGTATTGCTGGAGCTTCCCTTTGGGGAAATTTCTGTTGAGTGTCCATTTGATTTAGTATTTTGCTGGAGCTTTTGTTTGAGACTTTTCTTTTCAGTGTCTATTTGATTTAGTCTTGCTGGAGCTTCCTTTTGAGACTTTCCTCTTAAGTTTCACTGGAGCTTCCTTCTGAGAATTTTCTTTTGAATTTCCATGCGCTTAGTGTTACTAGAGCTTCCTTTTGGTGTTTTTGTTTTGAGTTTTGATTTGCTCTAGTATTACTGGAGCTTCCTTCTGAGAATTTTCTTTTGAATTTCCATGTGCTTTAGTATTACTGGAGCTTTCTTTGAGATATTTTTTGAGTTTCGATTTGCTCTAGTATTGCTGGAGCTTGCTTTTGATATTTTTCTTTTGAGTTTCCATTGGAGTTGGTATTCCTGGGGCTTCCTTTTGAGAATTGTCTTTTGAATTTCCATGTGCTTTAGTATTGCTGGAGCGTCCTTTTGAGATTTTCTTTTGAGTTTCGATTTGCTTCAGTATTAGTGGAACTTTCTCTTACACTTTTCTTTTGAGTTTCCCTTTGATTCAACAGTGCTGGAGCTTCCTCTTGAGATTTTTCTTTTGAGTTTCCATTTGATTTAGTATTGCTTCTGTTTCCGTTTGAGTTTTTCCTTTTGTTTGCGATTGCTGGAGCTTCTTCTTCCCTTTGAGATTTGGAGTGAGTCTCCGTTTGATTTAGTATTGCTGGAGCTTCCATTTGAGATTTGGAGTTGGGATTTGCTCGCCCGATGGACCATACTAGTAAGGGGGGTTATTGTTTGGAGAGCAAGGGGCGAATGTGGGGTACCCCGTGAAACCCTGTAAACTTTCATTTTGAATAAGAGATCGAATGAGAAATCAAAACCTTTTTTGTGGTTTGGGCAGGCACCAACGCATCCACCAAGCTTTAAGAGGAGCGTGGGGGGTGCAAATGAGAGCCCGAAGCAAGAGGGAAGGCCAGAGATTAGGAAGGGCCAAATTTGCAGAGCACATGCGAACACGAATGAGCGTGCGAAGTGTCCGTATGAAAGACATGTCCTGCCATTTCTAAGGAAATGAGCTCAAGAAGCAACGGAAAAATGCGATAGCAGCGGTTGGGGGGGTGTTCTCGGTTGTTTTGTTTTACTGATGGTGTATTTCTGAGTTGTGAATTGGAGGGGGGCGCCAGGACCGCACTAATAGGGGCGGGAGGGATGACTAATACGAACTTTAGTCGGGCCCAACGAGTCCCGACTACAGTTTCTTCTTAGTTTTGGAGGGTGTTGCTGGTAATGCTGGGGATGTTGCTGGCGCCGCTGGCCTTAAAAACGCGTGGGAAAAACTGTAGTCGGGCCCAACGTGTCCCGACTACTGTTTTTTCAAATTTTAAAAGGGGTGTTGCTCAAGGTGTTGGTTTTGATCCAGGGGTGTGGCCGGGGCATCGGCCTTTGGGGGCCCAGCCTCTCGTACCAATTGTTTGTTTAATTTTTGGGGTGTTACATTTGGACTGCTCAGGCCCGTCTGGACCCCCCAAAAAGCGCTCTCAACCTTGTTGTGAAGAGGGCGCCTGTTAGAACCGTGTGGGCCGAGTTTTTAGTTGAAAATGAAATCATTGAACACGCAGAAGTGTGAGGCACTTGTGCGAAGATGCGTTTACTCATGATGGTCTTGCCGACTCTCGCAGACAAAAACAACTTGATATTAACTGATGCACGCAAATCTAAGATTTGATTGGGGGCGCATCACAAAAAACCTTCGAAAGCTATTGTGCAACTCGAAAGCTATTGCACAACTCAAAGATTGCACTCAGAGACCACCGTCAAAACAAATATCAAGATTCTGTGTTGGTGCATAGTTAGGACGTATTCTAAGCGGCCAAACACGTGTTTGGCCGACAAGGCAAACAACCGAAGAAAACAATCGTACGTGCAAACGCCTTTTGACCGGAACAACTTTGCCTTTCGGGGCTCCAGGATGGAACCCAAAAAAGGACCCTCCAAGAAAAGGCTGGAACCCACCAAAACGGTGGTTCCAAAAACACGATGGAACCCAAACAAACCTCCCCATAAATATGAGACCAATCCAAAAGAGGACGGGGCCCACAAAAGGAACCCTCCAAGAAAAGGATCCGGGAGCGCCAATTGGGGGGTATTGTGGTCACAAGGCTTTGCCTGGAAAACATGTTCGTTTCAGCAGTTTGTTGACTTGCGGCCAAACAAAGGTAAACAAGGCGAATCACCGAAGAAATCAAAATGTTCTTGTAACAGCCGCCGCCTTTTGGGGGGGACCCGCCAACGAAAAATTGGAACCCAACAAGGAGCCCTCCAAAACCATGATGTGACCCAAACAGGAACCCTCCAACCAAAAACCGACGAAAAACAATCGGGAACCAACTAAAGCAACCCTCCAAAACAGCATGGAACCCAACAAGGAACCTTTCAAACAAAACGATGGAACCCGAACAGGTGGCTCACAGTCGCAAACTTTTTCGCGCAAATGTAGTTAGTTTTGCGCAAGGAGCGCTTTGCTATAGCTCCAGCTCCAAAGTTGCAACTTCTACAAGCACAAGTACATTATCGGAAAATTGCTGCAAGTGGCATTTTCGGTACGAGCATGTACGAGCGTAGTATATGGCATGCACTTTGGCCGCAGCTCCAACTCCCAGTCGCAACTTCTCAGTACAAGCGCCGTATGCGAAGTACACTGGCTCGATGTGACAAAAGTGGCAAACTTAGCAATCTATAGCTTGACCTGACACAGCGCTTGCGGTAAGCGGCCCGAAAAGGCTGCATCTCCTGTGATCACGTCGCATTGGTATTTCGTCACGAGCGGCATGACACCCTTCTGCACGTCTTCTTTTGCTGCACCATGGCTGATGTTCGGATGAATGTGAAAGACTGGAATGGTGGCAAACGGAAGATCGGCTCGTGTGACGTGGCGTGCGTCGTGGGAAAGAGCAGGATCCTTGGTGGATTTTGGAAACGCTCCACGGATCTTGTTGTTCTGCTCCATGTGGATGACGACAATCTCACTGTTCTTGCCGTGCCATGGAACGGCTGTGCGCGGTGGCAATCTCTGTCCAACATACTTCTCTTGTTGATGAACATGGATGTTCCGGTGGATGCCAGGCAGTCGGATGTGGGAGCATCATAGTCCGGATCAGTGTAACCTTCCTCGAGTCCGAAGAAGCATCTGAACATTCCGAATGTCGTACTCCAACGTTGGCTCAACGTGCCAATAGTTCAACTCTGGCGTGCTTGCCACCTCGGACAAAGCATGCGATGGACTTGGATGACCATAGCTTGCCCTTGTATCTGCATTTTATGAACAATTTGATGAGATCGAGGGTCTTTTCATCTTCCGGTAATGGAACGCGTCTGTCTCATTGATGCAAAGGATGTTTGCACTGCTGCATGATGAGCGGTCGGTGCTTGATTGGCCACTGCTTGAGTTCTCGATTATCCAGCTTCGGACTCCTTGTGAGGTTCCCGTGATTCACTGTCAGGACGTTGAGTGAAATGCTGGATGGGTAACCTTTTCTCTTGAGGTAGTCGACAAGTGGGCCATCAGTTCCTAACACCAAGGATCCCAGAATATTCGTGAATGACTTGATGAGCTCGGGATTGTGGTGGTTCTTCAACTGGTTGAGTCCGATTGGAAGTCTCAGTGGATACCCCGAAGGGTGCTGTGCTGCTCTGAACTCTTCCATGGTTGGATGTGCGTTTGCGTGCTCGGAGTAGAACTCATCGTCCTCGATGTTCTCATCTGGATTCACGTGTGCCAAAGATCTCAGTTCGCAATCGGTCAGGTCTTTGTGTACCTTCGTTGGATCCGTGTGGTACCTGATTGCTGAGTCTCGACAAGCTCTGTCGTGGCATCAGACATTTCCCGCTCCAAATATGTTTCCTGAAATTCCTGATTGAATTCAGTCACATTGGCCGATTGGGAGGTTCCGCGATGACCTTGACCTTGACCTTGACGGATCGGTCTGCCTTTACGCTCATGCTTTCTTCATCATGATCTGTCGAACACCGTCTTTTCTTGGTCTCGCTGGATTGTTCTTGTTCAGGTTGATAGTTGTTGCGCTTGTCGTGGGAGATGCCCTTGTCAATGCGCTTGAAGAAATGCTCTGCAAACTCCTGGATCTTGGATTCGCATTGCTCTCGGTCATCATGGTCGAGGTTCTTCATCATGATCCAGTAGCTGCTCAGCAGGGACTGTCCATCGGTATCGAATGCTGCGATGATGCTGCGTGGATCGATGGTATGTTCTGACAGGGCGGTACGTTCTTCGGTGATTCGGATGTTGTATCAATTGTCTCGCGTAAAAGCCAGGATCAACAAAGCATCGCGTCCACTGGAGACATGGGTCAGCGCTGCATCTGATTCCTCGTCATCGTGGATGATATCGTCGATGCATGCCGAACGTGTTGTCTTCCCCGAGGGGTGTGAGTTCTTCCTGGGTTTCCTGGCTTGATACCTTGCTGCAATATATATTCTCTCGATCTGACTTCCATAGGTGGCATGGAACACGAATGTGACGGCCTTCTTCTTCCTGTCCTGCTCGATGGATTTCGGGCGCTCTCATCTTCATGGTCTTGATCACGATGCTTGGATGCATTGGGCAAGTCATAGGATGGCTCTTCCCAAGTGTACTGATTCTTCCACAAGGGTCTTCCAATGGCTTCCAACTCAACATATCGTGAATGACCACTTTCTTTCATAGAGCTCCATGGGATGTGAGGCTGTCGATCCATCGGTTTCTCGAAACAACCTCATTCTTTGCTTCTCGTTCCTTGTGTGTTCCATCAAACTTCGGATATACGAACGCTATCTCGAATCTGGATTTTCCAAAGGATGGAAGCATAGTCATCAGGAATACGCCTGGTATGTTACCAAGGAAGTTTCTCGCATGGGTGATCGTGCACAATGCCTCATAGAGTTCGCATGATCCATCCAGGTTGATATTGACTGGCCTTATCTATCGGGACCCAGTTCCTGACCTGAATCTTTCGTGCGTCGACCAAGTCGAACACTTCATTGTCAAGACAAGATTTGCACTCGAGGTGTTTAGCTTCAAGGAATTGCTTCTGATAAGCTCTTGTCTCAGTAGCTGTTGCTTCCTTCCGCTTCTTACCGGTATGTGCGGATGTGGATGAAGCCTTCAAGGATTCTTGCTTGGATGAGTACAATACCAAAAGTGCTCGGTCATCGTCTGTCATGTTCTTGCAGAGCTGGTCAACATGATCCTTGTCTGTGTAGTCCTGGTGACAGAATCCACATCTGTTGGATGGTTTGAAGGTCCCTTTCACGCATCCAAGAAGGACAGGGTTTCCTTCGATGTTCGGAACCGTGAAGGATCCAGTGTTGTAGCACAGATCTTCTGATCGGATGTCATGAGTGACCAATGTGCCTCATCAAGAACAAGGTCGGCTTCCTGGTCGTCGTGCTGCCTCGTCCTCTGAGAGTCTTCTGACTATCTTCTTCTCGGTCAGTGTGCTGATTCTCTGTGAACTTCCAGCGCCGGATGAAGTTGGAATGTGAGGGAGTAGTTCTCTCTCGCTGTCAGATTGCATCGGCAGGTTGACTGGATTGTTCGGGTTGAAGTTAGATGAAGCTGCAGGTTCATTCCTCGGAGACGACCAAGGCGAATCTTCGTCGTCTGGATTCTCACCTGGCTTCTTCTTCTTTCCTGTCTTCTGCTTCTTGGATGAACTGCTCTGCACAGGAGGTGCAGTTGTTTCTTCTTGCTCAAGATTGGGCAGTTCAAGCTCTTCATCACATCGTTTTCTGCTTCGGGATTATTGCAGGTGGTGATGGCACCACGACAGTCGGAAGAACATCACCCCCCAGTCGATTGAGTCCACTTGAGGTTTCTACGCAGCGGCTGGATCTACTGGACTCTCTGGTGATACACCTGGTGGAGCTGGCGGCATGGGATGATCTGGTCGATCATTCTGATCAGGCGGATGTGGAGGATCCGGAGGAGGATCTGACATGCGCTGGCTCGGTGGAGTTGGAGGTCTTGGATCAGCAATGGGATGGTCTGGTTGATCAGGTGGCTGCTGTGTGTCAGAAGGTCGAGGTGAATTCGTCGGATCCATGGGATTGACCTCGACGGGCATCTGCTTGATAGCCGGCGCATCGGAGAATGAGTGATATGAGTACATCACTGCACGCCACGTCTTCGGATTGTGGTTCTCCCAATTGCACTTGGATGCTGGCAAGAAGGCTACGATGGCATCGTCCGGAGGTGAAGTGATAGGCATATTGACGCCAATCGTGTGCGTATGCCGTGCATGCATCGTACTGTGTGGATGAAATGCACAATTGTCTCAACTTCTTGCAACCGTTCCACATGTGCTGACATCGTCCTTGTGCTTTGTTTCCCTTTCATTCCGCCTGCACTCCCCTTGTTTTCATTTCTGTCCCTTTCATGTCCCTTTCATTTCCTCTTTGTTTCCATTTCATTTCCCGTTGCTTTCCTGTCATGTCGACTTCCTATTTCCTCCCCTCATTTCCTTGCACTTCCTTGCGCTCCCCAGTATTTCTCAAGTTTTCCAGATTTTCGGCAAAAGGCAGGAAGCCCAAGCCAGCAAAGAGCCGGCAGGGGGAACACCGGCTCCCCAAAGACTACGTTTAGTGGAACGTCATCAAATTGCCGCGTGGTACGTGGGGGACACTCTGTGTTGTTCTTGCTTCACATGTTGACCCTGGAACAACCATTACTCATTCTGCAGCCATTACAAAAGGTGTCGCGCAGAGCGCCTTACAGGAGCAAACCACGTCCATTCTCAGTTCCTCCACTATTGGCATATTGGACTCTTTTGCAGAATAGATCCAGGGACCGCACACATGCTTTCTCTACCACAAGGCACGTGTTCCCTTCTGGGATACGGTACCCCCGGCAGTCGGCAGTGGGTGTCAATTGCGGTAGCGGAGCGGGTTTTCCGCAGAGATCCATACACAATGTCATCCGATGGAGAAGGCTTCATGGAAGCCTATTCAAGTGTTGGCCGACCATCCGGCTACACTGAAGAGACGCTCAACTCATCGATGACCGCCACCGCCATCGTACGACGGAAGCGTCAGCTGGTTTAGCTATGAAGAACTTGTAGATAACTGGGTGACCTTCACAACCATCGAAGCATCCAAGCGAGGACCACTTTTCAAGAGCCGTCTCACCGGAGACGCTCACATGTACAAGGCAGTCCTCCAGAATGACCTCTTGCAAGATCCTGACGAAGGAGTCAACTATTTCAAGAACACGCTGAAGAAGTTCTTCCTGAAACTTATACTCTTCAGTCACAGGAGGCAGAACACCAAGTTCCTCATATTTGCATCCAAGTTTGAAATCCGCTTGATGAGACTGAAAGCAGCCTGGATGGACTTGATGCCCGCACAGTCACCAGAGTTCATAGCAAGAGGCCAGTGCAAGAAGAATTGCCGCGCACCAGCAAGCAGCTGGTACACGAGCACCGCCTCCAGATCTGCTGCAAGTAGACAATCCAGAAGTACTCGGGCAGTACCTCAACGGCATGCAGACAAGGCACAGGGACGCATTCCCCTCACAGACCGCAGAGAGAAAGGCTGATCAGTGCAATGTCATTGAGAAACATCTCGCTTGAGAACTACACCTACGAGATGATGAAAACGCAGTACCACGACCTCTTCTCCAAGATCCATCCATCCGACCTCCAGGAGGAAATCGGAGCAACACCTTCTACATCCTGCAACAAGGAGAATATGCAGGTGAAGAAGGCTTCTGGGTGGAAGCCGAAGAAGGACAAGAAGGTTTCATGTCCACCAACGATGAAGAGACATTTTGGGTACTGGAGGAGAACGATGCGTTCATTGCCAGAAAGGTGTCTGGGTGGAATTTCAGATTCAAAAAGGGAACAGGAAAAGGAAAATCAACAAGCAACAAGGGCAGTCACCAACAAGGTGGCTTCAAACCCTTTCGAAAAGGTAGCTCTGGCAAGAAGGCCAATATGGCCAACGAAAGTCAGGATCCCTACGACTACCACCAGGCATATTGGGGAAAAGGCAAACGAAAGAAGGGAAAGAAAGGAAAATCGAAGTTCCAGTATCCCTATATGATGGAAACAAAGGTTATCCATCCTATGGCAATGGCAAAGGAAAAGGCGGACAAGAAAAAGGAAAATCCAAAACGTTTGCAGCCAGCGCAGGAGGAGCAGCCCGCCATCCAGCAGACTGCACCATCCACAGAGCCTACCTATGCCGGTTGGACAGATCAGGATCCATCCGGGAATTGGAATGAACAAGGCTGCTACTCATCCCATAGACATCCAGCACAGGACAAGCGATGATGGCATTCCATGACGCGTATGAGCAGCATGAGAAAGACGCCATCGATGAGAAGCTGATCCAAGCCGATACAGTTTCTGAGCAGTCAATGACAGCGACAGCAAAACAAAGCCTTTTGGCAACAAAGCTGATGGCGCCTGTCATCAACCCACAGCACAATCCGACCTATGCGATCCTGGACGACGGATGTACCAGATCCATGGGCAGCTGGCGTGCAATCCAGCGTTTTACCCAGGCCATCGAATCTATGAAAGACCTCATCTCCTACTCGTACATTCCGGCCGACACCAAGTTCACTTTTGCAAATGGAGAGACAGCCAAGGTAAACTGGACCTTGCGCCAGAACCAACATCGACATCCTTGAACAAGGCACTGTACCGATCCTCCTCGCGGAACCTGTACATGACCATCAAGCATACACCTCAATGTGACAAGATCACACGCAAGGCTCTTCGCATGACGTCAAGCAGTTCCAGCATCCGGTACAGGACGTGCACTTGGAGTAGCAAGGGTGAAATTCCATGGAGAGATCGCTACCAAGGGCCTCACCAACTACGTTTACGATGATGACAACAGCGCACAATTCCCTTCGAGGGAACACTCAGTGAGTGAACAAGCCTGTGCATCCAAAGAAACCAAGGCGAAGGAAGAGATAGCGAATCCAAAAATCATTGGTGGATACTCGACAAGAAGAACGAGCAGCTCACCCGTGCGCGCAGAAGGAGAAAAGGGAGAGAAAGAGGAAGAAGGAGAAAAGGGAGAGGACGATGTTGGCGGAGTGAGCCTTCGGCTCTAAAGTTTTGCAGATCAACTCATATGTTGCACACTATGCACAAGCCCCCTACTTGAGAGAGACACCAGCACTTTGGGGGTCCCAACAAGCAAACAACAGGTCATCCCTGCTCCTGCTGCTCCTGGCTGGCAGTTCCGTCCAGGTTTAGCCGGCAAGTGTCATACATGTCCTCCAAGACCATCGCAGAGTCCAAATCTTTCCAGCCAGCCAAGGATGGCTTGCCATTTGGGCATCCGACAAAATTAAAGGTCTCAATCATAAGCCAGTCCTGGTCCTCATTCGCGATCGTGTAGGCCAAGCTGACAGTGGCGGTGCGCATAAGTGAGAAATGGAAAAGCATGAGGCCCTGCAAGAGGGTGAGGCCCCCACTCATGATCGTGTTCTGACACTCAGTGCTGTGCCACGCTGTCATGCAAGTCCGAAACAGGGAGTTTCTCAAACTTTCGGCTCTTTGCTCCAAGGAGAGGACGTAAGCAACTCTGGCTTGTGGATCAAAGCCATGCATGGAACTGTGAGCCCACTCCATTTCACGCAAGAAATATTTGATGTGCATTGAGCTTTGCTCAAACTCTTGCTGAAAGAGTGATGAGTCCACCAAAACGTTGACATCGTCCATAACCCTCTGTCTCAGGTTCTCGAGCTTCTCTGACAAGGATTCTTGCGGGAAAAGATCAGGAAAAAGTGCCCCAATAAGGGACACGCCAAACATGGCAAGTGGACTCCACTTCCCTCCATCCAATGTGGCGGCAAGGAGGCCCCCACCCATCAAGAAGTGGGCGCCCACTTGTGCCCATACCTGGCCGTCGACTTGTCCTTGAATCGCGGCAGCAATTAGGGTTGCCGAAGCTGCCCCCAACTCCTTGCCAAGCTCACCCCGGGCCGCAATCCTTGTCTCCTGATAATCAGGGCTGCTTTTGCTGTTCGAAATAAGGTTCGAAACCAGTGTGTCGTCCTGAAGCCGCCTTGCGCTCGCCTTCGCAGACTCGGTTGCGGGCACCACAGGCGTGGCGCCACTTGAACCGTCTGTGTCTTTGGCGCTTGACCACTCGGGCTGGGCAAATGTTGTGGAGTTTGGCCCAGGCTGGTTTGGCTGTGGCACAGGGGCTGCAAGCTTGATCGTCTCGTTGTGTGGCGCACCTTTCGCCTTCGCGAGAGGGCTGCCCAGCCCGCGAAGCTCCCCATTGACGACCGGGAGCGACAAGGCAAGCAGGACAGGCACCACACCACATAACTGCAAAAATGGTAGCATCATGGAAATGCCTAAGGGGCTCCAAGCAACAGCTATATCCGATGCTTGAGCCGGTTCCAGCGTGACCTTCCAGCTCCGGGGTTTTGCTTGGCAAATGCTGCCGCCTGCCCCCAAACCTGCGACTATGATTGTGGTTGTGCTCAGTACGCTTACCAGCAAGGAAGCTTGCTTGTCTCCAAAAGCCGCTTTGAGCCAAGGTGCAAAGTCCAAGTGGTGAGGCATTGCTCCTGGGAGAGTCTCAGCAAAAAAATGACAACAACTGTTTTGGTGTATTTCTCAGCTCTGCATTAGGGTAAAAGTAGATGGTGCAATCTCCCTTAGAGGGGTTGTTGAAACCCGAACGGCCATCCACTTTCAGCAAACTGCAACCTGAACCGAAAATTCATGGTCCATGCCACTTCCTCCTCCTCCTCCTCCTCCTCCTCCTCCTCCTCCTCCTCTGCGCTGTGCCGTAGACGAAACACTGAGCCTCCAAATTTAAATATTTTGCAGAGACACAATGGAGCGTCTTCGGCCTGAAAATTACTCAATAAACACGTAAGCTGCTGGTGGGAACTTAGGAAATTGAGGACCCGCAAATTGCGCTTTTTGAGTGCATCTGCGCCGCGACTGCAAACAAGTACAAGCTTCAAGCACATTGAGAGTGACTCTGCCTGTAGTCGCTCGCCGATACTTTTTGAGGGCACCCTTCTCGGAGTGGCTCTAAGTATTTTCGTACTGCTTAGATGGTATAACTAGTATTAGCCAAAGGTAAGCCGTCCCGGGGGTTAAAAGTCTCAAGCGTCCAACTTCGAAGCAGCAAACCGCATCACGGCACTGAGGACCCTCACTGTCCATGGTGCGAAAGATCATTTGCCTTGGAGAGCTTGACATGCTTGAAAATTGTCTGCAGCCACAAGCACATGCAAGTGGACAAAGACAAAAAGGAGCTGTGATTGGGACAGCTAAAAGACAAGGAGAAGGTCATACCGCTGTGTCTCCAGGCCACTTCCGATTCCCAACCAAGACCGACCTTTTACCTAGACTGTTCATGGGAATGAAATCTGCAAAACTGGCAAGCAGGGCTCCGCCAAATCTGCAGTCATGGCGCGTCTTGCTGATGGTCAGCGCCCCTCCATTCAGACGTCCCGAGCGGACCTGGCAGTCAGAATCCATGACGGGAGAATGCTGCAGGCACTTGGCTGCTGGGCCGTGTCTGGCGCATGCTCGCTTTCTCATTCAAGCCATCTCTAAGTCTTGTCCAAGTGAAACGCTTCCCCAAATCGAATTCAGGTGCAAATGCTTCGCCCCTTCGAAGCGGTCACACGGCTGGAGGTTGATCAAGCAGAAGCCTGTTGCCTACACACTCCCACAACTCGCGACTGTCTGAGGCTTGGCCTCTTGCTGCGTGAGTGACAAGTGCTGGCTTGGCACTCCATGTTGAGCAAACAACTGCCATGAGCGCGCAAAACACACCTCTCACACACGAGGTGAAGTCTGAGGCTCTGCGCCGTCGGCTTGGAGGCTCCTCCTCGCGACAGCGCCAGGAGCCAGGGTGGGGTGCTCGACGAACCTCTGTGAGTGTGGGGGATGGCATTTGCAATCTCCGTACAATGGTCGAGCTAGTTTATGAATCAGATGTGCCTGACCATCCGGATAATGCAGGTGAGCACGACCATGGCATCAAAGAGAAAGCACGGCTAGTTGTCTGCACGAGGCTGAAGATAGCCCATGGTAAAAAGCCTTACACTGGCCTGACCAAACCCAATCTCCCACGTCAGTTTCGCTTTCCAACTATCAAAAAGGACGGTCATTGCTGTGTTCCCCCATTTTGAGGCATAACTTTTTCCCCAGACAGCTGAAAGCTTCAGGGGTTCTAGCACAAAGGGGAAATTTTGGTTTGCGAGATTGATGGACTGGTGCTAGGGGGCGTGCAGTGAGATTGACAGCCAAGTAGGCGCATTTTTGCAAGATTGACGGTACGACGCTCATGCAGTTTGTTTTGGATGCGGCTTGGGGTGCTGGTGATGGTGTGGGCGCATTTGTGCGTTGACGGCTGGGTATGCGGTTGCGAGATTGACGGCAGGGATGCAGTTTGTTTTGGGGTGCTGTTGGAGCTGCTATAGCGACGGCGCGGGCGCAGTTTTACGAGATTGACGGCCGGGTGCTGTTTTAGGTGCGGTGCTGTTGGAGGTGCTGGTGTGCAACGTTGGCTTAGCTGTCTGGCGTCTGTGCTGGTGTACTTTATTTGCAGGAGCATCATTTAGCAGGTGTTTTGTGTCCACCAACAATTCAAATAAAATCCATTACCAATCCATCTTGCATCCATGCCTCTTCGGTTTCACCAGCAAGCCCCGCTCAGCCCATCCCCAGCTCCGGGCGAAGGTCTCGGTGCACTGCCGCGCCAAAGCATCGTGCTCCCGGCGATGAAAGCGCCGCAGCCACGCCGCCTTTTGCGTCGCGCTGCGGGTTTCAAGGCCAAGGTGGCCGGGCTCGCCAGGGGCTTCATCCGGCGGCCATGGGGGAGACTCGATCTCAGGGGAGAACGATTCAAGCAAAGGCGCCCTGATTGGTGGAAGCTTGTTTGGAGCGTGGAGAGAATACGTGAGGATCCCAAAAAGAAATATTGGCAGACAAACATGCTCAAAGAAATAATACATAGTGTCTTCTGCTTCCATCGGCCTTTTGGTCTGCCTGCTCAAAATTAGGCCAAACTTAGCCTTTCCGAAGCCCAACCTTTGAAAAGGGACAATGAAAGAAAGTCAATCCAGCCAAAGTGGAGGTTGATCAATATTCCTGGCCCCCAAATGACCATGCGTAATTTTTCCTGCTTAGTGCTTGGAGAGTCAAGTCTTTTTTGGAGGTTCCCCTTTTGGTCACTCCATGTTTTACGGACCTTTTGATCAACCAAGGTGAATGGCCCATGTGCATGACCCCATGTAAGCCATCCAACCTATGGTTTCCTTAAATTTCCAGGTTCCCATTCCTCATTCCCTGCCTATTGCACCAAACAAGTCAAAAAGGGAAGAGCCTCTGGCCATGGGGCCGTCGGATCCCAAACAGAACTGCTCAAAGTAAAGATGACATCGTGTCTTCCATCTCGTACGCACTCCGCTTCCCGTATCCTTTCAACCTGCTTCAAGCGTGCGTCGGCCTTTTGGTCTCCCTGCTCCAAACTAGGCCAAACTTAGAACACATGAGCATGCCAAAACGAGTGGTAGACAAAAATGTTCCTTCTTCAATGAACAACTTGCGCCGTCGGTCGCTCGACGAGCGACGCCTCAGGCACTGCAAGAAACCCTTCGGCTTCCGGTGAGGCCAGCAGCGCGCGGAAGGCCGGCAGCAGCTCCTGAGACTCGGACTGGCAAGGGGGTGATGCAGGCGCGCCAATGATGCGTTGTTGCTTCGTGTTTTATCAATATATACACCAAATGTTTAATACGTAAATAATAAACAAATAATCAAAGGAAGTTTAGAAGGAACTTCCGTGCTGCGGCAACTAATTGAAAGCTAGCCCGCTGAGACAGATGACAAGACAAGGAATAAGCACGCGAGAAAATACGCGCGCGCGTGGTGGGAGAATAGACGGGCGCAAAAAGCGTTTCCCTGTGCGTGAATTCGCGTCTCCAGCGAGCTGAAAGCTAGCCTGTTCGCGGCGCCTGGTCGGACCACGTTCCACGTCCGGAACACGTTCGGAGCGCTCTCGGAGCGCGCGCCGATTGGCACGGCAACGCGAAGGTTTCGCAAGGATTGAGTTGCGTGGCCGGCGCAGTACTTTCGCAAGGTCAAGTGCAGATTTTGTGGCAGGCACAGCACTTTCGCAAGGTCAGGTTTTCTTAAGGTATGAATTGTGTGGCAGGCGCAGCACTTTCGCAAGGTCAGGTGCAGATTTCGTGGCTACAGATTTCGTGGCAGGTGCATCACTTTCGCAAGGTCAAGTGCAGATTTCGTGGCAGGCGCAGCACGTTCGCAAGGTCAAGTACATATTGTGTGGCAGGCGCAGTACTTTCGCAAGGTCAAGAACAGGTTTCGTGGCAGGCGCAGCGCTTTCGCAAGGTCAAGTACAGATTTCGTGGCAGGCGCAGCACTTTCGCAAGTTCAGGTACAGACAGAGAGAGAGAGATAGATAGATAAAAATAATTTTAGATAGATAGATAGATAGATAGATAGATAGATAGATAGATAGATAAAAAGAGAGATAGATACATAGATAGATAGAAAGGGAGATGGAAAGAGAGATAGATAAATAAAAAGAAAGAAAGAAAGATAGATAGATAGACAGGCAGATAGACAGATGGAAAGAGAGATGGATAGATACATGAGTGGGTAGGTAGGTAGGTAGGTAAGAAGATAAAGAAGAGACAAAGGAAAGAACTGCGCAAGCAAAAGAAAGAAAGAAAAGAAAGAAAGACGGAAAGAAAGAAGGAAAGAAGGGAGGCAGGAAGGAAAGAAAGAAAGGAAGAAATAATGAATGACGGAAAACAGACAGTGGAAAGGGAGAAGAAGAGAAACAGAATCAAGAAAAACAACACAACTATAGTTTTTAGATGTTCGAAACTTCCGCCCACCGGCTTCGCCGGCTCTACTGGTACAAAAATCAACAAACAAATATATAAAACATAATAAATAAACAAACAAATACATACATAAACCAACACACCTGCATTGTTTGTTATGAATAAAACCCAATGGCATGTGTTGGGGGTTCAGAGAAAAGCCCAATGCTTAGGGTGTGTTCCTCAAGGCACATGGTGGCATTTAGGAGGTGAGAACCGCTCCTTCACCGTGCGCGTTGGCGTCCAATTCCCCAGCACCTCCATCTTCACCACGCCTGGCGCCGGATGGACCATCCGAGCGGGGGGGGCGGGGGGGGGGGGGGGGTGTGTTTGGTTTGTTACACCATTGATCTCCCGCAACCATTTGGCTCAAGGCCCTCTTGTAAATAGCGTGTTGCACTCATGCGATAGCAGTACAAAGGCTTGCAGAGACCGCTTACAGGAATAACAGTCAATACAAGTCACCAGGGACAATCCATCCTCCAATCCTCCATACTGGCATATTGGACTCTTTTCGAAGGAATAGATCAGGGACCAAACCAACGACCTCTACTACCACAGGTTACTAGTTCCCTTCTGGGATAGGTACCTGAGGGACTCACTTTGTGGTAGCGGAGCGGGTTTTCTGCAGAGATCCAAGGGAAGATGTCATCCGATGGTGGAAGCCTATTCAAGTATGGCCAAACCAACAGGCAATACGGAGGAGACACTCAATTCATCGATGACCGCCAGCGTACGACGGAAAAGTCAGCTGGTTTAGGTATGAAGAACTCGTGGACGACTGGGTGACAATCACAACAGTGGAAGCACCCAAGAGAGGACCTCTGCTCAAAAGCAGACTCACAGGAGATGCCTACATGTATAAGGCAGTCCTCCAAAATGACCTTTTGCAAGATCCTGATGAAGGAGTCAACTACTTCAAGAACACGCTGAAGAAGTACTTTTTGAAAGGTGCGACCAACGCGTATCTGTACAGGCTCCTCAGTTTCTTCAATCATAGAAGGCAGAACCAAGAGTTCCTCATTTTTACCTCAAAATTCAAAAATCCTTCTCATGAGATTGAAGGCAGCATGGATGGACTTGATGCCAGTTTTCACGGCACAGTCCCCATCATTTCGACAGTCCGTACAGGACGCAAATGCAAGAACAATTGCTCGACATCAGCAAGCAGCCGGTGTTCGAGCACCGCCTCCAGTCCTGCTCAATGAGGATGATCCAACAGTCCTCAGACAGTGTATCACGGGAATGCAGGACAGACAGCGGGACGCATTTCCCTTCAGGGACAATCTCATTGCTCAGCATTCAGAGTGAATTGTCAGATCAGCAGAGAGAAAGACTGACAAGTGCAATGTCATTGAGAAACATCTCACTAGAGAACTACTCCTATGAGATGCTGAAGACGCACTACCACGAACTCTTCATCACGACCAGGACATCCATTCAAGATCCATCCATCCGACCTCAAGGAGGCAACCGAAGCAACACATTCTTCATCATCGAACAAGGTGAATATGAAGGAGAAGAAGGCTTTTGGGTTGAGGATGAAGAAGGACTTGAAGGATGCATGTCAAACAACGATGAAGAGACATTCTGGGTCCTCGAGGAGAACGATGCGTTCATAGCAAGAAAAGTGTCAGGGCGGAATTTCAGATTCAAGAAGAGAAAAGGAAAAGGAAAATCAGGAAACAAAAAAGGCAGTCACCAACAAGGTGGCTTTAAACCCTTCAGAAAAAGCGGTTCTGGCGGGAAGGCCAATATGGCCAATGAGAACTATGATCCCTACGACCAGGCATACTGGGGAAAAGGCAAAGGAAAGAAGGGAAAGAAAGGAAATCAAAATTCCAATATTTCTATGATGGAAACAAGGGTAATCCACCCTATGAGAATGGTAAAGGAAAGACCTATGCCGGTTGGACAGCCCAAGATTGGGATCAATCATGGACGTGGAACGAACAAGGCTGGCACTCATCCCGTGAGACATCCAGCACAGGACAAGCGCTAATGGCATTCCATGACGCATATGAGCATTTCAGAACACAATTTGTCCGTCACAACAAATCACAGCCTTTTGGCAACAAAGCTGACGGCGCCTGTCATCAACCCTCAGCACAATCCGACCTATGCGATCCTGGACAACGGATGCACCAGATCCATGGGCAGCTGGCATGCAATCCAGCGTTTTACTCAGGCCATCGAACCAATGAAGGACATCATCTCCTATCAGTACATCCCGGCCGAGACCAAGTTCACTTTTGCAAATGGAGAGACCGCCAGGGTAAATTGGGCCCTGCATCTTCGATATCACACAACTCCTCCATGCAGTACCAACATCGACGTCCTTGAACAAGGAACTGTACCGATCCTTGCATATGCGGAACCTCTACATGACCATCGAGCACACACCTCAATGTGACAAGATCACATGCAAGCCTTTTGGCATGAACCGTCAAGCAGTTCCGGTATCCGGTACAGGACATGCACTCGTCGATCTCGCTGGAGTTGCAAGAGAATTGCTCATAAGGGCCTCACCAACTACGTCTACGATGATGACAACAGCATCAAGTTTCCCTCCGGGGATATCTCCAAGAGTGAAACTGTTTGTGCAGCAAAATCATCCGAGACGAAGGAGGACCTAGCAACTCCTAAAATCATTGGGTCTCAGAAGCAGGACCATTGGATCCTTGACAAGAAGAACAAGCAGCTCATCCGTGTGCGCATCACGCCTCGAAAGGCACTGTTCACACCAAATGGAGCCAAGGAATGTCCAATCAATCCTGACAACATAAGCCGAGAGCGTGCTACGGAAATCATTGATGCATCCGAAGGTGGAGATCCAGACATCCTAGAAGACAATTGGAGACTTACATCCCAGGCAAACAAACCAATGATTAACCTGCGGATAGGTAAGACCATTTTCACCTTCGCGGACAATTCGCTTAAGGACGAAGAAGCAGGCTCAGGATCGGCAGCAGACAGGATCATCGACAAGAAGGGCCGGTCGACCATTGAGCCAGATCCTTTCGCACCATCCTCAGAAGAGCCAACAACGCTTCCGCTTGCACTAGGCAGAATCCACAAGCGATTGTCAAATCCCGAAGAGTTGACGAAGCTCCACCTCCAGCATCACCACATGACAACAGATCAATTTCGATTTAGAACTCGCTCACTTCATTTGCCGAGATCAACATTCGATCTATTTGACAAAATCAGGAGTGAATGTGAAGTTTGCCAAGCGGCAAAACATGCACCTTCACAAAGCAAGACGAGTGGACTTCGAGCGGACACCTTTGGTGACATGACATTCATTGATCACTGTCAAGTTCCTCTTGGAACAGGAGAACACACCATTGTTTTTGTCATCCTGGATGGAGCAACCACATTGCTCACTGCAGAGGCAGTGACAACTACGCAAGAAGTCGAGAACATCACTGTCCTCAGGAACTATTTTGACCAGTACCATGTGCAGCCCAAATCAGTTGTCGCAGATCAAAATTTCTATCAATCCCTTGACATCACACCGATATCATTGGGACCGAACACACCATGGCCAAATCGAGCTGAAGCTGCAGTTCGACTCCTCAAAACTGCTCAAGATCATGCTTAGTTCCATCAAAGCAGGCACAGCACCTGCCACACTGAAGAAAGTGACATATAGACAGCTGGTGAAGGCAGCTGCAACTGTCAGGAATCAGACTGCCACCTACGGGGGTGTAACACCATTAGAGCTCGCATTCGGAAGACGACCAGCAGATCTCATCCAACTCGATGTCGCAACACCAACTCAGCTAACGATTGACAGGAATGAGGAGCCAGATCAAGCAGCTGTCCAAGCAAGCATTCCAAGAAGCACGTCAATCCGAAGACATCCGACGAGACCTTGCTCAAAATCTCCGAACGAGTTCTAAGCCTCTTCAGGTGAAGGACAAGGTATTTTACTGGCAGGAAGACAAATCCAAGATCCGTTCCGATGGAAGCAAGGGAGGAATATGGCTAAAAGGAAAGGTCATTTCCATTGAAGGAGCAATGGTAGGACTTGATCTTGGGACTCGACTCATCAAGGTTAACATGACGAGGTCAGAAAGGATGAAACCACCCCCCCGGGGAAACCTGGAATTGATCTTCTATCGCCAGAAGAGCGAGAATCCTTGCAGAAGGAGCAGGAGTTATCCGCACCAGCTCCCAAGCCAAAATCCTCAGTGCCATTACGCATCGCGAGAGAACATGTTCGTCGAGGACCTCACATCCGTTCCTGAACAAGCACACTGGAATTGTGTACGTAAAGGAAAGATCCACGCTCTCGAGATCTTTGCAGGAAGTGCCCAATGCTGCGCACTGTCGGGTCTTAAGGTTGGGACTCCCGTAGACATCCGCACCGGATTCGACGTAATGACATCCAAGGGACGACACATGGTCATGGAGATCATCAGAGAGCAAGCACCTGATGTAATCCTCATGGCACCGGTCTGTGGACCGTGGTCAAACATGCAGAACATCCAACAAGACCAACAAAGAGTCTGGGAAAAGCGGAAACGCTATCTTCCCATGGTTGAGTTTGTGGCATCCATTGCGAGATATCAGCTGAAGCACGGAAGATATTTCATTATTGAAAATCCTCAGACATCCAAGATATGGTATCTGAATTGTATGCAGCAACTGTTTTCAGATCCATCCGTGACCTGGGGAGATCTCCATTTCTGCGCATACGGACTGAAGGATCCTGAATCCGGGCTCAGAAGTCTCAAGCCCACGAGCTTGATGCACTGCTTACCTCCAGAGGTAATGAGACCGATCTTCAGAAGGTGTAAAAAATCTACCAGCTCAGTCAAGCATGAACATCAACCCCTCGAGGGAAATGCTGGTACTTTCGGAAGCAGAACCAAGCTGGCACAGGTTTATCCTTACCAGTTCTGTCAGGATATCGCCCACATCCTCCTCAGACACTTGAAGGTGAAACCACTTGACAACGAGCTGTACCTCTTGGAGTACCTTTTCGAACCATTCACCATCAAGCAGGTTGACATCCTGAGAAAGGAGATGGAAGCCATTGACAAGGGGTTCAACATGACCAGCAGTAGTCTTACGGTCAGAATTCAAGACCTCCCGTTCAACAAGGACGTTCAACCATTGGTCATCCAAGATCCGCTGGTCCAGAAGTTTCAGAAAACGATGAAGCAGAAATCACCGGGGACTGAAATCGATATCTTTAAACAAGATCCAAATGACTGGCGATGTCAGAACATGTGGAATGGCTGCAAGAAGTTGAGACAATTGTGCGTTTCATCCACTCAGTACGATGCAGGCGCAGCATTCGTCCACACCATCGGCATCAACATTCCCATTACGTCACCTCCGGACGATGCGATCATATCCTTCTGGCAACCTGGTGAGCTGAATAGGATTTGGGTCTTGCCTGCATCCAAATGCAATTGGGAGAATTATGATCCGAAGACTTGGCACGCTGTGATGTTTTCATCCGTTCATCAATCATTCTCAGATGCGCCGGCTATCAGACCGATGCCCATCGAGACGGATCCATCGGATCCTACGGATGCACCTCAACAACCAGCCACCTGATCAACCGGACCATCCCATGCCTGATCCAAGACCTCAAACTCCACCAGACGAGAACATGTCAGATCCTCCTCCGGATCCTCCGCATCAGCCTGATCATCCCGTGCCGCCAGCACCACGCAGTGTGTCACCAGACAGTACAGTAGATCCACCACTACCGCCACACGACAAATCTTAGGAGATTCAGCGCAAAAACAGTCCATTTCATCCTCAAGCGGACTCAATCGACTTGGGGGTGATGTCTCTTTGCCGTCGCAGTCGCAATCATCTCAGCCAATTCTTCCGACTGTCGTGGTACCTTCACCACCTGCGATTCTAACAAATCCCGAAGCAGAAGACAATGGTGAAGATCTTGAACTGCCAACACTTGAGCAAGAAGAAACAACTGGCAGTCCATCCAAGAAGCGGAAGACTGGGAAGAAGAAGAAGAAGCCAGATGACAATGATGAGTCACCTGAACATTCTCCCAGGAAGCAAACTTGCCGGTACAATATGAAAGTGAGGAAGAACCGATCCCTCATGTTCCAACCTCATCCGGCACTGGAAGTTCAGAGAGAACCATGAGATATACTGACCAGGAAGATGGAGAATCAGAAGACTCTCAGAGGACCAGATTCTACGATGATCACCAAGCTGATCTCGTTCTTGATGAAGCACATTGGTCACTCATGACAGCTGAGCAGAAGATCTGTGCGAACACTGGATCCTTTACGGTTCCAAGAGATATTGAAGGCAACCCTGTCCTTCTTGGACGTGTGAAAGGGACCTTCAATTCATCGCCCCGATGCGGATTCTCTCATCAGAAATACACAGATCAGAATCATGTGGACCAGTTGTGCAAGCACATGACCGACGATGACCGTGCACTCTTAGTTTTGTACTCATCCAAGCAAGCACTCATTGGCAAGAAGCGGAAGGAAGCGACAGCCACTGAAATAAGGGCTTATCAGAAACAATTCCTTGAAGCCAAGCAACTTGAGTGCAAATCTTGGCTTGATAACGAAGTGTTCGACTTGGTCGACACACGCAAGATTCAGGTCAGGAACTGGGTCACTGGTCGCTGGGCCCTTACCCTAAAGCGAGACAAGGGTGGCAACTTCCTGAAGACCAAGGCTCGCTGGGTCCTCACATTGGAGCGCGCATGAAGAAGCCTGCCTACGGGCTAAATGACGCACCCCGCAGATGGTGGAACATCCTTGGTTCGGCACTCCGTTCTTACGGACTGGTGCCAACCAGGGCAGACCGTTCTACACATGTATACTACGGCAAGTACGGAGTGAAGATTGCCTGGCAGATTCGCTGACCAAGCATTCAGCTAAAGCAGACGAGCTCATCAAGGCCGTCCTCACAGGCAATCTCTTGAACGTTGATGCACATCCACCCTTCCGTACTATGTTGCAGAACAAGCAGCTTCCGAAGCCCGCATTGGTGAGTGAAAAGAAGTCATCCAATAGTTTCGATCTCGAAGGAGCAGTTGATTACCTTATGGATCCTGTCTCCGGTAACAATGCCAAGAATCGACAAGTTCATGGAGCACTTTCTCTTCATGTTGATGATCTTCTTATGACGGGTGATGATGTGTTCGAGAAGGAAATCATGGGACGACTTCGCAAAGATTTTCAAGTTGGTTCCGAAAACAAAAATGATTGCCTCTTCGTAGGACAACGCATCCAATGGAAGCAAGACGACAAGCATGGCTGGTACATCAATGTCCATCAGAACGTTGCCATTGACGAACTTCAGGAGATCACTTTTGACAAGTACCTGAAGGACGACACTCCTCTTGCTCTACAAATGCGTACTGCATACAGAAGTGTCCTAGGTCAGATCAACTGGTTACAATCGCGAACTCAGTTCCACATTGGTTATCAATTCTCCAGGTGTGCATCCAAGGCGTCATCACCGACCATTGAGGACGTTCGCGCCATTAATAAGACAGTCAGAACCATCAAAAGCATTCCGCTTAGTATGAGATTCTGGCCCATTCGTGGCAAGACACGCATAGTTGGTTATCCCGATGCATCCTATCGCAACAACGAAGATAAGTCATCCCAACGTGCGCGTGTTCTATTTCTCGCAGAACAAAGAGCTCTTCGCCAGGGCTCATCGAACTCGAGAGAGGCTCATTGGTCGACTATGAGACGCACAAGACCACCGCAACAACCATGTCCACAACTGTTGCAGAATTGCACGGACTGATGCGTTGCTACGGTTCAGCATTATTTCTTCGCGGTCTCTGGTCAGACATAACAGGCGAAATCGCAGATGTCCGCACTGATGCGAATAATCTTGTCACCACAGCATCCACAAAACACCAACCGGAACAGAAAGAGACAATGCATTTGATCCAAATGTTGAGAAAGGAAAGCAACAGTGGACAAATAAATGCATGACCTTGCACATAAGGCATTTTTGGTTGAGTGACTAGCACACAATACGAAGCACGGACCCGACATCGTTGCCTTTGCAGGAGTCGGTATAGCAGAATCCATGTTTGCTTATTGGGGAACCTGGGCATGATCCGCATGTCCACGAATTCTGATGCATGAGTTTTTCATTTTGCACATTTTCAATTCCTCAATTCCGTGTTTTGAATCTCAAGAAATATGTGTCTGCATCCGCAGCCACTTTCGGTTTACAACCAATCCGACCTTTGCAAGTGTGTATGCTCGATCACTTCGAAGACATGCCGATTCTCAACATGATCTTCGGACGATCCAACACCACGGCTCCTTTGCCAAAGCCGCTGGTGAACAGACGGGCATCTCCGTTGAAGGAATCCCCTGCTCGTGATGAGGAAGATGAGACATCCGACTGCCCCATGGAGCAGGTCGCCGATCAGAATCCATCCGCCTCTCAACAACCAGAGAATGTCAACATGGAGCAGGTTGACTAAGAGCAACCTCCCGCAGGAAGGCCGACGTCGAAGGCGATGCCACATCCGAAACTGGTTCCAAAGTCACCACCACCAACATTGAGGCTTGTGTCGAAGGTCAAGCCAGCACCGAAGAACATCCTGGATGAGGAGACAGAATCCGACAATCATCCTGGTGACCGACCTGCGCTTCCAAGGCGTGCGGCCAACTCTCACATCCAACGACCGGTGGCATGTACCAGATGGATCAGATACCGACATCAGCCTCCAGAGGGAATCCGTACACCCAGGACCTTTCGGGAATTCTAAATTCCTTAAATTCGTGTACGAATACTACATGGAGTGCTCAACCATCCTCGAAATGAATCCGGACTTCCACTTCATTCCTGAGCATGAACGACCGCCTGGAGGCAAGGTATTCTGGCTGAAGGCCAGATTCAACGACTATTGGCGGCCAACGCTTCAAGGTGAAGGCCCTCACGCAGAGAAACAATACATGGACTTCATCAAGAAGGTCTACGTCATTTGCTGCTACACCAATGCTCAGCCAGAAGTTTACGGAACCGACATCATCCCGATGGTATGTCACAACAGCTTCATTGATCTCGAGAAGACCGTCCAGAATGTTGAACAGGTTTGCAAGTACTTCCGCATGGATCCATCCAAGGCAAAACAGATCACCGACCTCATCCCCTGGCGAATCGAGAGAATGAGCAGATTGTTTTCCGGGTGT
Source organism: Effrenium voratum (assembly GCA_963377175.1). Lineage (NCBI taxonomy): Eukaryota > Dinophyceae > Suessiales > Symbiodiniaceae > Effrenium > Effrenium voratum. Next base: position 531,224 of record CAUJNA010003236.1, read on the forward strand.
CTTCGACATGATCCAGGGCATGTCCACAAGGAACGCAAACGACAAGTGGACATGGGTCCTGATGGGTCCGTTGAGCTCTACGATGCATTGTCCTGCATTACACATGCCAGGAACTTCATTGGAAACAAGCCAGGACTTCTCTTGATGGCTATGTTCCCGAACTATGGAAAGTCACGTTTCGAGATTGCGTTCGTGTATCCATCCGTGGACGGGTCACACAATGAGCGCAAGGCAAGGGGAGAAACGACAAACTCACTACGAGATCCGCATACGACGCACTCCGGCCTAATGGCAAGGAATTCCTCAATGATCCCAACATGGAGCAACAGCGGTCATACACGACAAGTCGGTCACCAATCTTTTGGACGACCCCTACTCCGAGCAGCAGAGTGAGCCTCGCCAAGAAGAACCGGACTATGACCTTCCAACGGAATCCATTCCTCCAAGTCCCATGTGCCAGCAGGAAGAGATGCACTGTTGATCCTTGCATTCCTCAAGGACCAGGACTATGGCACCCGACTCTCAGAAGAGCGAACAGCGCTGACAGAACAAACCATCGAGGCGAAGAATATTGTTGCAGCATATGAACCTGACGGTACCTCCGTGATGAGCAACAACTGGATCATGAAGAAGCTTCTCAGTCGTGAAGATGTTGAGATGTGCGACACCAAGATCCGTGAATTCGCCGATGCTTTCTTGAGCCATGTAAATTCCGATAAGTACAGCAAAGGAAAAGATACTTCCTCAGAGACCAAGAAACGACGGCACTCCACCGATCAAGACGAAGTTGAAGAGGAGAACATGGAACCCTCCGAGGAGAGATCCGTCAAACCAAAGGTCACCATGGAGTATCGCAATTCCGAGAACTTAGACGAGTTCATCCGGGAACTCAAGGAACCTCGAAATAGAAATGAGCAAGAAGGACGCCGAGGAAGAGCTCACGGAAACCAAAAGGAACTTCCTCCGCTTCATGGAGAAGTACAACAAGGGTCCAAGGAGAGCTCATCCTAAATTGACAGAGTGCGAGAGAGCCTCATTGGCACATGTCGATCCCGATGGAAATCTAGGAGAAGAAGAATTTTACTTCCGCCATCGAGGAGAATGTCCCACCGTGGACGAGTACAGAAATGCACAGCCAACATCCGGATATCCTATTAAGCTTCCGCTGGGATTGAAGAAGCTTAGGTCACATGACGACCCGGAAACCATCCGAGCATTTGCCGATACCCTAGGATTGCTGACGCAGCCGACCGACCGTCCCCCTGTGGACCATCTCAAAGCGCATGAGTACACCTCATCCCTGACGATCGACATGCTTACCATGAAGCATGGAAACCTCACGAGGAACCCAAAGCTAGATGGCAGGGAGGTGCACAACACGGCGATGAAGGATCGACCAATCGTGAAGATGATGATGCAGAACAGCGCAAACATCTTATGCCTCAATGAAGCAGACGCATTCCTCAGTCCTCAAGATCATAAATCCAGAGAACTCATCAAGACGTTCATCCGATTCGGGTACAAGGGCATCGTTATCAAGCAATGGTCATCCAGACCAATTGCATGCTTTGTCCGCGGCGGACCTTCCGCAAGAGTGGAACTATTGGCAAGACACATTTCCACCAAGAGTCAGAATTGGGGAACCACATTCGGGATGTTCAGATGTTTCTTCGGAACCGAGGAAAATTGCACTGATCCTGAATACGACACTCCGACCTCGGACTGTTTGGCAACTAGGGGGCCATCCATGTTTACTGAGTCCAAGAAGTACATCGGACCGAGATTGCCAACACGCATCACTGTCCAAGGACACGGACGTAACAAAGAGATTGTCGTTCTCCACATCGAGCAGAGTGATGAGTATCGTGGTATGCTTCCAAAATCATCCAACAAATCACTCCTCGAGTTTGACAGCCGCCACGTAACGAGGGCAGACCTTCCGTTTGCTACCATTGGAGTTTTCCACATTCATGCATCCCTCCGCATCAGCCATGGAGCAGCAAGGGAAGATTTTCAGAACGAAACCCTGCCACTCGTGACATTGTACCAATGTGACGCGATCACTGGAGAAGCCAACAAATCCGCGAATACCTACAGCAGACTCCAGCACGTCTTCAATCCAGCCAATGGTCTCATGAATATCCTCATGAAGGCGTATCAGAGATTGTGGAATGAGACGGAGAATCTTCCACTCGACAGAATGGAGTATGCAATGGAGACTTCATGCACCATCAAATCCATTGTTCGTCATCACTTATACATGAAGACTGGATCAGGGTATGACCGAACATTCCCAGATGTGATGATGACATTCGCGTTTGGATGGGGCAAAACGAATATCCAGCAGGTTTTCCGGAAGGAAGACATGAACGCCAAGAGCGATGAACAACTGGAAGCCATGCGGAATGATCCAACGTCTGCCATCTTCGACTATCAGGTCTCATCCGCGGAACGCTTCAAGCATGTGAACAACGATATGTTCATGAATGGCTCGCAAGATTCCGACTCGCGCAGTCCGCTGATAGTATATATCCGCAGCAGATCTGCCGCCAGGCAACGCAACTTTGAGAGATCCAAGGAGCACCTCAAGAAGAAGCAATCCTGGACTCAGCAAGAATACAGAGATTACAACAAGCAGTACTGGGGCAATCCAAAGCAATGGAAGGACTATGACGACTCGACCTGGAATGATTATGGAGACTATGGCAGTCAATCCGACAGCAGCCGTCGGTGGTACCGCTGATCACCTGATGAAGCAGCCACCTTTGGCACTCATTCGACTGACCGAGAAGACTCGCACGATCAGCACTACGAACTTCAACCAGATTGATCCTCACCGCCAACAAGACTATTCAGTGAGAGATCAATAGTTTCACATTCATCCCGCATGTACATAGCGTTGTGCATCACTTGTCGATACATCTAGGTATCTCACAGACTCAGCACAGACTGTTTTCCATCTTGCTCACATGACAAATCATCCGCGCAAAAATTGGATGAATCATTGTAACAATATATGGCTACGGCCGACACTTTCAAGTATGGCTACGGCACGTAGTAAGGCCATGAAGCCAATGGTATTTCATATCTAGTGCTGGAGATCAAAAGATATTTGTGTCAGTTTTTGCGTTTGATTTGTTACACCATTGATCTCCCGCAACCATTTGGCTCAAGGCCCTCTTGTAAATAGCGTGTTGCACTCATGCGATAGCAGTGCAAAGGCTTGCAGAGACCGCTTACAGGAATAACAGTCAATACAAGCCATGAGGGACAATCCATCCTCCAATCCTCCATACTGGCATATTGGACTCTCTCCGGAATAGATCCAGAAACCAAATCAACGACCTCTACTACCACAGGGTACCAGTTCCCTTCTGGGATAGGCACCTGAGGCAGTGGGCCTCAGGATGTGGGTGGATTTGGACCACTTGGGGCCCAAAAACCGATATCAGACTTTGGATGGTTCATATGGGGTCACGCATGTGTCTTTCGGGGCCCGAAAACTGCCCCCAAATCATAAACAGGGGTTGATTCATACGGGATCAACATTAGGTTCATCGGTTCATCTGCAAGCCTGTGCCAGTCGTGCCCCCCCCACTACTGAACCCTCACACTACTGAACCCTCATGCCACATATGGCAGTTGATCAATTTTCCTGTTTCCGGAAAACGCCATGTTCGCGAGAAAAAAAGTTTCTTTCGCAAATCTTTCGCGACTCCATCGCCACGCCCTTTTGTTTGCAGCGTGCGCTCTGGAGCCATTGTGGCTGCTGCAGTTGAAGTTATGCCTGCAAACACGGTAGCCGCAGTTCACTTGCGTGCAGTACGTAGTGTTGGGTGCAAACAGTCACCGTCATTCGCCCTTGCCGCTTGCGCTTGCCGGCGATGCGCGGAACCTTGCAACAAGCTCCCTGGCCTTTCGCCGGTCTTTCGCGGATCTTTCGCGAAACTTGCTCCAAAATAGCCCAGCCAACGTTATTGATTTGCACCATTCCCAACACAGGCAGGGAATCAATAATGCAAGTGTAGGTGCTGCGTATCTCCCTATCTACAAGGGAGCGAGGTCTGCAAATATGTAAATGCACAGGCATGCCTCCAAGAATCCAACGCGGAATCTGTCGCGAATAAATAAGTTTCTTTCGCGAACTCCATCGCCGATCTTTCGCGGAGGGATTTAAGCCAAGACTGACGAATGGTCACCGAATACATAACTCCTTGCAAGGACCTTTTGATCAACCGAGACGAATTCTGGCAAGGAGAATTGCCTTCACCAATCCCCGTGCTTTGAGCAAGTGGCTTTGCCACCAGTCTCCTCTCGTAGTTCCCACGTGCCATGCCGGAAAAGTCAACAAACACCGTCTGGTGTGGGGAACCAGACAGAGGGAAAGGCAACTGGGTGCCACTGAATTGATAGATCTCTCACGTCCCTGGCTCTAGCCCTCAACAATTCTCTTGAAGTGACAAAAAGCTCATCAGGACACTTGTTCGAACTGGACATTTCAAGCATGACATGGGTACGTCTGTTTTGGGGGTGCCCATTGTTTGTGGCTTTAAGTGGAAACCAAAAGGAACACCATCTCTCTTTTTGTTTTTTTGGGGGGTCCCCTAAAAAAGACAGACCCACATATCAACAAAGGACACTGTGCACACTGTATGTCTTGTCAGGAATCCTGTCCAACTCATCTGAGTCACAATCCAAGCGTGGTACCCGAGGGGCCTACCTTTCCCTAACTACCCGAAAGGGGTAGAATCTGTCTTGACCCCCGGTTTCGATTTTTGGCAACCCCAAAGCAGACCTGATTGGGGTTTTTTGAAGTCCCAGATTTTCCCGCAAACGCGGCAGAGGTCGCGGGGGGTTGGGTCAGAAGGCTCCTTGAAGACCAGCACCAGGCGAAAGAGGCCCTCCTCGTAGGGCGTGCCCTCCGGGCCAGCGACCAGGGCCTGCCAATACCTCGCAACTGGACCCTCACGTGGCGTGGTGAGGCGCACTTGCACCAGAGAGGCACGGCCCCCCCTCTGGCTGTGGGTCGTCGGCTCTTCGTGAGTCCCTGGTTGCCTTACGGCAAGTGCGGAAAAAACCTTCGGAAAAACCATGAGAGGCCGTCGACTCCAACTGCTTGCAAGCGACAGGGAACTGGGACTCTCTTTTGCAGAAAGTATGGCGATGCCCAGCGCAAGCAGCTCAGCGCAACTCGCGACTGAGCGATCTGCATTGAAGACCACCGTTCCCAACATGTCCCACCCCACTTGTGTGTCACACCTCGACCTTCTTTCTTGCAGCAAAACCAACATGCTCTCTGGGCAGACCGGAAGCTCGGACACCCCGACAGGGCTTTTCCACCCCGAAAGCCTTAAAAAGCCCCAGGAGAAAAGTGGGGCCCGGCAAAATGGAACCACAAATGGGTGTGTCTTTCTGGAGGGCACCGGCTTGGGCTTGGTGCAGGAAACTCAGCGGGAAACTGTTTGAGGGGATCCCCCACTTAGAGAAACAAATGGAACTCCAGTCGTCACGCGGTCCAACGCCATGGGGCAGGAAGGGGTGGCTGACGTAGCTGGCTGTGTCATCGCACCAGCACCCGGCTGGCGGGTCCTCCGCGAGCTCGAGCAGCTCCTGTCCAGGACCAATAGACTTGACGAAACAACCTCTGGAGGCCCCATCAACATCATTTTAGCCCCGGGGAGCGCCTGTGGCTGCGTTGTGACCAGTGGATGTTGGAGGACATATTCGTCGTGAAGCGGGTTCGTGTCCAAGAGGTAGTTAGTTGTTGCTGTTTTTTTTCTTTCTGATTTATAGTTTATTATGGCGAGTTTTCAGCAGCGCAAGTCCTCTACAAATCTAAAATGGTTTTTGGCAAAGGCATGGCTTTGGCGGTGCCGTGCAGTGGTGTGCAACAGATCGTCCGTCCGACAATACAAATAAACCAGCGGCTCCTCAACTATGAATAATGGATTGCGCTGGTGGCAAATAGAATAGAAAACACAATTCTGAGAGCGTAAAGCCAAACGGAAACATCCCAACTGCGTCAAGCTACCTACCAAAGAACAGTTCGTTCCATGCGACTTCAACACACAATGACCTGCTTGTTGCTTGTCAAACCCGCTTCTGGGGTTAGCTGTGTTCCTCAGCACAATTCCTCCGCAGATTCAAACGCTTTTGAGACATCGTGTCTCCTTCCGCAGCCTGGCAAAAGCCCCGTGCTCCATGTCAGGGAAGCAGGCAAGAGCAGCTGAAGCCCAAGCTGCGGCTGTCACAAGGGTGAAGTGCGTTCGCAGCAAAACTCAGCTTGTCAGCCACGGACATTGCCATCCCCTTGCACAACAACACTGGTGCGTTGACATCTCTGCGCCCGAACCTTCCCACACACGTCATAGAGCAACTTGATATCATCTTTGATCTGCTGCCTGGAAGCCGGAGGGCTTCCACCGCCCTGGGCGTCGCTCGCATCCAACTCGACTCATGCGCAGCTTGCGAAGCCAGTGGCGCCTATGCCCGAGGACGAAGCCGCCGACGTGCCCGAGATTGGTTTTGCCTGGCGCAGGCTTAGGGGACGTGCCTGATATGGGTGCGAAGTTCTATGTGGGAACTGGTGAGCCATGAATTCTGTGGGGATTTCGTATGTCCAGCAACCATTCGGGAGGGTATCCATGCAACTGGCATCCACCTGCTGCAGCAAGGCCGCGCTACGTCTTCGTTTGTGCACGATCAGCCTCGCTCTCCGTCCCATTGGAATAGCCTAGATTGATACAAACAAAAGCATCGAACACACATGCGAGGCCGCAGCAAAATCCGGCAAATGCCCTGAAGCAAACTCCATCAAGGGCTGGAACTTTTATTCGTAATAATACAGGTTCGGCGCAAGGGAAAGGGGCGCGTGTGCACACCACTCACTTATAAGGCCCGCAAGTGGAGTTTACCCTGTTGTTACCCAGGTGGGTAGCCACTTTCTGACTTGCCCGAGCATCCAAGTAAATGACACCATCGCTATATGGCCGAGTTTGTTGATTTGCTGAAAGAACTAGTTTTGAGGCTCAGGCTATGAAAGCTGCCAAGACCCATTTGAACACACATTGAACCGAAAACTTTCAGCTGCATCACCCGGCTCCCAAACGCCAAGCTCCGGACCCTCAATGGCGAGTGGCTGAACCGGCGAACAGACTTGCTAGAGTTCTGCAAAAGATTGCAACAGCAAGCTTGCCTCATGGCTCAAGAACTTCCCCAGGAACCCTTTTTTTGGCAAATACCAATCTTGAGGTCATCTTGTCTGATTAAGCAAACTGGAGCCGAAGGACAGTTGATTTGCCCAAAGCTATTCTGAATCACTGCCTGAGAATGCATTCATGTGCGTTCATGCAAGCAGCATGCGCCCAATGCAGTTAACATTTCAAAGCTTGAACGGCAGTCGAGAGGCACGCCTCATGTGAGACAGGCTGTGACATCCAGGTCTAAGAACCGAATCTTACCGCCTGGGGCCGCCTGGTGGGCTGCCGGATTTCAACAGGCAGCCTCCCAGAGACCTGTAGGATGGATGTCTCACCTCTCTTGGATCTGCCGAGAGATGGGGTGAAACTCACTGGGCCTCATTGTAGATTGGCCTGCTGCCAGATGGCTGTGGTTGGCAAAAATCGGCATCCAAACTACCCATTTACCCAAGACCAAAACCTGCGGTCCCGTGGCTTCATTTTGAATCCATGCCACGGACCTTCGCTTGCCAACAGGCGCCTGTGCAGGTCTTCTCTATCTCGATGAGCTGGCGGCAGTAACCGCTGTTTGGTCGGGCCACCTGGTCTTCAAAGCGGCGCTGACGCGCCGTCAGCGCCGTCGACTCGCCGAGCGCCGCGCCGGCCGCTTGGAGTACACCAAACGCCAGGCATCGCGCAATCGATAACCTATGGACAGAAAGCGCCATGTTCTGCTATGCTCAACTGGCTGTCAAAATTAATCTGCCTGATCGCAGGTGTTAGGCCATGCTTTCACTTACCAGGGTTCCATTTTGGGTACCTATTTTGACCCACAGTCAACTAGTCTCAGCCGCTCACGGTGCCGAAGCACCAGGTATGCCAGGACAATAGCCACCTGAGCATACATTACATCAAATGCCGCACACGTCACTAGCATTCCGGTGCAAAGTCCTACTCTCCCACCAATGAACGTGGAACCTAACAGAGGGTCACTTCAAAAGGAAAATTGCGCCCCCCCGAAACGTCAGGTTCCATGCGAATTGGTCGCAGCTGTCGCAGTCTTGGTCGCCCCACCGAGCGGCTGGCACCTTTTCGACAATGCACAAGGCAACGGCCCTGTTCTTGCTGCACCTGCACATGGGCGTGTCTCAAAAAAAGGAATCGGAACCCCAATTTCCTTCAGAGGTCCGGGCGGCTGATGAGTGTTCAAAAAACACAGAAAGTTGACAGAAAGGGTAGGTGTCCTTTTGGCTTTCAACTTTAAAGCCAGACCCAAATAGGGTACCGAGCCTCAACAAAAACAGACCCCACGTGCGCCAAATCCTGCTCACTTCTCACTTTGTGGGAGCTTCTCCAGTATCTACCGCCTCATCCAGAAACCTAAAGGCTGTCGAGAGCTGCGTTGAAAGACTCTCGTCCCGGCTGTCCTGCAACGATGTGCATGGCACATTAGGTTTCATCAATGTTCCCTGAAAGGTCCCCAGTTCAGACCATGGGTAACTTCTCCTAAATAGTGGGAGCTATCATCTTTTACTGGCTTTCCAATATGGCCATGGGTCAAAACCCCATCCCCACTAAAATCCCGACTAAAATGGGTGGTGCACGTAACCAAAATGGGATCCCATTCGTTTTGCACCACGGCCATATTTCGGAGCCTTTGATCAACCCCATCGACCTGACGGGGTCCCAAGGCAGACAAAGCGCACAACAAGGGCACTCCTTCAAATGCAGCCGCTGGTTTTTGGTGCGATTGCTGCAGAACGGAAGACGCCTGGGTCCAAACTGCTACAGTACTAAACGCGAGTTCCATCACCACTCGTACCTATGCGAAAGCAACATGGAATGTCCAATTATTGCTGCCAGTGATCCGAGTGATACAGTAGTCAAAGTCAAGCAATGGCATCTGCACTGAGCAAAGTGCTCACAACAGTTCAGGACGTGCGTGATGCGGTTCCTGACAGCTTCCCCAATAACCCTGCGCAACTCTCTGCACAGCTCCTTGGTTTAGACGCAACTTGTGTTTTGTCTGACCTGTTCAGAGTGCAAACAAATGTTCAAAGAAGGATGCAGCCTTTGTTAGCGTCGCCTCTGACCAGCTGAGGAATAGCTCTAGGCCATGTTGCGGTCCTAGTGGCTGGACGAAATCCTCCACCTTGAAACCATGGTTGAAACCGTTGAACTTGTTGGTCTTTACAGCAGAATCGAATCAGAAACGCCCCGGGTTTCTTATATAGGTGGTAAACGTCAGGTGAGAGGATTTCGTCCATCAGTATGGCCATCTATGGCCATCTGTGGCCCCGAGGCCCCCGAGGCCCCCGAGGCCCCAGCTGAATTAGCTCGATGCGATTCGCGGCAGCGCGCTCTCCGCCGATGAAGAGCCTCACGGCATCAATGTCTCCCGCGATGCGGGAGGCATCTCACCCTGTGGTGGTCAAAAATGGGTACCCAACATAGAAGCCTGGCAAATGGAACCCAAGGACTCAAATCTGCGGTCCATATTTCCTGGTGGTTTAATTTTCACCCACACACATTCCCAGAAGACAATGGCTGCGTGAAGCCTACGAATCCTTTGCATACCCAAAAATAACTTTCACAATGGTGACGCCCAGTGGTTGCCGCACGGCTTTCTGGAAGATAGCTCGAGCAAGTGAACTTGCGCTCGGGTACACGCATGCCTTAGACTTGGTTGACGGTGGACGGGAAGCAAAAACTAAGTTTCAGCAGTTAAGTGGGGATTTCAACCACTAAACCACAATAGGCAAATATGGGTCAAAATTCAACCACTCGGGGTTCTAGTCCATATTTCCATTTACCGATCAGGTTCCATTCTGGGGTTACCCGATTCTTGACTCTGTCAACTAGTTTGAGCAGTTCAGTGGGGATTTCCCAACAAACCACAATAAGCAAAAATGTAAAATGTTTCCCAAGAACAACCATGTAGAGTGAGTACCACGACTCACTCCGCAGCTCTCCGCCCTCCGACTTGGCCGCCCGGCCACTCCAGAACTTGGGACGCGTCCGGCTCGGGTTGGACCTCGCGCCTTGGAAAAAGCTCTCGAACCGGAGACTGCAAGCCAGAATGTCGACCCCGGATTTTCAGAAACCGTTGCATAACCTTGGGGTGCTTCTCCCTGGTTTGGGGAATCAGGTCACTGTTGGAGGGGAACACCCCCTTTTCTAACAAACAGGGGTTTGTTAATCCGGGGTCAACGTTGCACAGAATCTTCAAAGCTGCTCTCAGTGCTCTTGCCATGATGGAAAAGGACTGTAGAATGTTCTTGGGATAGTCTGGATCTGCAGCTAAAGCAAGCGCATGCGCCCCGCCTCCGAGCCGAGCGCCGGCCCACCAAGCCTCCGCGCCGCGTCGCGCGACCGAGCTCCGGCCTCCAAAAAGCCGCCCGCGCCTTCCCAAAAGATGGCTGCGACCGCCTCGGGCGCCAAGGAGAGAACTCAAGAAGGCCGAAGGTATCAGGTCCAGATGCTGTGGTGTCGGTTGCCAAAACAGGCACTGAAGGTCAGGGCCTTTTGGGGACTCGACAACTGCAAATCAGATCTGCTAGGCGCTCTGCAAGCCCGGCCAGCAGCAGCACCTTTGTATTGCCACTGGCCTAGGCTTGACGACACCAGATTGCCTGAGCCCACCAACTAGACAGTGCCATGGAATCCATTACTGCAGTCTACGTGCCCGGCCAGCGTGTGAACCAGTGAAGAAGCGCCACCTGACATGCGCAAGAAGGACCAGTAGATACATCAAATCATCTTCAGCCCCCTGAAGCAGTACATCAAATCGATCCTCAACTCCCTGGATCACCCCCTAAAGCCCTTCCCTCTGTCCCTTCCGTCCCACCGACGGCCCTTCCTCTCAGAGTCTCAGAGTCTCAGGGTCTCAGAGCGCCCGGCGGGAGGCCGCACGGGCCCGGGAGAAAAGGCGACGCAGCAGCTCCATGCGTTTTTTGTACAAAGCGAGGAACATCCATTGAAACCCTTCCAATGTTTGAGCCGCGCGGCCCGGGGCCCACAACACAGGTCGTACACATAGGCGTCCTTGGGAAATAGATGGGTTTCCCTGGTAGATGATGAAACCACCAGGTAAACCAGGGATCGAAACCCATCGATTTTTCGACCAAAACCACCAAAAAGGACACGTATGGTCGTAGGGTGCCAGGATTTGGGGTCTGAAGAAATCGGAGATCCAACTGACTGCCGCCAGATCCTGTTTTGGCAGACCAGCGGCGACTCCCTACATCCTGCCCTACAGGCCCGGCCACTCACTCACTCACTCACTCACTTCTCCATGAAACCGATGTTGCTCTCGGTGAAGTGGGTCAATTCCTCGTTTCGCAATCTGTCCTACGCTTCTTCCAGCCCCTCAGCGCCTCTGATTCCTGGGGCTCCAGCCATTGTGAACTCCCCCAAAGCTTCCAAGGCCTCGCCGTACTTGGCCTTCCACTTGTCCAAACTTTTCTGATGCGGGCCGTCCAGGTCAGCCCGGGACACGTACCTCAGGCCAGGCTGCCAAACTGCCAAACTGCCAAACTGCCCACCGGGCACGCCGAATTGGACGAATGCGCGTTGGAATTGGGCTGTTGATAGACCAGGATCCCGGCCGCTCGTAGATAATGGCCTTCTGGGGATCATCCACTGCGTCGCAGAACTCGTAAGACCTGCACCAGAGATTGAGTAGTAAACCTCAACATGGCATGAAGATCGCGCTTGCTGCACGCCCAGGTGTGCACATCGAGAAACGTCTGCCTCAAGTTTCAGCTGAGATCCCAGCAAACAGTTCGGCTCCTCTGTCAGGGCGATGCGAGCCATGTTCGACCAGATCTCTTTGAACTTCTTCTTCTGGTCCACCGACTTAAACTGCATATGACACATGGCAAGGGGTCAACACCCCGTACCCCCCAGTGAACATCCCAATCCCCACTAAAATAGGTTCTAAAATGGGTGGTGCACCCTTGGTACCATTGGTTTTGAACCATGGCCACATCTGGCAATGCTCCAAGGTCAGATGCCAGGATCTGGAGACGGACACCACGAACAAGTAGCTCAACGCTCAGCATATTGCGGACCTGCCTCCCACCAACATACTGTGGATGGAACATCCTGCACCACCTAAGAAACCCTGAAATAATAGTATGAATCCCCCGCAAATACTAACCACCAACGGTTTCAACCCTGGCTTCTCCGTCCATCCAATGCACAGCCTCGTGCTCTTTGAAGGGACACCCTTTCGGCTCCATGTTCGCGAGTCGATTCCTTGGGAAGCACCAGCCTGCGCATGGACCAAGAGCACGTGCACCGGGCTTGCCCTGGCCACCTCGGTCCGGCTTTGCAATCGGCAACGCCCGAAGCTTCCACGTACTCTACTGCAGGAAGACCCGGGAGTTTTGCTCATGGGGGCCTGATGAGCCACCCAAGCGTCATTCACGCAGCAAAGCTCTTTGAAGCCCATGCCTGGACATATGCTAAAAACAGTCACCCCTGTGAATGCTTTGAAATAAGAAGAGCAGTATGCATATATGTATGCATCTGATTTGTATGCATCATGGTTCTCAGCGGGAGCTCATGATGGTTGTCCTAGCACAAACTATTGGAGGGGCAATGAGGATCCCAATCTAGGAAACGGCATTGGAAGCCCAGCTAAGCAAGGACCAATATCTGATATTGCTTCCTACTCCTTATGGCCGCTGATGCCTTCCCCAACCCAGAGACTAAATCGCAGCCGCTGCCCCCCCCCCCCGCACTTCTGGGGCACAAAAACGAGGCAGTCCCACGGCAGTGACCGCCTCACCGAGCCGCGGAGGTTTTGCCCTTCCGCAGCTTGGAGAGCAGCAAGGCGCCCAGGCCCACGCCCACCGCCAGCCACGCCTGGTCCCGGGAGCTGTGGGGCACTGGGCAGAAGCCCGGGCACAGGGCGCCCATCGCCGATGGACCGATCGAGCGCTGGATCGAGGCGAGGGAAGGCGAAGGCCGGGAAGCTGAGGGAAGTGACGCCCAAAAGGCCACAGCCAAGGGAGGTGACGTGGATGAGTTGGGACTTTGTGACTGGTGGGTCATGGATGCTTATGGTCTTGTAAACACACTTGAGCCAAAAAATCGCCGAGAACTGGCCAGACTGCGAGCGCCGAGATCTCATCAGACTTGCAATTGGTTGGCATGCCCTCGTTCCACATGGGCGTTTCCTCCGGACCTCTCTGGCCCTCGTCCTCCTTCGGAGGAATTGGGGGGGCCAACTGGGGATCCGGGCGATGCTTGCCTTCAGCACCCAAAGCCCGGCCCCAAGCGGCTCCCGGCCCCGAGGCACCGTACCTTCCTTTGGAGGCAAGAGAACAGCAAGGCAAGACCCGCACCAGACTCCCGATTCCCTTCCCATAAAGTGGTGCCTTGGCTGGTGGGTGGACCCGCGAAAATTGCCGTCCCAGGGATGGCGCCTCAGGGCCACAAAAAAAAAACGAGGCAGGCGCCTCTCCCGGCTCACGCTACTAAAATCAAACCCGAGCACCCTTCGAAGGGCGCGCTCGGCCTAGACTCTCTCGAAAGGCCCGCCGAAATCAGGGGATCATGCCTCGGCGGCTCGGGCTGCTCTCCCTGCCTCTTGTGCAGAAAACAAGCTCCATGCGACTATTTCCGGCAATCTGGGTGTGGGTCAAAACAGACAAAATGAAACCCTGGGCAAATGGAGACAGGGACCAACACCTGCAGCCCCCTGGCGGTTGAACTTTGACCCATACCCATCCAGGTGGATCCCAAGCGCTGCCCAGGGCACAGAGCGAGCCGCAGCGGATCATGCCGCGCACGCACCTGACGAGTCCATCAGCCCACAGATGCCCAGTGGCATTTGGAAAAAAGGGCATCCTTCTTTGGTTGGTTGAGTTTCAAGGGGAACCCAAGACTCAAAAAAAGAGGCAAAAAGGGCGGAATCCACTGGAAGTGGGAGCCAATCGGCACATCGCTCACCAAAGGGCCCCGGCTTGTCTGCGCCATGACTCGGCCCGAAATTCCTGTTGCGCCGGATCTCCTGACGGAAGGGATGAGCAACCACCGAGAGACGACCTTCGCACCGTCCTGCGCGTTGGGGCCTTCAGGATGCGGAAGGGCCTTAAGCCTTGGCTTTGCCAAACAAATCCAAGAGCTGGCTAGATATCACATATCCTTCAAGCGCGTGGTCAAAACATGTGGCAAATACGGCGAGACTCAGGTGCGTCTTGTTTTTCTCCAAGGGACACTGGGCAACACCTGTCTGTGGGTCAAAATTAGGTACCCAAAATGGAACCCTGGGAAATGGAAACATGGACTAAAATCTGCGGTCCCCTGGTGGTCATTTTTGACCCAGACCCACTTGATTTGACTCCTACAGGTTGCACCGATCCCCGAATCACAAGATACACTGAGGCCGCCTCTCAATGCTCTCACGCGCCCAGGGGTACTTCTGCCTGGGATTCACAAACTGAGTGCTTACACGTGTTTGGTGTGGGGCCTTAAATCTGGTCAGGGGCCCCCCAAAAAGAGGGGCCTCCCAAAGAGCTTTGGACCCTACTGTGGATGGTTGCGAAATCCGCTTCTCACACCACTTTGAACCATTTCTTGGTTGGACCCTTTTCTTGGCCTTGTTAGTCGCTATTAGCTCCTTTTGGGATTGGAGAATCGGCCAATAATGACCCTTATAAACAATCCACTGGTGGCTTCCTTTAAGGGAATCCCCTTCCGGTTCATTCCCAACACCCGGAAGGTCATTCCCTACCTATCGCACCAGCAAGTTAAAGCTCGACACAGGGGCAGTTGACACAATTCCACTGTGCGCCATGGCCTCAGTGCGCTGATGTGGCTGACGTCGTGCCAATCCTTGGCTGAAGCAGTTGCTTAAAACATTGTTGCTACTGTGGGTGGACGAAATCCATTTCGCACCACTTTGAATCCATGGTTGAAACCATAGTTTGTTGGTATTTACAGGGAAATCATACTTCCAGGACTTCTTAGGTGGTGCAGGATTTCGTTCATCCACAGTATGTTCAACAGGTAGCCTTTTCCGCGACGGCGAGTCTCTTTTGCTGTGACGAGGCAAACACACATTGCACCACATGGTGGACATCCTTGTGTAAGGTCTTAGACACATCTAGTGTTTTTTGCATACCTTTCAAAGTGGCCTCTCCTTGACCAAAAACTGACTAAAGCCCCCGCATGAGGCACAAATGGATCCCACCAGAAGCACCACCTCCAAAGGCTGCCGAAAGGCAGTATTCCACTTCCCCTGAAAGGCTTCGCCGTACAACGACATCGGCCTGTACCTGCCAGGATCAGTTTTTGTGGGGTCAGTCGGGTGTCAATACTCGTTTCTCCGCGCAACGAGTTTTGGCACATACTGTGGATGGTTGTGAAATCCATTTCGCACCACCTAGGAACCCGTGGAATGAGTCGATTCCCATAAATATATATATATATATATATATGCAAATACCAAACAACCGTATGGCTTCGCCCATGGTTTCTAAGTGGTGCGAGAAGCGGATTTCGCCACCATGCACAGTAGCTGTCCCGAAAGTGGGCGAAGGCTCTCTCCTGCTACTTGGATGCCCAAAAGTGGGCCAAAGGATCCCTCAGATGTCAGCAAGGCCTCTCTCTCTCTCCGGGGTCATTGCATTTTTGTTCTCATAAGTTGATCAATTTACTGGCAGTTTCACTGGGAAATCGGCCACTGTCCGAGGTCACCATACCAGAAAAAGAAAAAAACAAAAGAAGAAAAAGACGAGCCCATGGCGAGTTGGCTTCCCTGGGAAATCGGCCACTTTTGGAGGTTTGTACCAATAAACAAAACGGCCCATGGCGAGGTGTCCGAGGCACTTCTTGGGCTGCAGGTAGTTCATAATGCGACTGCCCTCGCCCACGCGCCAGTCGTCCAGCGCCCGGCTCTGCGCGCAGCGGTCGAGCGGTCGAGCGGTCAAGCGGTGGGTGAGGACCCACTTCCGAGCGGTCGCAGATTGGCCAGTCGCCAAACTTTTCGGTTGACTTTGTCTGTTTAATTTTGAGCCACACCTGTATTGAAACAAGTCGGACCTTTGGCAGATTGGACCTTTTCGGTTGACCACGAAGATGCTCCAAACCCGAAAAGTTTGCTTTTAACCTGCGGGAACTCGGAAAGTGAGAGGATGGCCCGGCAATGATGACACTCTAAACCGGATCTTCGAATCACGGATTTGCTGCATGTCGGGGTTGGTCTCCATTTGGCCTCAATTCGTGGGCACCCACACACACACGCCCCAAAGCTGCACGGAAGAAGCAACAAATGGCTGTGGGTCAAAAATATGTACCCAAAATGGAACCCGATCGGTAAATAGAAACTTCAACTACCTGCGGTTTTCTGGTGGTTTAGTTTTGACCCACACCCAAATCGTTCATCGCCTTCGTCCCAGGGGTAGTCACGCTGGGCAGGAAGTTGGTCGGGGAGAAGCCATCTTCGATGCGGCATGTGTAGTGCAGCCTCGACCGCCTGCCAAAGGAGTCACAATCAAATACCAAGGAATGATGTCAAGCATTTTTTCTTGGGCATTCCCCTGCAAGTTCCAAATGAATTCCCACGGAGCCCAAGTGGTTCGAGACATGGGACATCAAAACCTGATACCAAAATGGTCGTAATCCCAGAACCATGCTTCAGGAATTAAGAAGGCGGATATCCGCAGCTATGTATGGCAAGCGGATTGTCCCTTACCAAACTTCATCTACGCGGGTTTTGATTGTGGCTGAAACCCGGAAGCCCAAGCAAATCGCGAACACCTGGAAATGTGGCGAGCAGTGTGTTACCGGCTGGACCAAGATTTGGGACCGTCTTCACAAGACCCTATTGAACACCAGAGCTAGACGGCAGACTTTTGGAGGCTCCCGTCAAAAGCAGCTTCTGGCGTTGATAACAGAGAATGCACAAAACGGCAAATGATCAACAAGGCTAGCTGAGTCTGGACATGGCCAGACGCCCGTGTTGGCTTGAAATTCGGCCAAGCCAACGGAGAGCTTCCATTGAACATCGCACGCTTGAGTCACACTCAAAACCGATAAGCATTAAAATGGTCTACCCGTCTACCCACCATGCAAAGCATTGAAAAGGCGGATTTCCGCACCCATTTCTGGCTGGGATGGTCACTTGCCCGGAAAGGTGCTTGTGACTCACTTGACCCCGCTCCCAACAAGCAGCGCCCGGCCGATTGGCCGGATCCAGCGTGGCTTTCGGCGTCAGAACCTCCGAATCAAGACCCCGGTCGCTAGCTGTGGATGGTTGCGAAATCCTCTTAGGCACCACCGTTCAGAAGCCCCAGCTGAAGCCCTGGGTTAGGATTCGATTTTCCGGTAAATACAAGCTATGGTTTCAACCATGGATTCAAAGTGGTGCGATTTCTGGATTTCGTCCACCCACAGTATCGCACCAGCAAGTTCGTCGGGGAAGCCGGCCCCTTTTTTGGTTAGCTTCAAGGGGAAGCCAAAAAGGAACCCACCCGTAACTTGGGGGTGAGACACACCCACTTCCTTTTCTTGAGGGAGAGGGTGGGGTTTCTGTCGATTTACCTTCGACGATGGATGCACAGGAAGGGGATCCCCTTAAAGGAAACCACACAACATGGAGGGATGGTGTATCTTGCTTGTGCCATAGGCAGTGAATGACAATTGCAAGGAACTTCAAGGAAAACCATCCCAACTGAGGCCCAACTGGTGGTGTCCTTTCAGAGAATCCCCCCCAAACCCGGTTCATCCCATGTCTCATTCCCTGCCTATCGCAAGCTCAAGACACCCCCATTAGCAACCCCGCTTGATCCGCGGCCTCCATGGTGCTCTTGGGGCTCAGAAGCTCCTGGCGACAGTCTAGGGGTGGATTCCGATTCCCCATTCTGTTCAACCATCGCTCTTTTCAAACACCGGATCCGTTTCCCCTGGGTTTTTGATGGCTTCCTGAAAAGATTAGGATCCCTGGAAAGAATGGAAATGGAAGCTACCCCTAGAGACATGCGACCGAAACTGCCCCCTCTGCGACTGAAAAACCAAAAACCGGGCCAACCGTTTCGTGCGCGGTGGCACGGAGAAGACCATTCGAGTCAGTCAAATGCAAACCAAAACCACAACTCGAACTTCAAAAGACTGTTCAAAAAGACCGTTTTTTCCAACACAACAGTTTTTTCTTTTTTTTTGTTTCTTTTAACCAGATGTTCACAAAACGGTCAAAGACCCAGTTAAAGGCCAAAGGTCGCCTTTCGCCTTTCGGCCGCCTTTCGCCTTTCCCCCCCCCCATGCGGCTCCCCCCCTCCAGGCGGCTCCTCGGGGGGCTGGCGGCTGTCGATCACCCGGCGCGTGGGTGTTCGGCGCATGGCCACCACCTGCAATTCTGCGACGTGAAGACGCTCCAAGTCGAGGGATGTTGGGCTTCAAAGGGCCAGGTCTTGAGACGAACCCCGAAAAAAAAATGAAAAAAACTGGGAATTCCACTGGGGTCTTGGTCTTGGAAGCCGAAGCCGATCGGAGCCTCTGGATTTGCAGAAACCGAAACCCTGCTCCAATTCGTCCGGGCTCCCGTCCCCAACCAGCGTGTCGACCGTTTCGGCGGCCCCCGGCATCCGAGGCGGAGAACGACCGGCTCCAGAAGCCCACGCTGCCCACGTGGTGCTCCTCTCAATCCGTACTTGCTGCTGCGGTAGGTAGGGGGGTTGGCCGCATCCAGGTGTGTTGGGGATTGCCTTGAAGGAAACCATAGGGGATGGTTTGGGGCCATTCCTTCATTCCCTGGTGAGAACCAGCAAGATATTGGGTGGCTCGTCTGTTTTGTTTAGGAATCGGACCCCCTTCGGTGTTCCTTTTGGATTTCCTTCAAAACCCACCATTTTGAGAGTCCTGTATGGACGTTAACATGGCTCAAATTTAGGAACCGGGACTGTGGAGAGACCCAGCAAGGATGCGCCTCCAAAACAAAGCCAACTGTCAGACCGTGTTAAGACCAAGGCATGCTAGGCGCCAAGATTTACAAGACTGAGCCATTAGTGTGCTTTCAGTGCAAGGAACGGACCACCAGGCATATGAATGTCGTCTCCTTGAGCACTGTGCTTCTTCCGTCCGGAATTTGCCCATTCACCTCACGGAACAAGTCCTGGTCCACGGACTGGCGCGGATGGTTCTGCAGGAATGATGCGGTGGCGGCCATGGCCGCAGACGGAGACGTGCAGACTTCTCGCCCTCTGGATCCCCGGTTCCGAGTTCCAAGGGCCACGTGAACACAGGTGGGGGGTGGGCGGTGGGCCTTGGATCTGCACAGTATTCAGTTTTTGGAACAGCCTCCCATTGGGACCTAAAGCGCGGCGGCTTGAGGCGAGAAAGCACCGGCGAGGCTGCTTGAGATATGAAACGCTCAGAGCGCTAGCGCTGATCAGCTCCGACTTTTCACTCCCACGGATCCACGCCCAGGTCAGAGCCGAAGAGAAAGGCCTGCAGCCTCGCAAACCCCACTGGAGTGAATGAAGGGGGGACCCAGAAAATGATGTTGTTCTCCTTCTGGTCTTTCTTTTTTAAACCGCCAGAAAGGGGAGTACGGTCACAAAAGACGAGCCATTTTTTTAGGGGGGCCAGAAAATGATGTTGTTCTCCTTCTGGTCGTTCTTTTTTTAAACCGCCAGAAAGGGGGACCTCACCGTCCTAAGAGGAGCGAGCCGCCCATGTCAGCTGGATCGACTCCATGGCGCGCTGGGCGCCGGGCAGCGGGATGGCCTTGACACCTGGGCTCCAGCGGCTCCCCCGGGACTCCCCCGCCGCCCGGCCCCTTGGCCCCCCGAAACATCGAGCGGCAGGAGACGTCCGCGAAGAGGAGCTGCACCTCCTCCAGTGAACGATGGCAAGGGCTTCAAGAAACACATGTGGCCATGGGTCAAAAGCCCGGTTACCCCCGGTGAATATCTCAATCCCCACCAAAAAGACTAAAATGGGTGGTGCACCTACCCCAAAATGGGATCCCATGGTGTTGACTCACGGCCATGTCTGAGAGAAGAGGAGCCGTGGCAACCAGGCCAGTTCCACCCATGACCTTTGGTTGCCCAAAAAGGACTACTAACTCGATAAGAGTCTCTTTTCGGAGACAAAGCTTAAGATGGGTTTGTGCCTACTCCAAAAAGATGGCTTTGGTTTTTCCTGGAAGCCAAATTGGAAAGCCTTCCCTCACAAAGAGCCCATCGTACAGGTGTGTCTCAAAGTGAAAGTCGGGAAGCCCCAAAATGCCTTGTTTCCGTCCAAGGGGTCCTTGAGACGCCCCTATGCCTCTCTCACTTGCCGAAGGGGCCTGGAAATGAAAGCTGAACCCTTTGGAGCCTTGGCACATCCACCAAGCAGCGAACAGCTGGCTGTTTCGCAGGGCACGAGACATGGAACGGCCACCTATGGTTTCCGAGCAAATCCCCAGAACCACCTTCCTTCCCGCCCATTAGCTCATTCCCCCCATTCGCCAGGCTTCGGCTTCGGATGCTCGCGTCCTCCTGGCGCCGGGCCGCCAGCACCAGCCTGGCGCGCAGTGCGAAGACGGCGGCCGCCAGCACGGGCACCAGCTCCACCGAGTCGAACCTCGGGCGCGCGCTTCCGAGGCGCGCGAGGCCCCGGGCGGCGAGATAAAAACCGCCGGGCTCTTCGAGGGTCGGTGTAGGCCCCCATGGCTTCCCCAAAGACCTGGGGAACCCTGGCTTCACCATGGTGTACCATGTGAGGTTGATTCACTGGCAGCTTTTGCGGGCAGAACTAAACGCAGCTCGCACCCTGCGGCTTTCTAGCGAAATGGGGGAGCTTGCAGGCTTCATGAACCTCCTGTGACTTCCGCGGAGGTCGCTGGCGTGCAGGATGCACGAGATCGGCGTTCCAGGAAGTCCGCGAACAGATGTGCTGGGACGTGCTGGGACTTGGACCGAGGACGGCGACTTCTTGGGCGACTTCCCTGCTACGTTTCGATGGGCGATCTTTGCTTTTCGACGTAACCCGGGACGAGACGCGCGGCTCGCCTCACCGCCCACATGTGCTCCGGCAGAAGGGCGACGTGGCAAGCGCTTCCCGGCCCAAACCCCCGGGAGCCGCGCCCGAGCACTCGATCCCAGAGATGAAGAATCTGCTCGGCAGGAAGGCCTCGGCCACAGCAAGAATCAGTTTCCCACCAGTTGGTGGTTTGGAGGCGAACCGGTGGTTTGGTGGTTGCCCTCCAATTTACACGGAACCTGAAAGGGAGGTCCTGGAAGACCATTGTCTTTTTGGAGGGACCCCTTGTTAGGTTCCATATCCAAACCACCAACTGAACCTGAAAGACATGGGCTCCCGGCCAAAACGTCGGGAGCAATGAGTACCCTGAAATGTCTAAACCCGGCGACTGGTCAGCTGCCATCTCGAGATCTTGGGATTGGAGTCTTCAGCCACGCATCAAACTGCTCCGTTTGCCACTAACAACCGGATTGCCAAGCTGTCATCTTCCAGAAACAATCCTGAAGTCTGTTGAACAAGGCGGCAGGGCCCTACTTGGCCGGTTCCCCCACAAGAAAGCCTCCTAAAATGAGTTAATACTGTTGCAGGCAGGTTGTGACCTAGATGATTAATCACTAATCTACTAATCACCTGCTAACGTACAGAAAGCCAAACCCTCCTGGGCTCTGATCCATCTCTTTCGGCGCACTCAGGACGAGACATCCCACGAAGCCGGTGACAATCCAGTGAAACGCGTAGCCTGGCTGAGCGCCCAGCCACCCAGACATGAGAGCTTGGGCGTCAATGAGGGGCAATGTGGATAGGCCCCACTGTCCTGCCCAAACCCGAAATATTATTTGCTGCTCAGTGCAACATCGAAGATCTCTCCAACTTGGACTCTACCAACTGTGAACCTTCCTCTCCCTCCAAGAGCCTGCCACAAAGGGCTCCACCAATTTGGGAAAAGCCTGTGCTGCTGCTTCAAGAATCTATACACGATTGCGTGGTCATTTTGGAACAATATGGCTAATGGGGCCGAAAACCAACGCTGTCAAACGGACAGTCACAAGCAACTCACAAGTTCAGTCATGCTTGTGAAGCAGCAAAACAATGATAAACGTCGCGTGGTTTCGTGCAACTCGGGCAGCGTTGTGGGCTTCGTCATTTGCACCGAGCAGCGCAAGGGTGACGTGTCCAGCGCCAACCTTGCACGAAGCAATTCGAAGCAATGGACAACGCAGGCAGTTCATGAATTTCATCCGGCTGTCAAAAACGATTAGGGTTCCGGTTTGGTCTTGAGCGTAAACCAACACGAAACCAATGACAAAAGTTGAGCCGCGTTGCCCTACGAAGGAAACCAACGAGAAACCACAACGTACTCCTCCAAACTTGGGGCAACAACCTGCTTGGGCATCCTTTGGGTTTTCCCGACCAAACCAGACCCCACCTCCAAAATGCGCGTCCAGCGCGCACGCGCGCTCAACCGGCCCACCGGGCGCCGGGCAGGTGCTGCACCGCCCGCGGCGCCGCCTGCGCCGTCAGCTGCTCAAAGAGCCCGCAGAGCGTCACCAGCCTCGGCGCCCGCCGACTCGGCGCTCGGCGGGCGCAGTCCGCGGGCGCAGCTGGCGGTCGCTTCGCGGTCGCTTCGCGCTCGGCGTTCGCCGTTGGGTCATAGCCGGATTTTGCACAGGTCCGGAAATATGAACCCATGGCCATGTTGGACCCAGGGCTCCCAGAAAGCCATAGCTGACGAGTAACGCATACATTCAGCCTTACATGGGGATCAACAACTTGTACTGTTCAACCACGGAAATCGAAGTTCAGAAAGCTCACCTTTTGTGGCCACAGCTAAAACTGGTTGCCAAGAAGGGGGATTTCCGAGGCTTGGATCCCGGGTCTGATTCGCGCCTGAGTCACTATCGTAATCAAAGCCGAGCGGTGTTAAAATGGACTGCCCACCATGTAAAGAACTAACAAGGCAACATTCCACACCCGTCTATGGCAAGGGGATTATCCCTTACTCACCTTCGTCTACCCGGGGTTCGATTGTGGCGTACATGGGGATCACCAACTGTTGCAACCACAAACGGTGCGGTTCGGACAATTGTTGGTGCCATCCTAAGTGTGCCTTCCTTCAAAGAGCAGCCAAAGGGGAACGCCATTTTGAGGGTTCCATTTGGAGTTTGAAAGTATCGTTGCATTCCCCTTGGAAACAACCTAAATGAGTACCCAACCTCAACAGACGACAGAGCCAAACGGGCGTGTCTTTATTGCGGGTACCCTTTTCCGAGTCAAAGAAAAATCAAGTTCGCACCTAGTGGGAGCGAATCCCGTCAAGCCGGCCAATGAATGACGGTCAGATACTACCACGGGCCCAAAGAGGAAAGGAAGCCGGAGAGCATGAGCCACATGCCATTGAGCCTGAGCTCAAAGATGGCAGTGACCCGAGCTCTGGCAAACTTGGCTTCAGTTCGCGGAAGGCTTGAGCCCTGCGGAGCTACCGATTTTCCCCGATCGGGTGACTTGGCGACTTCTCGCACACCTTTTGGTGGTGCGGCTGCACATGCTAACCCCAGATGAATAAACCCCTGGTTGATTTTGATTGGGGGGTGTCCCCTTTTTTAGTGGGGATTCAGACCACTTTTGGAGGGAGCACCCCCCTAGTAATGGGGCGGGTTCATTGATCCTGGGTCAACATTATGCTGCTATGGCACAGCTCCAAAGACTGGATGCCACACGCAAATTTTTCAGTGGCTTGTGGCTGTCGACTCACAAGCTCTCACCGAAAAAGACAACGCCGAGCTCATAAAAGCTGTGCAATGATGTAAAACAGGCTTGAAGAAGCCGAATGTAGAATTCATCTATATAGCACCTACCTGGGGAACCAACCACCTGTTGCAGGAACAAGCGCAAGTTGTAGGTTTTGGAACCAGTATTTAGACAACATAAACCTCGCATCGGAACTGTGCAAAACCAAAAAGTCCGGTACGAACTGTGGCTTTCAAAACAAAAGGCAAGGCGAATTCCAGCTCCTGCTTCTTTGCTCCATAGGCGCTCGGTTTCGCAGGTAAACGTCATGCTGTGCAGCATGCATGACAAAAGCCAAAAGCTGTTTGTCGCCCGCGCTCGCCGAAGCGAGGCCCGGCCGCTGGCACCAGCGAGATGCTATATGCATAGCTTGAAGTCAGCACTCTGGAGTGCACCTTTCTCACCCTGCTCAGAGAGTCCTGCAGAAACCTGACAGGATGAGGCGGTCCCCCATGGGTTCCATGGTGGTAAAAGGACAAATCCGAATGCCGAAGCACAGAAATCACACGAATGAGCTGCAGCGTTTGTTGGATTTCATGAAGCTACTGTGGATGGACGAAATCCTGCACAACCGTTCAGAGCCCCTGAAATGATGATTCCACTGTCAATACCAACCACCGTTATGGTTTCTCAGGGTTTCCAAGTGGTGCGAAATGGAATTCGTCCATCCACAGTATGTCCAATGGGAGTCCCTTCGAAGCTCCTGAAATACCAAGCGAAGGCCTGGATCATTACTGGCCAAGCAGTCTGTGGCAAAACCCAAGATGCGGGGGGGTTCCTTTGGTTTCCCGTTAAACCCATCCAAAAAGGGGATTAAACAAAACGACACACCCTTTTTCAATTTTAACACGCTCGCCTTGCGCGAAGATACCACAAAAAACACACACACACAGCCTGGTACAAATTGTCAACAGCTCGCCTTACGCGAAAGGCACTGCCCAAGCTTCTCGGGCAGCGGCTGCATGGGGGAGAAGGGCTTCGCCGTGCCACTTTTGGAGCCCCGCGAGGTCCGCGACCGCCTCTTCCGCATCTTCCCGCGCGCCCCTTGCAGGGTGGCGCGGCACATCCTGGGCTTGAAAACACATGTGGCTCAAAAATGGGAGTCCAAAATGGAACCCTGGTAAATAGAAAGGTAGACCAAAACCTTCGTTTCCCCAGCAGATTAATTTTGAGCCACACCCACATGGGTGTGGGTCCATATTAAACAACTGGGGTTACGCAGGTTTTAGTCTTTGGTTCCATTTGCCAAGGTTCCATTTTGGGACATTGTTTTGACTCACAGCCACGGTCAAAACCCTGTACCCCTGGTGACCATCAAAATAGGTGGAAATCAAATGGATGTTCATCCACCCCAAAATGGGATCGCCTTAGGTTATGCAACCCATGGCCACATGGGGATTTCATTTGAAGGGTTCTCGCTCAACGGGGACTCCTCGACAGGGAAAACTCCCAATACAAAAAACGGGATGGATGGCCAGGGCTCACTGAGTTGTCCTGCGTTTGCAGCTCGAACTTCCACGCAGTCCCCACAGTCCCGCGCGAAGATCTGCTCTTGAAGCGCAGATCGAAGCTCACCCGCTGGGTACTTGCCATGCAGCTGCGGACCTTGTCCATGAACCTCAGCCGATGGCCGCAGGTCCCTTTGAGGGTGTCAGGTCTATATAACCGCACTGTGGATGCACGAAATCCGTTTCTTGGACACCGTTCAGAAACCCTGGCGTGATGACTTCCCCTAAGTAGATACCAACCAACAAGAGACCTCCATAGCTTCCCAGCCACAGTACCCAACCCGGTTGGCTAAGGCAATCTCAAGTAAGCATGAATCAAATTATACTACCAGCATGTGGACCGCAGATGCTAGTCCATATTTCCATATACCCGGGCTCCATTTTGGGTACCTATTTTTTTGACCAGCCAAATCGCCTAATTACATTGGCCTAATGACATCTTCAGTCGAGCAGCTCAGACATGAAGAACTCTCGGTCGCTGGCGTCAATCAGCTCCAAAAACGACATGGAGGCTGAAGCGGCCTCCCAAAACTCGTCATCGGTTTCTTTCTGGCCGGCCGAATCCTCTACATGCTTAATTACTTTGTCCTGCACGAACAATAGCAGAGTTCTCAGGGAATGAGAATTGTCAGAATTGGCATGACCCCAAGAAAAGAAAGGCCATCCCCAAAGGTGTCCTACTAGGAATCCCCAAAACCGGTTCATGCTCACCACCCCCCGGAAACTCGCTATGTCATGCCCTATCGCCCATTCTCTTAAACCATCGTTCCTTCCAAAAACCGGATCCGTTTTCCCGGGGTTCCCAGCTGATCTACCAGGTCCCCTCCAGCCATGTTTGTGGGAGAATTCTTTGTGGCTATTTGCGGGAGCCCTCTTTCTCCAGTATGTGTGCTGAAGATGGGTCAACCCCCCAAAACTCGGCTCGTTCGGCCCCCGCGCCCTGGCGCCCATGCCCAAAAAGTCCAAGAGCTGCCGGGAGGAGTTCAAGACCTCCAGGTCCATGGCGTCGAACAAGGCGTAGGCGCCCTCCTCAGCCTCGGCAAAAGGAGGATAGGTAGCGCGGTTTTTCGGTCGGACCCCTAAAAAACTCGGGGTGTCCTTCTGCATGGCCATTCTTTATCACCACCAAAAAAGGGGCAGCCTCTGAAAAAAAAAAAAAAACGAAAAAGCGCTGGGTGTCCCTTTGGATTGCCATTTTTTATCACCACCAAAAAAGAGGCAGCCTCTAAAAAACCCCGAAAAAGCGCTGGCTGTCCCTTTGGATTGCTTTTTTTTTATCACCACCAAACAAGGGGCAGCCTCTAAAAAACCCCGAAAAAGCGCTGGCTGTCCTTTTGGATTGCCATTTTGTATCACCACCAAAAAAGGGGTAGCCTCAAACAAAGACACAATCATATGAAGTGTCGGAGCCGTCGAACCCATCTATTTGCAACCACACCGATCACAAGGACACCTATGAGGAGGACTTCCATGTGCCTGCTTTCCCCTGGAGAAAGGTGAGCAGAGAGAGTTTCAGTGCGTTTTCGATTCCCTTTAAAACCACTTGGAGGTTCCCACCCTTGGCTTTTTAGATCTGGTTAGTTGGTTGGTTTAATGGTTGAGTTTCCGAAGTTAAACCAGTTACACCAGCGTAGACTCAGACCCGGATAGCGAAAAGCCATCCAACGATTGCAAGCCAGCACCTCTAAAAGAACTGCCTGAAGAGCACCACGTCAAACAGCATCCCAAAACAGCACCTGCCGCACCAACACCAGCACCTCAAAAAAGCACCCAAAACAGCACCTGCAGAAGAATGCCCAAACTGCATGCCCCCTAGCACCCTACCGTCAATCTGCAAAAGAGCGCCCGCACCGTCACCCGCATGCCCCCTAGCATGCTGCCTTCAATCTTAAAAAATGCGCCAGCACCATCAGCAGATGAAAGGGAAACCAAATACTGGCCCCATTACCTTACCACCATCAAAGTCACCCCCAAGTGGTGGGGAAAAGGGAAACCACCCCAATCTCTGACTTTGACAACACCTAGAAACACTTAACACAATGACCCCAGAAATAATAATAATAATAAGCAAAACCACCTTTTATCAGCAATTGGAGGAGGACCCAGATCCCCCCCCCCCCAGATCCGGATCTCCCGCCTCGCTCCCGGAGCTGGAGCTGGGCTCCACCGTCACCTCGCGCTCCTCCGGGCGCACGAAGAAGGTGTCGTCCCGGTAGTCCCGGATGCCCACCAGGTGCTTCGCCTGCCCGTCCTGGCCGAAGGAATCGAAAATTCCCGCGCTGAAGCTGGAACCCAAATGGTTTGTGGAGGTCCTGATGTCTCTTTGGAACTCAAATCTGACGATTTCGCGCCGAAATTTCGTGACATGAAGTTGGAACCCACATGCCATGATGTCTCTGTTGATGGTTACAGGCTTTTGAGGTGAAGACAATCCTTAAACCGATGTCTCTGTCGGTACACCCTTTTGAGATGAGAAGCCACAGAAAGAGAAACAAGCAAAAACGCTCAAGGCGCCGCCAGCTGTGTCTTCACGTGGAAGGCTTCCACCGGCACCACGTTGCCCACCCCGTCCCGGAGACGCAGATGGAGCACCTTCGCCAGCGCCGGCGGCGCATTCGTCTCAGCAACCTCTGTGGCTACCTGTCGCGTGGCGACGAGACAAGGAGGTTGAGGTTGGTGCGTGGTTCTTCGGGTGCGTTGGCTTCCCGAAAACCAAGGCAGCCTCAAAAACGAAGACGCCAAAAGCAGAGAACCAACCATACCCCAAAAGCAGAGAAGTATATTATATGTTTGTTTTGTTTGATGGTTATCCCCTCAAAAAAGGACACCAAAAGCAGAGAACCCGGGTAATTTGAGATGGGACCTGTGGGCAAAATTGGAGCTTAGTAGATCCCTGGGCTTGCCAATGATGACTTGAATAGACTCGAAATGCCGAAAGATCAGAACCGTGGGCCTGCACGAAGCGATCTTGGTCTTCCTGCGAAGCCAGGCAGTGCAGAAAGCTGGTGCCACGATTGTTGGTGGCGTGAAAAAGCATACCTTGCAGAGCAACAGCGACACACTCTCGAACCAACCCACCTCGACCTGCATCTCTCTCGCTGACACACACACACACACACCGCCCGTATTTTCCCGGGTCCATGAAAAATACGAAGAACCCCGGGGCACTTTTTCCGCTCACCGTTGGCCCACTGCCACCATCCAGAACTGCCACCGGGGCCCCGGGCAGGCCAGCGCCAGCTCGTTCCGCTCCAGGCAGAAGTCCGCGTCCAGGAAGAAGTAGGCGTCGCAGATGGTGGCCAGCAGGGACGCGCAGGCTCGCCTGGGAACATGAGGTCCTTCTGTGCTTCCGCCACGGCAAAAAAAAAAGACCCGAAAGTTGAAGGCTTGGGAAAAGCGCAAAGTCCAATTCCACCCTTTGTTTGTGGATTTGCCCATGGCCAGTGAATTCGCACTCGCAGCAAGGCGCGAGATGGACGGACGCGAATTCCTTCCCCGGCCTCTCGGTCTGGATGAACTCCGCCCGGATGGCCTTGTTCACGTTGGCCTCCAAGATCCACTGCAGCCAAAAGCTGACGAAGGCGCAGCACAGCAGCACCGCGGCATCGAAAATGATGCAGCCTAGGGAAAGCGCGCAGAGAAAAGAGGCGGGGGGCAACAAAGGGATACCCTTCAACTGAGCATTGATCAAGAAAGCACCTAGTTTCCCCGGGTCAAAACCCTGTATTCTTGGTGAACATCAGAAAATTGGTGGAAATCAAATAGATGGTCATCCACCCCAAAATGGCTCGCAGGTTATGCAACCCATGGCCTCGCCTTCTAAGAAGTTCCGCAGGAAGGAGATGGCGTTGCGAGGGCCATACACCTCCGTCATGTTGGGGAAGGCGTGCTGCAAGCCATCCAGCACCTGTAAAGATTGTTCTTGGCGATGCACGCTGGTGCACTTGATGCAAAGCTGCAAAAGGGACTCTTGCACTTTCTCTCTCTTTCCAAATCTCTCTCTTTCTCTCTCATTTTCACTTTCTCTCTCACTTTCTCTTTTTTACTCTTTCCAAATCTCTCTCTCTCTTCTTTCCCCCTCTCTCCCTCTGTGTCCCCACTCTCCCTCTCTCTCTCTCTCTATCTATCTCTCTCTTTCTCGCTCTCAAGCAATCTCGCGGCCTTCATGCCCGTGAGCCAAATACTACTAATGCTTTCCCCCATAGCCACGTGCACTGAGATGTGGCCTCAGACGAGTGAAACCGAGCATCGGAGCCAGGTCTCCTCCGCTTCACCAAAGAACATGATTAGACTGAGGCCCATACAATGTAGATTCTATTGTTTGCTTCCCTTTGAGTCACTGGCAAAATGCAAAATGTATAAGTCTAACCCTGAGAAAGGGAAGCAGCCATCTGATGGTCACGAAATCCGCTTCTCGCACCACGAAAGGACACCATGCTTGAAACTAGAACGTTTGTTGGTATTTACAAGAGAGTCTTCAGAAACCAGGGTTTCCGAACGGTGCGAACAGATTTCGCAACCATCCACAGTAGGCAGCTGGAAAGCTCTGGTTGCAAAGAATGATCTTGTTGCCTCCACCCCCCAAAAGCTGGAGAAGGATCCTTGAAAGAAAAAGAAGAAGCCCGAGCATTCTCCACGTAAAACAAAACGTCGAGTTGAACTGAAGCGAGCGGCAAAGTACGTTGCACACCAGCACCAAAGGCACACAGTTGGTGAGTGGCAGCAGGCAGAAGCGCAATAGCCACATGCTGGCCACAGTAAGCGGCCGAGCAGGTGGTGGGCAGATTTGTGGCATCACAAGGATTGGAAGCAATCCCATGAGCATGGCGTAGCTGACCTCGAGCACAGAGTGGCTTTCCTTTTAGCTTCCCTTTAAAACCACCCAAAAAGGGGGAGCAATCCTCAAAAAAAAACACTTCTTGAAGAGATGCTACAAGTCCCAGCTGCGTTCAAGCCCCTCTGAGTTAGGCTGTTCCGGCGGAGCAAGCTGAGGACCACCAGCGCACACATCTCCCAGAATACCGAGAGCATGTCGTGCACCAGGCTATCTTCAAATTCCTCCCGAGTCGCCTTCATGGTGGCCTGAATCCGAAGATCTTCGGCGTCCCTACTTGGTGGTTTGGTTGGCAAAAATCGGTGGTGGTTGAGGGGCTGCCCATGTACCCCTCTACAGAAGCCTGGGCTGAAATCCCCGAACCACCGATCCAAGCCGCCAACTCAGGGTTACCTGAGGTGTAGTTGACACCACCAAAAAAGGCTGCGTGCCATGGCTCAACGGGGCAGGTTTCAAGGGTCGTGTCATGCAAACGGATTGGATGTGTGTTCTGTAAAAATAAACGTTGCTTTACCAGTTCTTCCTCTTGTCATACTCTTCCAGTACTCTTTTGCTCTCCTACCAGGGGGTGGATCCACCTTTGTTCCGCATCCACACCATTCATTCACTTGGTCAGTGACCAGCCAGAAAAAAAGTGTAAACTTTTTGTGCCACCACTCGCAAAAAGGGAGAGCCACCCAGAAAAGAAAAGGTGTCAAAGCGTGTCCACTGCTGGGTGAGTTTAGGGCATCTGCCTGGTAGATCCTGAAGCCGCAGATGATCAAAGTGGCACTTGCCAGGCTGTAGCGCGCCAAGTTCACATAGCACTCGGTCAGCAGCTGAAGCTTCAACGACCTGGAGCTCGTGGGGCTCCGCGTCAGCGACGCCTGCCATGCGGGTTTTGGTGGCTGCACCAGGTGCCTGATGGCCTCCCATGGGCATGTGCTTGTCTATCTATACATACAATTGTATAGGGTATATAGAAAGAGAGAGAGAGAGAGAGAGAGAGAGCGATACGCATGATGCATACAAAATATGTACATGTGAATGTGTATGTGCACATATTTATATATACATTATATATATATATATGCTACCCCACCCCCAGGGACCTACCTTTTGGTTGCCTCTCCAGTGCATGATCTCTCAACTAGGACCAGGACCA
This sequence comes from Effrenium voratum, assembly GCA_963377175.1. Classification (NCBI taxonomy): domain Eukaryota; class Dinophyceae; order Suessiales; family Symbiodiniaceae; genus Effrenium; species Effrenium voratum. The sequence continues at coordinate 562,652 of CAUJNA010003236.1, forward strand.
AATGAGACTAGAACCCAGGATCTCTCAACTGGGACTAGGACCAAACTAGGACTAGACGACCCACCTCAGATTCTTTAAAAAATTGAACTTCAAGTATAACTTCCTTTGTAATGTCCTGTGTACTTTCTTATTATTGCAGTAGACTAGGGAGCAACCCAACACTAGAACCAAGGATCTCTCATCTAGGACCAAACTAGGACTAGACCATTCAATCCTACTTCTTATAGTATTTGGATGCCAAGTATTACATTCTGGTGGAAAGAAAGTCCTGTTTAATATTTGGTTTGAAACCGAATAACCAATATGATATTTTCCAACTGAACATGCAAGTTATGACTGGATATTTTCCTTATCTTAAGTTCTACTGTTCAGCTAGCAGTTGCATAGAACTTGATTAATATATTAACTACAATTCATAAGGAGCTTCCTTTGTAATGTCCTTCATACGTTCTATCTATTTCAGTAAGCTAGGACCATACTAGGCCTAGAACCAAGGATCTCCCAACTAGGACTAGGACCAAACTAGGACCTAACTCTAGTTCTGAAAGTGATTGAATTTCAAGTACAATGTTCTATTGGACAGGACATCGTTTGTACCGTTTAATTTGACATAGAACAATCAATATTTAACTTCGAATCTAAATCAAAAGTTTGGCTGGAGTATGTCCTTCTTAAGCTTCATTGAATTTCCATCAGAAATAAGGTCGAATTTGGTAAAGCATACTAAGTGGAATTCATGAGGAAAGAATCCAAAGGTCCCAAACTTGTGTCTTTTCACTAGTCCAAACACTACCATGGTCAGAAAACACCGTAAAACACAGTGTTGTGTAGCGTTTTTTCATACTCAATTCACATCTACACCAACGAACGCTCTCTAAATGGTCATTTGAATTTAAACACGATTTGATTGGGACTCAATACGGAAATATTTGGACAGAATCCCAATGGTAATCAAATCTGAAATTTCGAATTTAAATAGAGCTCCTTTCCCAATATGTACTTACAATCCAATTAGAGCTTTAACAGGATTTGATAAGGAAAGAACCCAAGCCTGTATTCAACATTCAAGAATCAATATCCTCTAGACAAGTCTTCTTTGCAAACGCGAGTCTAGGCCCGAGCGAAACCCATTGAAACCGACTGAAATTTCAGCCGAGCCTGGGTTCAAGATGAAATAAGAAAACCTTGGCCTACAATCTTGAATGTGGGCCTAGATTGAAAGAGATTGAATAATCAGGACTTGGATGCTTGCACAACACTGTGCCAAAGTACAGCCGCGCAAAGTGTAATGTTGAATTTGGGTCTCGATTTAAACCGATTTAAACCGATTTGAGATTAAATCGGGCATGGATTCAAGATTCCAAGATTCAAGAATCCAGGCCAAACTTTTCCAGGGAATCTTGAATCCAGGCCTCGATTTAAACCAATTTAAACCGATTTGACTTAAATCGGGCATGGGTTCAAGATTCAAGAATTCAGGCCAAACTTTTCCAGGGAGTCTTGAATCTTGAATCTTGAACCCATGCCCGATTTAAGTCAAATCGGTTTAACTCGGTTTAAATCGAGGCTTGGATTCAAGATTCCCTGGAAAAGTTTGGCCTGGATTCTTGAATCTTGAATCCATGCCCGATTTAAATTAAATCGGCTTGAATCGGTTTGAATCAAGCCTGAAGCTTCCAGAACGTCGTTGGAAATGTTTCTTTTTCATTGCTGTCCCCAAAGCTCAAAACAGGGTAGAAACCACTGCAAATACCAGTGAATTCTTCAAAAAGGTAGGTCCCTGGGGGTGTACCATGTGTGTATATATATATATATGTAGGGTCACCCCCTCCAACCCCTGATCCACACCTAGAGTGGTGTATGCTCGCAAACACTGTCTAATATAGTCTTCTCAACATTGTCCCCACGTTTGGCGTGATCAGATTCTGACCTGATTCTGACCTGATTCTGTTCAAACTGATTAAACCTCTGCATGTTTTGTCGCATGTGATGAAGCAGACAGTCTCCATTGTTTAGCAAAATGTGCTTTTTCTGGAATGAGACTGGTTGGCTGCTAGATGGGTTCAGATGAGCTCGCAGTGGTTCCAAATGAAGCAGGCACTCATAAAGCCTGCTTCCAGGAGCCCAAAGTGCGGAGAGCTCCCTCGTTTTCTGGTTTCAACTGCCCAAGCTGCCGAGTCCCTGACAAACCTACAAACCTAGCCTCTCGTCGCCCGCTCTCCAGGGCCCGAAGGCTGTTGAGTCGGCTCAGAGGTCCCAAGTCGGATCTTAGCTAGAATTCAACTACCGTTGGTATTTTGAACTAGATGTTGACTAGGAATATTGTTCCACGTAGTACGTAGTTCTCTAAGTAGAATACACTTAGAACCCTAGTGAGGAAGACAAGCTGGTTGTTTCTTCTCAGTAATTTAACTAGAATTATCATGGTTAAACAGGAATTTATTTGCAATCATGGTTTACAATAGAATGTGAATGGAATTCAAGAAATATGTCTCATTAGGACTCTTACTTTGAATTGGATGTTTAACAGGAATAGGAGCTTAGCTAGAATGTAGAAATAATCGAAAACGGAAAAACAAGCTGTTCGCTTCTTCAAATTTGCCCTCCCCTTAAAAGGAGTGGACATAGAAATCCCGGGAAAATTTTCAACCTGAAGGCTTTAAGTTTGAGTAAGGGTTCTTGTTAGAATTTCATCGACATGTGTATTTTGAATTAGATGTTTATCAGGAGTTCCTTTCCAAGTAGGATCTTAATTAGAGTTTAAATAGATTCTAGTGAGGAAAAACAAGCTGGTTGTTTCTTCAAATGTGACTGCCCACGGAAAGAGCAATTTTAGTTCTATTACTTTGCCAGTGTCAAGTTACAAGTGTTCAAGTTTCAGAAGGACATTCATTCGAAGTCATTTTTATTTTGAATGAGACATTCAATAGGAACTTCTTTCCAAAGAGAAATTCAAACAGAATCTAGCCAGGAAAGACAAGCTGGTTGTTTCTTGTAATCTCTCCGCGCCTTCAAAGGAGGAAGAAACCGACAACACATCTCAAGGAAAATGCAAGCTCATCATTGGTTTGGAGTATAATTTTGAATAGAATTTGTAGCTTGAATTTGGACTTCCTTTCAGGCCTCTCTTCAGCACATATGTGACCACCATGTCTCTGCTCTACACCTTTAGGGTGGGTCCCGGGAAGGGGGGGGGGGGGCTGGCGCACATACATACATATATGTTGGCACAACAAAGATGTTGCCGAAAAATGTGCAGAGAAAACAGCGACGTGGATCGTGGGAGGGGGTAAGCATACACATATACTACATATACATGTATAATACACAATATATAATACAAATGTGTGCTTGTCGTGTGTGTGTGTGTGTGCATACGGCTGCTCTACGTTTCCCGCGATTTCGCAGCGCACATGTTCTCCCATCGTCTTTGTCAGTCGACTTGGGGCGGCAAGTCGCAAACAGCCAAACTTCTGGGGATTCTCCATTCTTTCCAAGAAAACCATCAACAATATTAGGGAAATGGCCGGTTTTTGCAAAGAACGATAGCTGAAAAGATTGGGAAAGGAATCAACCCCTAGAAAACAGCCAAACTCAGCCGGTGGCACGAGATACTTCAAATAGTGCTGCACGCCTTGGTTGCTGTTGACCCCCCTGCAAAAAGATTTTAACCTTTTGGGGGGTTAGTGGAAAACCCAACTTGATTTCAACCAAAATGTTAAAGTCTAAAGATCCGTTACCCAATAGCAGTCACGACACTTGCCAGCACCGCATAGAAGAGCTCCTGCACTCGGTCCGAACCGATGCCAGACAAAAGGTACAGCAACACCGGCAGCTGCAGCGCCAAAAGCACCACATGGAGCTGGGTGGAGGTGGTGTATTCAACGCCCTTCTCCATGTCTCTCACTTGAACCAAGCTGCAAACCAAGCCATTCATGGAGTGCTATAAACATAGTACATACCGAAAAAATAGAAACAACGACATATAAAAATAGCATATACCAAAAATAGAAACAACGACACATTTGCGGTTACCTCTTCGTTCTCAAGAGAATTCCCTGAATCGGAAGGCGAGAATTCAAGGCGCTCTTGCCGCCAGGCGTCGTTTCCGCTTGCCCGGAGATGCTGTGCCTTAGCACACCGCCTCTTCGGCCCGCTCCCAAGGGCCTTTTTTTCTTGGAGACCACTACTCTGCAGTGGCAAGGTTTGGATTGGGTTACGGTTTTAGGCTTAGGCTCTGGTTAGCTCGGTTGCGAAATCTGCTCCCCTAAAAGTGACTAACTGCTAGCGGTTTAATGCGGAAAACCCAGCAGTTGGCAAAAAGTTGAAGTCCTAACATCCAAGCAGAATGCACCAGCGTTAGGCCTTGTTCCCTTTGGCACACCGAAGGCCAAGCGTGAGAGACTGGTGAGCTGAAGGCCCGCGCAGTCGGGAGAGATGGCGACAGTAGAAGCCCCGGAACAGCGGGTAAGCCTCTCGCTCTCTCCAATGGTTTCTTCGAATAACGGCCCATAAACCGAAATGAAGAAAGCGGACCTTATTAATTCAAAATGGAGAAATGCGGCACGCGACGACGCAGAAGCATGCCACTTGTGCAGATAATTTCGAGGGTTATGTTGCGCAATCGAGGATACATGTTGGGGCCTGGTTTCTTCGGTGAGGCGCCGAGAACGACGGACAAAAGGCGACGGCCGTCCGACCCGCTGCGACTCCCCGCTGAAACCGCCCCCGGCCGTCTCCAGGCGGTCCGAAAGGAAGGCGAAGGGGCACGCGTAGTTGGAGAAGCCTTTAAAGGGCACCACCTCCAGTAGCGAGCGAGCCGGTTCTCTGAACGCAAGGGGCGCAAGGGGCGCAAAGGGGGAGTGACGTATGCTCACAAGATAGGATTAAGACCTGATCTCGCCCACACAGGCCGCAAATCCAGGAATTTGCAAAAACACAAACAAAAAAAATATCAAAACAAAATCCGAAAAACTCAATCTGAAATAGTCTGAATCTGGGAAGACTCAAAAGAAACTCAAAAAAAACTCAAAAACAACTCAAGCAGGGGTCTGGGGAGGGTTCTGGGGGTGGGGGAGGGGCAAAATGCAAAACAACCGCAGAAAACACAAAAGAAAAACTCAAAAAAAAACTCAAAAACAACTCAAGCAACAACTCAAGCAAGGGTCTGGGGAGGGTTCTGGGGGTGGGGGAGGGGCAAAATGCAAAAACAACCGCAGAAAACACCCAAAAAAAACTCGAAAACAACTCAAAACAACTCAAACATCAAAACAGACTCAAACAAAACTCAAAAAAAAACTCAAATATCCTGCTATGTGTTTGTTGTGTTTTGTTTGAGTCTCCTGCTGTGTTTTTGTGGTGTTTTTTTGAGTCTCCTGCTGTGTATGTGTTGTGTTGTTTTTGAGTCCGTGTTTTCAGCTGAGTTTGTTGGCTGTTTTTTTCTGAGTTGTTTTGAGTCTTTTTTTGTTCCGCTAAAACCTCTCCTGTCTGAGCCCGTCTGGTCATAAAGATAGGAAACAAGGCAACCCATGGAAAACGAAACCTGCCGTTCTCTCAAAGCAAACATTGCGCCCAACAAAAATCGGAGCGTTGGATCACCCGACAACTCGAAGATTTGACCGCCAGGGCCCGAGCGCCGGAGGGAGGCAGGAACTGCTCGCCTTCGCCTGCGGTGTCTTTGACCACAGCCTCGGATGCGGGAACCGAATTCCGCACAAACTGCTGGTTGCTCCTTCTCCGGTGCCTGGCTGTGGGTCAAAAATCAGTACCCAGGTACATGAAGACATGGATGCAGCATGGGACCGTGACCTCGGAAAGCGCTGGACCTCGCTGAGCCACGGCCTCTCCCACCACCTCAGCCCGGACAAGCGGCTCAACACCACCTGCCGAGGCTCGGGAGCCGACGATTGGGATCTGCGGCGACCTCAGACATGTACCCTCCCTCCCATGGCATCTGTAGGAGGGTACCTGGACCCACAGAATTCCCTTAAAAATGGGCTTGACCCCCAAATTTGGGGGTGATATCCCGTTTTTATGGGTAGTTTGAGGGTCCAGGTACCTTTAAGATCTGTTTCCTCTTGGAGGGACCGGGTCCCTGTCGGTTGCCATGTTAGTGGGAGAGAGGGTAGCCAAAACTCAATCCTGGGACTGCCTGCTCGCCCCTTTTCTCACTAGAACAAAAATGATGGCCCTGCTAAATAAAATGAAACCAGGTAAACCAGGAATCGAAACCCATCTATGTTTCTACGAAAATTCCACCAAAACGGACAAACTCTTCTGCTTCAGCCCAAACTCACTGGGAGCTGCCTGCTTCAAGGCTCACGGCCAAACGACCGATCCGCGTCCGAGGACTTGGCCCGCTCTCGCAGAGCTTCGACACCTGCGGGTCCCGACCTTGGCCGTTTAAAACGCTCACGCCCGATCGATGGCCCAAGCAACCAAACGGTTTGTTTACCACTCAAATACTAGTACCAACATGGTCCAAACCCAAACAGATTGCTGTTGTTGCTGTTGTTGTTGTTGTTTTGTTTTGTTTTTTGTTAAAAAAAAAACAAAAACTGGAACTCAGGAAGTGAGGGTATTAAAATGGTGTAATTACCCAGAACCATGTAAAGAACTCACCAGGCGGCCGCACCCATGTATGGTTGGGATGACCCCTTCATTGTGGCTCAAGTCAAGGAGCCTTGAGCCCATAGCGAAAATGACATGTCGAGTCCCGAAAAATCTGCGAGTGATACTGTGGGTGGACGAAATCCGCGTCTCGCACCATTTTGAAACCATGGGAAACCATTGTTTGCTGGTATTTACAGGGGAAACATCATTCCAGGGTGTCTTAGGTGGTGCAGAATTTCATCCACGCACAGTATGGAGAGGAAATGCATACCAAACTCCTAGTACCTGCCAATGACAGATGCAAATTTACTATCTACGCCGAGCCAAGCCGCACCAAAATCCAGGGCCAAATTAAACAACCGAGAATTCAGTGAATAAACCGGTAGTTTCCACCATAAAACCCTGCTGAAAAGCAATGAACCTGCTCCTCGAAACAAAGGCAAGGTGGTCCAACTAGAATAGTTTGACTCGCAACCCGTACAAGCACCATAAACCAGCTTCCCTCCAATTGGTGGTTGGGATTGGTGGTTCGGTAGTGTTCCGGAGAAGTTTCCCATTTACCCACTACAGCGAAAAGTTCAAATCCAAATCCAAAGCACTAATCCAAACCAACTAAGGGAGACTTCAGCTGGGACATTTGCTTGCTGGTGCTCAGCAGGGAATGAGAAATGGAATGACCCCGAGGAAAACCATCCAACCAGTGGTTTCCTTTGTGGTAATCCCCTTCGGATTCATTTCCACATTCTCTACCTATCGCACCAGCAAGTCAACTTCTAGTACTCGTTGTGGTTTTGTGGTACTCACTTTCCAACCCTTGGTAATTACATGCCCCCCCTTTAAAAAAAGGAAACAAATGCTCCCCTTGGTGCTTTACAAACACCCTACGCGCGTATTTCAGCCGGGACATTCCCCTTCTCCCCCTGCCCCCCAACCCCCGCCAAATGCTTTATTTGGTGCTTTAGAGCTCAAAAATGGGTGCCCAAAATGGAACCCTGGTAAATGGAAACAAATGCGAACACATGCCGTGCCCTGGTGATTCTAATTTTGACCCACAGCCAGCTTCTTCTGGAACCCATGCCCTTGCCCCCTCAAAAAAAAAAAAACATGCTCCCCTTGGTGCTTTGCAAACCCCATACGCGCGTATTTCAGCCAGGACACTCCTCTGGAACCCAACGTCAGGTCTCCCAGGCGCGCGACTCCCGGGCCCCAGGGCTCAGCGCCAGCACCAGCGCCTCCACCAGCTCGTCGAAGGGGAAGTAGGACACGTCGTTGGCGCCTCGGAAGGACGAAAAAACCCGGGCGGAAGGCGGTGACTCCACGCGAAGCCATGGCTTCGAAAGCCATGGTTGAAAACCAATGGGATCCCATTTTGGGGTAGGTGCACCACCCATTTCAAGTCGGGATTTTAGTGGGGATTGGGATGTTCACCGGGGTACGGGTTTTTGACCCATGGCCAAATGACCCCATATTGGTTTCCATTTGGGAGAGATCCACAACTTTATCGGCTTGGAACTCAATGGAGGGGCGAAAAACAAATCAGAAGGTTGGTTGGTATTTACGTTGGGGAATCGAATCAGAACCCAGGGTTTCTTGGGTGGTGCAGGATTTCGTCCATCCAGTTGGGTGCTTAAGGAGGGGTTTCCCATCCACCACAAGAATCAGGGGTAACAACTGGCGGTTTCTTGGTGGCATCTCAGCGCTTCGCGCAGGGTGTCTTCCCTGCATATTTTCCATCCTCACGCGTCCCAGTGCCCAGGGCCCCCACAATGTTCCGCGACATCCAGGCGGAGCACATCGTCCGTGAGCCACTCCCACCTCAGCGAAAACCCCAGGGAATGACAACCCTGAAGCGCTGGAAGCTTCACCGACGATTCGTGTATGGCCTGGCTATGCTGGGCTGCCCCACTCGCAAATGCCACGGGCGGCCTCCTGGCAACCAACGGCCGGCGACTTTTCGGAGTTCAGATCTGCATGGCTCCAGCAACAATCAGTGCATGTGTGCCGCTTTTTCTAGGCGGGTCAGAACAGCCAGCTGATTCTCCTCACACGACCCTCCGACCCTCGGCTTCGCTTCCCTCGTGGAGTGGTGGCCGAGCAAGCAGTCAACCGCTGCCCGCTCCTGAAGGGCAGCACCATGTTTGGCCTGCGAGACGCGAGCTCTCGACACGGCTCGACCAGGGACTCGGGGAACACTCGAAATGGACTTCCGAAAGCACGTCAGTCCATTTCTAGGGGTACCTTCCATTTCCATTCTTTCCAGGGATCTTTCCAGAAAACCTCCAGAGACTCGGGGAAAACGGATCCGGTGTTTGAAGAGAACGATGTTTGAAAAGAATGGAATTGGAACCCACCCCTGGACCATTTGGTCCTTTGTCAAAAGTAAGGGACCCCGTTTCCCTTCAAAACCATTCGATAAGCGGACAACTATGTTGAGAAACACCCATTTTGAGGCGGATCAAATGCACACAGCAACCTCTCCAAACACGCAGGCGCGGCACCCAGGCAGGCCCCCCAGACCTGGCCACGGTCGGCTTCCTCCCAAAGTCGTTGAGAGGAGGGAGGGAGAGAGGGAAGGGAAGGGAAGGGAAAAGGGAAGGGGAGGGGTAAGGGAGCCCAAAATACGGCCCTTGAAGCACAACCTGGGTCCAAAAGAAACCAGTTTGCGGACAAGCCCAAAGGGAAAACTGACTGGCCAGCGCCCGCCTCACGCCGCAGGCTCGGCGAGACCCCGAAGCGCGCCAGGATCTGGCAAGCCGGGAGAGGCGGGTGGGTGCGCGGGTGCGCGGGTGCGCGTTGGCCGGGGCGCAGTCACTCGAGGTGTGGCAACCACCAAACCAACAAACCACCGGGCTCCAAGCCACGGAGCTGGGGGGGGGGGCCTGCGGGGGGGGGTGAGACATACTGTGGCTGGTGGCGAAAATCCGTTTTCTTGGGGTAGTCTACCTTCTCAGAGTCGGTCACGCTACTGTGGATGGACGCGAAATGCTCTTAGGCGCCACCGTTCAGAAACCCTGGTTTCTGATTCGATTCCCCAACGTACATACCAACAAACAATGGTTTCAACCATGGTTTCAAAGTGGTGATGGATTTCGTCCATCCACAGTATGAAGAGCTTGCTTTGCTTGGTGCTCAGCAGGGAATGAGTGAATGAACCCAGGGGTCCCTTTCTCATTTCTGATTCCCTGCCTATCGCACCAGCAAGTTTGGCATCCAGCATCTAGTCTCTAGGGTTGCTTTTTGCCCCACCCGCCCCACCTACCCCAACCAGCCCTACCCCCAAAGCAGGACGTAGCTTCTGCGTTTGGCCTTGACCCCGCGACAGCGCCTGCAGCTCTGCGGGGTATGCATTGACCTGACGCACCAGTCCAGCGAATTCCATGTCGCACCACTTGGACACCATGGGAAGTCATTTCATTGTTGGTATTTGCAAAGGAATCATCATTCCACCTATTCTTAGGTGGTGCAGGATTTTGTCCATCCGCAGTAGTAGTATCCAAAAGCCTTCGGCAACTTGGATTTGAGTGCAGTAGGTTCATGTCAAGGCCGTTCTTTGGGAACTTTATGCGACATGTGCAAAAAGGCAACTAACAAACTGACAAGTTACTTATGCAGCAAAAACGTGTCACAAGGAATATCGATCTTCCATAGTTTCAAGGTTCCGGTGTTGAGTTTGAATGCCAACATGCTCAAAACGAACAAAGCTAATCAATCAAGGCCCCAATGTCCACTCTCCCTCTCAAGCGACATGAGAACATGATTATTTCCAGGGTAAACCGTGTTGATCCTTTGGTTGACATTTACATGAGAATCCATGTCCGCCTATACTCCTTTAGGCTGCTCTCTACTACATGTCATATCATACCACGTCCCTTGTTTCAGGTGCCTCCAGGCCAACGTCAGGCCAAAGTCCATCCCCCCCCCCCCGGCGCGCCAGCAGCTTCTGCCCCAGCCGGCGCCGCTTCATCTCCAGCTTCGCCGCCTGGCAAAGCTCCCGGGCGGAAAAAAAGAAGAAAAGCCTTGGCTCGCTCAAACAATCTCCATGTAAAGCAGTGGCACATCAAAAGAGCTCCAAAACTCACAAAGGCCAAGGTGCGGCTTTTTTTTTGTGTTTCGTGCACCGAGGCACGACCAACTAGTCCGTAAGGCGCGGAGACGGAGCCTCCGCTCTGGCGTCTCGTGCCTCAGCCCGGCGGCCCATCCCAGCGCGGCGCGGCCGCTCTGAGGCTGTGGCTTCCGGCAGCTCGGGCACCTCAGGGCGATCCATGGCTCGGCGCCAAAGCATCAGCGCAGAATCCCCCACCCGTCGGTCCGTCGGTCCAAAAAAAGGGTCTGTCCAGAAATATGTTTCAATAACCAAGGCGGCATTCCGCACATGGCAAGCGGACTGTGCCTTAACCTTCATCCACCCGAATCGGTTTGAAGCAAGTGGCTCAAGTGACCACAAGCGGCTCGGGTAACCCTCCCCTGACAGCCGTGGTGCACAATTCGCCCACCTCGGCCCAGGAATTCGATGGGCGCCAGACCCCCAAGTGCCCGTAGCCCGGCGCCAGCTCCCCGTACCGCAAACGCAGCTCTTCCAGGCTCCTGAAGGAAAAAAGGAGGTGATGGCTCGCGGCTCGTGGCGAATTCGCTCGCAAATGGCAAGTAATGATAAGGTTGCTCTGTCGCAAGCAGACCTAACTTTCAGCGACTCGTCTTAACTTGTTTGAGGGTTTGTTGAGGTTTGAATCGGCGTTCTTCGAGAACGATCAGGGAGAGTCTTGGGCGGAGAGAGGCATGGAACACCCGCTTGGAATCTTCCGAGCGACTACAGCAAAGTCCAAGAAAACCATCGTTTCACATTTGTGTGGTCAACATTGGGTGGGAAGACAAAAAGGAATGCTTTGCTATAACGAAAGAACAAGTGTAGAGAAGAAATTGCCATGTTGCTTCTGTCAGCCTGCAGCCAGAGGTTATTTCAGAGTTGACTTGGGACGCGTGGATTTTGGGACCTGGGCTGAGCCTTTCAGCAGATTTGAAGGTCTCACCCAGTGAGAGCGGATGTGGCTATGGTTCAAAACCAATGGGATGCCATTCGGGGGGTTTTCGGTGCACCACCCATTTTTGGTCGGGATTCTAGTGGTTGGATTGGGATGTTCACCGGGGGCTAACCGTTTTTGGGTTTTGACCCAAGGCCATGTAAGAGCCCATCTCAGCCAATGCCACTCGAGCTCCCGAAGCTTCTTTGAGGGATGGCGCCTGATGAGTTGAAACCGCTGATGGAAGACGCCCAAGGAATCAACCAGCCCACTGCCAGCAAAAACTACTTTAAAGGCAAGGTTTGGCCAACAGACAGAACCCCCTCTGATTAAAGGCGTCCCTTTCCTTTCGTTATTTTTTTTTTTTTTTTAAAAAAAAAAAAAAAAGTGTTAAATTAACTGCCAAAGCTATTGCCAATATTTTTGCAAATACTAACTCCTTTCATAGTCTCAAGAGTTGCACTCCAGAAATCAAAACAGCTAGCCGGAAACAGCAAGCATATTATTGCACTTTGTGTGTGTGTGTGTGAAAAAAACAAGGTTTAACAGAAAAACACAAAGCTCTCTCCAGCCCTGAAACAAAAGCAATCTCCCTTTACTGCAGTCCTGTTGGCCAGAGAGAGAGAGAGACAGAGAGAGAGAGGTCCACACAGGAAAGGACCACAGAAAGCTGGTCAGGACCGGATCAACCCGCGGGGGGCCAGAGGGACCCTCCAAAATCTGGCCAAGGATTGCAATGTGCCCTTAGCCAAAGTCAAACTGCCAGACAAAACAATCGTCCCAAGACTCTCCCTTTGCTTTGGACTTCAAATGTGCTTTGGCCTCACAATCTCTTTCCAAATGACTCTCAGAACAACTGCGAACGCCACGTCCAGAAAAATATCCCCAGCCTCAAGTGGATGCCTGACAGGCGCGTACCCAGTCTGGAATACTGTGGATGGACGAAATCCATTTCGCCAATTGGAAACCATCGGAAGCCATTTCATTGTTGGTATTTACAGAGGAATCATCAGAAACCACCGTTTCTTAGGTGGTGCCTAGGATTTCGTATCCTCAGCACAGTGGTACAATGGAAGATACCTACAACAACTAGGAGGGGCTTCAGCGCCAAGCGGCAATGAGCCCCGCAATGACAGGTGACCCGGTGACTGCCAAGAAGAGAAATGAGTGCTGGGGAAGCCTACGACTTCTTTGGCCGTTTCAGGCCGCGGTCTGAAAACTATTCCACTTGTCTGCCCCGCTTTTCCGCTTTCCAGCTCGTCTCATAGCTCAGTTGCTTTCACCACTCCGTTCCTCCAAACGTCGAAGCGTCCAGAAGTCAGCTTTGAAACAAATGAAACAAACAAACACTTCAATCTATCAACCATTGGATGTTTTCACATGGAAACTAAGACTGAACTTCAGACAGACTCAAAGCCACGACCCGCCCGGCCGCTCATCTCGCTGCCCAAGGCGGGCATCGCGCCGGGGCCTGGAGCCGGCGGTTTGCTCCTTCGAAAAAAGGGGCGGAGCTACTGTGGATGGTTGCGAAATCCATTTCGCACCACCCAAGAAACCCTGGAATGAGTCGATTCCCCAACGTACATACCAACAAACAATGGTTTCAACCATGGTTTCAAAGTGGTGCGATTTCTGGATTTCGTCCATCCACAGTAGGTTAGCCGAACATCGGTGGGTTTGGTGGTGAAACGGAGGTGAACCCCAACAATTGTACCTGGTGCTCACCACTCCCCAAAAAAAATCAATCCACCAACTAAGGCGTACCTGAGTACACGTTTTGGGTCACCACTGAAGAAAGAGCCGCCAAGAGAACAAAGTGTCAAGTCTATCCACTGGCCACTGGCAGGGAGAGGGTATACTTTTCCTCCAAGAATCCATGGTGAATGGGGAAGGATTGCACTCCATGCAGACCCCCTGAAGCTCACTACGCGGGGAATCCAGTTCCAACACATTTCGCAGTCCCTCCGAACGGTCATGGCAAGCTGGGCCTTCCCAAGAACAGCATTCCAAAGACCTCCCAGCGTGCACGTTTTTGGCAGCGTGGGGCGACCCGGATGCGCCAACCCGCAAGTCTGAGGCGGCCGACGGTTGGAACTGTCACGCGCCAAACGGGTCCTCGGAAAGCAACCATCTGCCAACACAAAGCCCGTGGCAAAAGCTCGGCGCTGTTCTTGCACAAAGGTTCTCTCAAATTGACACCCCACGAGAATTGTTGCATCTTTGGTTGGCGGAAGAGTGGCTCGAATCGCTCACCCTCTTCTCAGGAATGGATCCCCCTTCTTCGCAAAAACGGGTCGGTAGCTTCGGGTGACGGGGTGCAGAAGACTCTGCAGCCTGGGCTCCGCAAGTCTCGGGTGATCCTCAGCTTCGATTCCAGACATGGCGGAGGGAGCTGCCGCACGCCCACGCTTTCCCCAAAGAAAAATTAGGTCTGACCAACAACAATACGGGCAACTCACAGGGGCTGGGGGGGGGAGAAGAGGGGAGGGGAGGGGAGGGGAGGGGAGGGGAGGGGAGGGAGGGGAGGGGAGGGGAGGGAGGGGCTCCCTCAAAAGTAACGTGGCGCGACTTTATGTCGTGGCTCAGGTTGTAGAGGCTGTTGAGGTCCACAATGTGGCGAGTGCTAACCTGGCGTGATGTCCATCTGTCCATCTGATGCGCGAGGTCAAAGCGGAAAAGAAAAGCACACACACACGTCTTCTAGACACCATCTGGAAGATACTGATGCCGACAAACAAACAAACAAACAAACAAACAAACAAACAAGCAAACAAGCAAGTAAACAAACAAACAAACAAACAAGCAAGCAAGCAAGCAAACAAACAAACAAACCAAAAAGCAAACAAACAAGTGCAGGTAAAAGGCGCTCCACAAGCTTCCGGCTTAGTCTGTCCCCCTCGAACCTGACCCGTAGGTGTCATAGAAATCGCTCCCTCCCGCGACCTAAGCGGAGCTGCGGGTCGCCTCCTCCTCGCGCGGCTTGCCTGGATTGTCCTCCGACCTTGTCAGGTTGCATTTTCTCGAGAATTGAGCATTTGGGGGGATACGGCCATGGGGCAAAAGAAGGAACCACCAGTGAACATCCCAATCCCCATTAAAATAGACTAAAATGGGTAGTGCACCTACCCCAAATTCGTACCATTGGTGTTGACCCACGGCCACCTAGGAACTTTGACATACGCGGCCCACGCTGACGCCTGGCGCGATCAAGGCGCGGACGTGAGCGGCTTTGGCCGACGCCGCAGGAAGGGCTGCCGCTGCTCCTGGATGTGATCTAAAGATAGGGGTTTGGGACGCGCTAAGTGTCCCTTCAAACACCATCTCGCTGTGGGTCAAAACCGATGGTACCATTTTGGGGTAGGTGCACCACCCTTTTAGTCTATTTTAGTGATGATGGGATGTTCACTGGGGGTACGGGATTTTGACCCATGGCCATCTAAAAGAAGGCCCACACCAATTGTCCAAATGCATAAAACAAGTACAACGTTGCATGGCAAGTTTAGGGAATCAAGTGCACCAGCAGGGCTCAACAAATAGAACATAAACCACTTCTAGGAGTCGATTCCTCCCAAATGGTTGATGCCAGCCACGAGCGTCATGCCCACTAAAGGGTCTCTAACCAAATTGTCCACCCATGGCATAACCTGCACCCTCCTTGTTTGCACTTTTATTTCAATGGGGTGCCCCCCCCTCCTTAAAATCCTCCCCCCGAAAAAAAAAAAAAACAAATAAAAAAGAAAATGAACAAAAAATAAAAAGAAAAAGAAGAAGACAAAAAAAGCCGTGCACAAAAAAGGACAAAACCTTTTGAAGCCCCGGGCACCGCAGAACCCACCGGGAAGTTGCCTGGGAGAGCTTCTGGAGCCGCTGCAGCAGCAGCTCCGACCACTGGCGCCGCGCCCAGTCCACCTCAGCCGCTCGCTTCAGTCGCGGCGGGGGTTCTCGCGGCTTCGGGTTTTCGGGTTTTGGGGCGCAAGAGCTGCGATTTGGGGCAAGTCGTTAAAGCCTAAGGGGAAATCCAGATTTTTGTTCTGAGAAGCAAACCCTAGAGACTAGATGCTGGATACCACACTTGCTGCTTCCATAGACAGGGGCCTGAGAAATGAATAACCCCCGACAAAAACCATTCCGTTCAGCGGAGGCAGTGTGAGGGCAACGTGAGTTTTGGCTCGCAAGCGCGGCATCGCCATGGGAACGGATACGCGGGCCGATCTCAGCCAGGAGATCCAGGCGTAGCTTTCGCAGCGCTTCAAACCTCTGCCCTGGCTGAGAGTTCAAAACTCAGCTCGGAGATGGTTGCATGAAAAACTGCCATCGAAGAACCCTAGCGCTCATGGCGAAATATGTCCGTCCCATCTCCGCAGCCTTAACGTTAAATCAATGCTTCACATGTCTATGACTCATGCGACATGGGGCTGCAAATCGTGGCTGAAGACCATCTGACCAATACAGGAAACTGGAAGATGCGGGAGGCTGTTCCTCCAGAAATTCTCCGAATTGGTCGTCAACCGACGTGTCCGTGTACGTGCGATCAGCCAACTACGGTCAGACTCTCCACCTTTTCCAGGTGGAAGCTGCCGCGCCGTAGCACCGCCTGGCGAAAGGGCGGGTTCGGTGCTTCCCAGAAGCCTCCGGAGCTGGAAGACTTCGCGCCAACCCCATCTCACGCTGCCTGGAGGCAAGCCTCCCGTGAGCCACCCGTGCCAAGAATGGCTCAGTTGGGGTATGGGTCAAAACTAAACCGGGGGATCGCAGATTTCCGGGCAGGCTTCCATTTACCGATCGGGTTCCATGTGGTTTTTGTGGGGGGGAAGGGGGGGGGCTTGCCCTATTTTCAGAAAATGGCTCGGTTTGGGCATGGGTCAAGATGTTCAACCACTGAAAGACCGCCAGGTGTCCATTTGCCGGTTGCGTCAAGAATGTTAGGGTTGACCGATTTATCGACGGTAGCCACGCCCAGTTTTCTAGGCGCACCTTCCCCATTCTTCCAGGGATCCTTCTTTCTAGAATTTTCTAGAAAACCTGAGTTCGGAAAGAACGATGGTTTCAAAAGAATGGACAAGGAATCCACCCGAAGTTTGGCCCCCCCCCCTGCCCCCCGGCCCAGTCGCTCGCTGGATCGCCCGCCTTGGCGAGCTCGCCCTGGTTCTCCATGGCCTGCGCGCGGTCCGCGAGGAAGGGCGCCTTCCACTCGTTGTAGACCTGCCAGGTCCAAGTGGGGCATGGGCGGCTTATGTGTTTGGAGGGCACCCACTTCTTTGATGGGCTTTTGGTGGGAGAATATCCACTGGTTGGCAGTTTTTGGTCGGAAACCAACAGGAAAAACACCGACTCCCACTTGTTGGTGGTTTCTTAAAAGGGAAACCAAAAGGAAAACCACCCATTTCCACTAGCTGCAGGTTTTAAAGGGAAGCCAGAAGCAGAACCACCAACTTGTGGTGTCCCCTAACGAAAGATACCACTACGTGGAAGCTGGCTGCCCAACTTTCTATGAACCAAAAAAGGGGTTGAGACAAGGGCCTGCTTGATTCTGCGCATCCACTCACACGCAAAGCCTGGGCCCAAGCGCGTCTTTGGACCTGGTACCCTGTTGGGGGATTCTTTGGGAAACCCAAGGGACGCCATTCTTCTTCTTTCTGGGGGGGGGGGGTACAACCGCATGTGTTTCTGTTGCTGTGAATCGGAAACTCAGCGCATGTCCCTCCGAATTGACCATGTGAGTGATAATCAAAGCCCGGTATTAAAACGGTCTACCCAGAACCGTGCAAAGAATTAAGAAGGCGGCCGCAGCTATTTTTGGTTGGGAGCATCCCCGGCTAACCTTAATCTACCCGAGTTTTGATTGTGGCTCATGTGCGAATGTTCGACAACTTCACCCGTTTCCCTTCCTTCTGCAGCTCCTCCACATAGCGCTGGTGAAGCTCGTCGATCTGCTCCTGCACGCGAGCTGACAAGCACTTTGCCTCTCAGCTGGGAAACAAAAAACTGCCAGTTGTGGGGGGCCTGACTCTATGTCCTAAAGCTAGCTGGACCCCTCAAATTGTTCTTCCCCTTTGGCCTTCAAATCCATTCTCAAAGTGGGCCAGCTGCCTTTGGGCCACTTCGCTCGTGCCTGTGTAGGCTTCGGCACCGGCTTGTCCACGTGGATCGGTCGACCCACCACTGACTGCACCTAGAGGCTCACTTTTCACATCACCCATGTCCCCACGAAAAGCTTCAAGGGTCTCATCCCAGAGAGCAATAATCCGTATTTCTAGGAGTACGTTCCCCATTCTTTCCAGGGATCCTTCTTTTCAGGAAACCATCAAAAACCCAGGGGAAACAGCCGGTTTTGAGAAGAGTGATGGTTGAAAAGAATGGACAAGGAATCAATCCCTAGAGTATTGCCGACAATCAAGAGTCGTAGGTCCCAACTGCAAGGACCACGCCCCGCACAAGAAACTCTCGCCGTCACGGTGGTTTTATGTCCCAATGAGAGTTTCATTGCTAGGCAGCCGCGCCGGCATGCGCAGAGGCATCACCCCTCTGGACAAGCCGAAGACTCGGTGTAGGACGCCACCTGCCATTGTCGCCTCTTTCAATCGCCATTTTCTTCAAAGTCATATTCAAATCCGAGCGTTGTTCTGGGAGACACAACCTCTTCGGGGTTCATTCTGTGTCGTTTAGAAGGAAGGACACGACGTGGAACCCGTCTGAGACATCTATGAAAGCATTCATTGCGCACTCCCTCCTGTTTGACACAATAAATGAATGGATGACATCTTCATGGCGAGTAGTGCATTGCTTCTGCTTTCAACTGGCGAAGCGAGTTTTGCCTTGCTTCTGTTTTCGACTGCTGATAAAGTTCGCAAGACACGGACCGGCCGAACGCAAGCAAGCACAACGAAGTCTCCAGCGCGTGTTCCAAACAAGGAAAAGGGCGGCTCGAACAAGAAAAAAAACATCTGCATTTACATGATGATTGGATGACTTCAAAACCCAAGCGGGCGCGGCTCCGCATATCTTAGCCTGCCTGTCAAAGCTCGGCCAAAGAAGAAGGGGATGCCAAAGCCTGAGAAGACACATGTGTAAGCCACAACGGCAAAGTCATGCCGCATCTTGCGCTCACTTCCCAGCTTCAAACATGCTGAAGCTTGACCGAGCCAATGGTCCAAAACACAAAAAACGCCTCCCGAAACGCCAGCGATGTCGTGAGGAAAAAATCCGAGGCATCGGCCCATCTGCTTCTGCAGCCAGAGCTGCATGCGGCGGAAGCGGCTGCTGGCGAAGACTCCGAAAAGGTCCGTCTCACCAAAGGAGAAGACCTGGGTATGGGTCAAAATGAAACCACCAGGATATGGACCGGTTTTAGTCCTTGGTTCCATTTACCGATCGGGTTCCATTTTGGGCACCTATTTTTGACAACCACAGCCACCTGACGGTGGATCTCAAAACTGGCTGGATCCGGATCTACCCCCCGCTGGTCGGTCCGGCCCTCCGGCCCAAGCATCCATTGGGCAATATGCAACTAGGCACCCTTGTTTGGACAAGAGGTAAAGAGGCAAAGAGGCAAAGAGGCAAAGAGGCAAAGAGGCAAAGAGGCAAAGAGGCAAAGAGGCAAAGAGGCAAAGAGGCAAAGAGGCAAAGAGGCAAAGAGGCAAACCAAATGTTGAACATGGCCCTTCTCAGTTGCCATGTTTCAACATCACCTTTCTACCCGCCTTTCAACTCGGCGCCATCTGTCCCGCATCTGGTGCTTTTTTGCCGAGGTACTGGCACCAAGGACGTACCCGTCTGCAGGGCCAGCTTCACAAAGCCCTGACCGAGGTGAGGAAAAAATCCCCTTTTCGCCGCAGAACCGAACTCCGTGTTCTTTAGGCACCGAGACGAAAGCCCTGAAACGATGGAAACCCAAGTGGTGCGATGTCATGTCAACAAACCATCCAACGAAACCCAAGTGGTGCCATGTCTGGATGGCCGACCTGATGAGAAACAGGGGCCTGAAGGATGAGATCTGCCTTTGGAATGGTGTCCTTTCGCGCTGCGATTTGTCTGGAGGTCGCAAGCATCAGCAGAAAGGCCCTGAAACATTCAAAAGTCACTGCCTTGAAAAGGGTCGGGGGGAAATCCTGGGCGCCTTTGAAAGGCGATGGAGACTCAACACCTACATCGCCACCTGAAAACACCATACAGCACCGCCTTCTAGGGACTGTATGCAATGGGGAGGGGGCTGTTTTTTAGTGGACCCCCCCCCCCCCAAAAAAAAAAAAGAAAGAAAAATAAATTGCGGTTGTCCTTTTTTGATGTCCGCTTAGCCACCAAACCAGGGTACACTCAACAGACGAGCCACACTCACACCAACCGGAGCAGGCGCCTTTCGGTTTCCCAGGATCAACTTGTTGGATCCCGGCGCGGTCTCCAGAGACTCCCGCGCGCCTGAGCGCGCGACACTCGTCGACTCGACGACAAATTCGCGTCATCTGGGCTTCCTGCTGTGGGTTGCGAAATCCGTTTTTCTTAGGCACCAACGCTCAGAAACCCTGGAATGAGTCGATTCCAACGCAAATACCGCACAGACAATGGTTTCAACCATGGGTTCAAAGTGGTGCAGGATTTCGTCCACCCACAGTATCTCCAAATGGGGGAACCACCAAACAGGCTGGTTACCGGGTTGCACTTGGCTTTCCCTTTCAACAAGCCCTCCAAACAGCAAAAGGATATCGACGACAAAAAACCACTACCACCCTGATTTCTGTGTTGGATTGCGGATGGGGCAAAGCGAACGCAATCCCAGGTCCAATCCCGCAGATCCGAGAAAACAAGTCAAGGTCTCACGCAGGAACCAGATCCACGTCAGCCAAGGCACCGCCAATAACGATCCTCAGTTCTCAGGAGAGCCAGAAATGCCGAGCCAAATCAGGAAGGCTTGGAGCTCGCTGCTGTGGGTGGACGAAATCCAGAAATCGCACCACTTTGAACCATGGTTGAAACCATGGTTTGTTATACAGGGAAATGGAATCCTCCCAGGGTTTCTTGGGTGGTGCAGGATTTCGTTCATCCACAGTAGGGGACCCCAAAAGTTGTCCCCCTGTGGTTTCTGCTGTAAAAGGCGAAAACTGTCGCCGAGAGGGACACCAGAAGCACTTCTGCCCGAGCGTCATCACAGATGCCCCGGGCTGTCGGGCGAGGTTGCCCACAATCGAGGCCCGGCTGACGCAACCGACGCCCAGGCCCAGCAAATACTCCCGGAAGACCGGGATCCTGCAGTTGCTGCCCTGAAAAGGGAACCACTTGCAGCGGTTGATGTTGGGTAGGATGAAACTGCATCTACAACACATAGAAACCATGTCAATGTACTGAAAACCATGCAGTCATACCACCACAAAGCCTCCAAACATGACAAAGGTTTAGTCAGAAACACCATCGAAAGGAGTTGCCTTTGGCACCCTGATCTCCCACCTCAAGGGTTCGAATCCTCATTTTGCCCTTGGCTTCTGGGTCCAGATACCAGTGACATCCTCAAGAATGCAGCACCAAAATGGTTTGTGGCTTGTGGCGGGAAATGAAGTCCCACCCAACCCTCCTTCAGCCCCTGGGCAATTTAGCGTGTGTGTCCCCTTCGCAGCCATTTTGGAGAACCCCATTGCCATCTGCAAGAAAAGTCAACCAGCATCGATCTTTTGGCACCTGTTTGGGGGCAACCTTAAAACGACACACCTCCGCATGGGACGGTTTGGGAGGTTCCCATGTCTTGGTCCAACCTTACAAAAGATGTGGGTGGCATGGCTGTGGGTCAAAACTAGGCACCCAAAATGGAACCCGATCGGTAAATGGAAAGGACTGACACCTGCAGTCCTGTGGAAGAATTTTGACCCAGACCCACGGGCTCTGTTTTTTTGGGGGCTATTTATCCCGAGTCTCCACCCGGCTCTTGGCTCCTAAACCAAAGCTTTTTGCTCCATCCCCTAAAAAAGACGAGCCATGGGATGTCGTTGATGTGTTTTTTCCTGGCTTCTCGATGTCCCGCGCCGCATCCAACGCCAAACGGCGCCCGCCCTCGCCCTCGCGGCGCGCCAATTCGCTCGCGCGGTTCCTCATGTCCATGTTCATTCAGGTGGGGCTTCATATCCACCAGTCACTTTTTTAGGTTTTCCCCCTCAACACACTCATAGCCACGTGCTTGGGGAAAAAGCATCCCACTCCCGTCTCCACTCCCGCCAATTCGCTCGCCCATTCGCGCTTCGCTCGCCCATTCGCGCGCCTGAAGTTGGTGCCCAAGGTCAGCAGCCGCAAGTCGATGCCCGGGAAGAGCTCCGAGAACCCGGTAGCCTCCGTGGCGAAGTTGCACACCGCGCCCATGCTGATGACCTCAGGGCCCGTATTCCGCCGTTTTCACGGGGCGGAAGCCGCTAAGGGGGGGAACGGTGCCCAAAAGGAAAGGAAAGGATGGGAGAGATTGAAGCAGTTTTTGGAGATGGGGGTTGGTCGAAAGGTCCGATGAACATGGGAACTGGTTGGAAAGCCACTAGAAACAACATGTGATACTTCCCACGAAAAGGGGATGTTATCCATGGTCATATTCGAAACCCGCTATTATAATAGTCTGCGCACTATGTACACAATTAAACAGTCGGTTCTCTGCACCCATCTACGGCCGGGACTGTTCCTTGCTACCCTCCAATTACCCGGGTTTTTGATTGTGACTCATATAGGAAAAAAGAATTCGAGTGGCATATGGGTGTGGCACAACGTCCCTTCGAAATTCGAATTCCCTTTTGTCCCCTCAAACCGGGGCACTTAAGAAAGGGACACACACACACACACACACGCACGCACATGTTGTGGTTCAGAGTCCTCATGGCCATGGTCGTATTGTATGAAGGCCCAAAATTTGCCCCTTCCCTTTGGGTGCAGGGACCAATCGACCGGATGCTCCGGTGAGAGCCCCAGAGCCCCGCCCCGTGGGGATGGTAGCCGAAGATGTAATTCCTGGAGGCGTCCAGCTTCGCGGTACGCGTCAGGGACATGGGGAAGTAGGCCTCGGAACTTCGAGAGACTTGGGGCCCTGAGAAGACGAGTCCGAGAGGTTCACCCCGGTTTCCTGAAGGGAATCTCCCCGGGTCTACTGAGAATCACCTTTACATGGAACCTGACGTCAGGTTCACGTGGAAACCCCAAAAAAGGGGACCCCTGGGTTCATTCCCACATTCCCTACCTATCGCACCAGCAAGGAGATCCATGGCGGCAGCAACGCACTTCTTTGCATGGCCTGGGAACACGGCACGAGAAACCACCCCCCTTTGGTTGCCGAATGTTCATTTCCACATCAGCGATGTCCCCGAAAAACACATAGAACAAAAGCCTGGAAATGGATGCTTGCTCGCCTTGCTATGGCGGCCCACTGCATCCTGGGCAAGTCCCAGAGTCCCAATGCCGCCCCGCCTTGCTATGAAAGCAAACCCACTCAGAGACATCCTCAAGTCCCAAAGTAACGTCTCCCCGAGCCGCTGCAAAGTGCTTCCAGAAGTTTCGCCTCCGGAAGGCCGCCACAAATCGTCCCCCTGGGAAGTCGGCGCTCACTGATCAATTCCCGGAGCCCAAAAAATGGGCCGCTGGGTCTGTCTGCTTTTGAGACCCTGTCTTGCTTATTTAAAGAGGAAACCCGGCGGGAAAAGAAAAACACCCATTTTGGGGGGTAGACAAAGACACGCCGACACACCCGAGTGGAAAGGGAGGCTTGCCATGCACGCGCCGTGCCTCTCAGGTGGGCGGTGTCCATCAGCATGTACCAGGACACATAGGCCAGCATGAGGCAGCGACCCACGGTACCTTTCGTTTGGCGTCGAAATCCGCAAGACGCTTATGCCACGCAGGAGGCCCAAAACGTCAGGAAACTCGTCGCATTGCGGATGGCAAATGGCATTTCCCTTGTTTGTTTTCCACGGCTCAGGAAACTCGTCGCCATTGCAGATGGCAGATGGCATGTTGTTTTGAGGGAGTCTCGAAGCGAAGCCAATCAGACTCAGATGCCTCACACGCAGGAAGGTTCCCCACACACTCTTCAAACGCCACCGTGCGAACGGAAAATAGAACGGATGGGGTGCTCTCCAAACAGCAGTTGGGGGCTGCACTCTTGGACTCCGTGTTCAGAGGCCACAACTCCAAAAATCCCGCCTCCACGCTTCAGGCACCACATGGGCAGCACACCAGCACTCAAGATCTCCGATGGAGAGGTTCAATACATCAACGCGCCGATTCGATGTAAGAGCGCAGCTGCCAACGCAAATTGGAGAGTGTGACTTTGCGAGTACATGTGTGTGTGTGTGTGTGTGTGTGCGTGTGCTTGAGGGTGTGTGGCTGGGTGAAAATTGTAATTATCATCTAAGGGAAAGTGGCACTAAGTCAAGGGTCACTGCGGGGAAAGTGGCACTAAGTCAAGGGTCAGTGCGGGGAAAGTGGCACTAAGTCAAGGGTCAGTGCGGGGAAAGTGGCACTAAGTCAAGGGTCAGTGCGGGGAAAGTGGCACTAAGTCAAGGGTGAGTGCGGGGAAAGTGGGAAAGTGGCACTAAGTCAAGGGTCAGTGCGGGGAAAGTGGCACTAAGTCAAGGGTCAGTGCGGGAAAATTGCACTAAGTCAAGGGGCAGTGCGGGGAAAGTGGCACTAAGTCAAGGGTCAGTGCGGGGAATGTGGCACTAAGTCAAGGGTCACTGCGGGGAAAGTGGCACTAAGTCAAGGGTCAGTGCGGAGAAAAGTGGCACTAAGTCAAGGGTCAGTCGGGGAAAGTGGGAAAGTGGCACTAAGTCAAGGGTCAGTGCGGGATAGTGGCACTAAGTCAAGGGTCAGTGCGGGGAAAGTGGCACTAAGTCAAGGGTCAGTGCGGGAAAATTGCACTAAGTCAAGGGGCAGTGCGGGGAAAGTGGCAAGGGGCAGCATGCCTTATGATCCCTTTGACCAATCACACCACCAAACGCGTGTCAATGCATCTGTGCAGACGAGTGTCAAAAAAATAGATGGAGATCACCGATCGTACCTCGCCAGGTGCAACGCTTCTTACCTCCGGCACAAGCCAGTTGCATCGAGTGCCATCTGCAGTTCTTGCGCTATGAACTGAAGAACTACACCCAGTCCTGAAGAACTATGTAGTCATAGATCTTGCAAGCAGCTCCCTGAGTCATGAACCCTGAACCCCATGGTCAGGTATGCGCAACAAGCTCGAGCCAAACCTTCCGACCTGGGACCAAATCTTTGCGGGTCTTTCCAAAAGGCACCTGCGCTTCCGGACCGCCAGCATGAAGTTATTGATGGCACAATTCCCATTCTGTGGGAAGGAGAATAAACCTCAAATGCCTGCGGATCAAACATAGGTACCCAAAATGGAAGCCTGGCAACTAGAAACATGGACCAAAACCTGCGGTTCATATCCTGGTGGTGCAATTATGTTCCATACCAAAATAGGGAGCCCTTAAAGCCTTTTGGCGGTTGGCTTTTCGGCTTCCTCTCAAACATGGATCAGGGCGGATGAACACCCATGTACCACCTATTTTGATGTTCACCAGGTTTTTGTTTGGGCTTTGACCAAGCCCACAGCCAAATGACGGGGGCGGGAGGCGGGAGGCCTGGCATCGCGAACCACAAAAGCCACCCCCATGGCTGGTGCCCCATCCAAACCACACCATCGCCTCGTTGCGTTCGGAGAAGGACCAGCCCAGGCGGAGAGGCGACAGCAGGAGCCCCACATAGGCCGCCAGAGGCAGCAGGGGCCGCCCGAAGAGGTCCACCCACCTCTGAGCGCGAAAGTTTTGTTAAAGTCGGGGATTGAATTTGGGTTGATCCCACTCTGTTTCAGCCTGCTCTTGAATTCACTTTGAACCCTTACTATGGGGAAGTGTCCGTCCAGTGAGGGTTGCGGGGTTTGTGTGAGCTTTCCTGCCACGAAAGGTGGAAACCACAACTTCCCTTGTATTTGGAATACTAGAAGCAAATACAAATATCCGGAATCCTCGCAAAAGGCTTGATGACCATCCCCTTCAACCCCGAGCGAGGGTGTTTGTGTTTTGACCAGACCCCGAGCATGAGAAGCTTTGAACCGTGGTGGCGAGAGGCCGGAGGGGAGCAAGAACCAGAGATGCCTTTGACCAAGGCCGGGGGGCAGGGGGGGAAAAACAAAACTCCAAAAGCGCAGACCTTTGCTCCAGGGAGGGATGCATCTCCTCCGGACATGCAGCCAGGTTGCATGTACATGAGTCCTGCGGTGACACAGTTCACCTCTGCCATTGTGCCGAAAAACAGTCACACCGGATGCCAAACGCTCACTGAATGCCAGAGTTTCAGAAAGGAATCCACGTCGCTGCTGGTTTTTGGCGCAAAACATTTGATCCTTGCGCTGGCGCATGGAGCGAAATCTCTGGCACTCTGGGGCTCTGGGGCAGCGGCCATCATCTTGCCGCAGGTGAGCTGCGGATCCGCCGCGAGCTTCTTCGCAGTCCGTGTCTCGACCTGCGCTCTGGGAGGCCAACCGAAAACTGGGCCGCGCCCGTTGTCAGATCCCCGGCGAAAAAAAAAAAATGCAACTGTCCGTGGCTTCCCCGGGTGAAAAAACCCGACCACTCAACCAAAAAAGAAAAACGGTGCCAAACTCTCCTCAACGACTGGGACCTAATAGTAAAGCGTTGGTACTGAGGAACCGGGGCGGGGCTTCCCCGTGCGAAAGCGACCCGGCCGCCTCCGGGCCATCGGGGTGCGTCACCCGCGGCCTCTCCTCGCCCAAGGCTTCCATGGGCGCGCGCGTGCCGCGGGTGCCGTCCAGGTGGCTCTCGCCGTGCCGTTCGGTGAGATCGACGTAACCGGAAATTCCGAGTTAGGGAGAGCTGCCCTCATGCCACTTGCCACATGAAAATTTGAGTTCCATGTTACCTGAGCCCTGATCTCCGGGCAAGATCACCAAAACTCCCGTCTGCACGCGCCTGGCTTGGAGCACTGCTGGGCTACCCTGCCGACGGCGAGTCCTGCGTGCCTGCGACTCTACAAAAGCCAAAGATGAAACCAAAGGTAGGTGCACCACCCATTTTAGTCTATTTTAGTGGGGATTGGGATGTTGACTGGGGGTAACCGGGGTCTTGACCCATGGCCAACTGACACCATACGCATCTGCCTACGCCCCACCGATCGCCTGGGCGCATGGAGCGCAAGCGGAGGAAAGCGAAGGCCTTGCCACGCGCGGTGTCGAGACCCGTTTTTTGCCTGGGGCTTCGTGGGGCAGTGTACCTTGCGGTGCAGCTGATTTGATAGGTCCAAAGCAGGGATCATGCCTTACACCTACAACGGGTTTTTTTCGGCTCACTTAGCAACAGACTCTAACCCAAGGAATCCCCCCAAAGGATGTTTTATTCCCCCACCAAAAAAAGGGAGAGCCACTACCTGAGTAATTAGCACGGTCCAGGTTCATCCTAGATTGCAACTTCCACCCGCGCCTTGACTTTGTCTCGGAAGCCGCTGGCAGCAAAGGCCCGCTCCACAGCCTCCAATGGTTGATGCCACGCTGGGAATGCTTGAAGGGCAAAAGCGGCCCTTGAGGGGGGGGGGAAATAGTAAAACATTATTTGAAAGAAGTGGTATAAATATTATACAAGGTTAATAAGTTATATTGCATATTAACCTTATACAACTTCTCTAGTAAGACTTCTATGTAACAATATCAAGTTTCTTCAACCTGTTTCATTTCTAAATTTCTTTGATGCTTCTTTGTTTTACTGTGTATACAAAATGCGTTGTGTCATTGTACAATTACAAACATCACAAGTAACAACTTTAAAGACCGTTCATTATTTCCTGCCAGTTTCTTTTTCTAAATTCCTCATCTTCTCTAAATCTTACTCTTTGTGCTTCAATATATCTGTCTTTATGCTTTGCTGAATGATTTTGACATTTTCTACAACATAATCTACCTTCTTTCAAATTCATGTAAAGTTTGTCCTTCTACATTTCTCACAAAACTCAGTTTTATGTTCTCCCATAATCCTCAATATATTGTACCTACAACCCTTTGAATAGTTTTCCTATAATCAATATTCCTTGACACTAAAATACCCTGAAATTCACGATATAAATCTTACATTTTTATTGTAAGGTTTATGGGGTTATTCCTTTTCGGGGTTTTTCTGGGGGCACATTTCTTGAAATCCCATCAACCCAGAACTCATTCCCCGCAACCTTGAGATTCAAACCCCCTAACCTTGGGACTCAAACCCCCTAACCTTGGGATTCAAATCCCCAACCTTGGGATTCAAATCCCCTAACCTTGCGACTCAAATCCCCAAATCCCAGAAAATTGGGCAACATTTCCCCAATTGCTTGAAAGTTGGGAGACCATCCACACCAGACTCGTTTTCTTTAATCCGCCAAACTCGCAAAAATCAACAATTAAATCACTCGATACTTTATATAAATCTTCCTGTTTATGTTTTACATAATCCTCACCCCATCCTACACTCTTCGCTCCGCTAAATAATTCTATTAAATTCGGATTCATTATTAGAATAATTAGAAGGTAATTCTTCTTTCTGTTGATTTGGATTGTCTTGGTGTCGTTTGGTTCTTTTGTGCCTTGCTTTTGTTCCAGCAAAAATTGAGCAGTTGCATACCAAACATTCAATGACATAACTCTTCAATTTTGCGCTTTCATAATAATACTTCTTACATTTATTTTTCAGGGTTTTGTTTAGTGTGTTCTGGTTGCTTTTCTAATATCATATCCTTGTTGTTTTGGTGATATGTTTTTGATTTTTCTGCTATCTTCTTTGTGTTCCTTCTTATAAATGTCCCTTGTGAGTTTTACTTTTTCAACATTATTGCCAGGAGGCGGATCAACCACGTAGTCAAATGACAGGGCAGTTGAGGTTCGACTCCCGTGGGGTGACCAATACCCTCGACAGCAAGTCGTCTAGTAGTGGTCGTGGTAACAAGGGGGTACATGTAGGGCAAATGATCTGCGTCGTCTCACGACTCGATGCGACCGCGGAATACGAACCCTTTTGCTTCGTTTCACAGCAGTGTTTGGATGTTTGCCTCGATCCTATTATCAAGGTCTTGAGCCAGTTGACTCACTTGAGCCAAACGCATTCGCATGTACATGTCGGCTGCACACAAAACACAATCCCCCAAAAGGTTTGAGACCTTAAACAAGGGGAAGTAACAGGGTGACCCTGAGAACCTGCCCTTAGGATGTTTTAGCCTGCGGCTTGGAGATTCTCAGCATCCCCCATCCCGGGCTTGGGTTCATCCCTGGGCCAGGAACCAATCTCAAACGCATGCCGACACGCATGGACGCATGGCTTCACTCGATTTCAATTCAGTGAAACGTCTCTGCACGAGTTCGACCAGGTTCTGAAACTAAACAGGAAGCAAGAATGCTACAGGTCTCTTACCGGACCTCATGTGCAGTGTTGCACATGCAGCAAACTATCCATAAGGTAATTATACAGATCCATGTCAGTCTGCAGATGACGAATATCCATGACGAGCATAGTCCATCACCAACTTGTAACCAATAATAATTGTAGCACCGAATAATCGTTGGCCACCAATTGCCTGGCATCTCCAGAATAGTAGTCGCCGATGACTATACTGTACGGAAACAAGAAAACATTTTGTGATGACAAACGCAAGTCTCGCGCAAATACTTTTGGTTTGCCCGGTGTACCGTGCACGACGAGTACCACGAGGGCTGGCCATGATACCATTCACGATGAGTATCACGATCCCATTGTCTATAATTGCAAATTCCAGTTGATCCCCCACGTAGAAGAAATCGTAAAGAAAATGCTTGATCACCAGTGTGATGACCCTGCGATGGCCTTTCTACTTGCTCTCCACCGGAACCTTTCTAACAGAGATTCTGGTGTCTCCGCGGTCCGATTGATCTTCTCGATAAATCGCGAGGGCAATTGGATGAGAGGAGTGTCGACCCCTCCTTGAATGCAAATGATTGCACCAAGCTCAAGTTTCAAGAACTTGCGCCCAATGTTCACATCTGTTCGGTAGCAGGTCATGTAATCGCAGTTGAGGCCGAGGGCGCTGACGAATCCGATGTCCTTCAGATGACTGACACCTCTGAACTGCTCTGCTTTGATACCGAGTATATTGCAGGCGGTCCAAATCCGGTACATGAAGTATAGCCCTCTTAGCTTCAGGAACCAATTCGTCCCTGTGGTTCGTGCTCTTGAACCTCACATTCTTGAACTTTGGAGCGGCAGTGACCTCTTCCCTGAGTCTGCAGAAGTAGTAAATTTAGTATGGCAGCGATTTACGCTAAATTTTACTATTTACTAATCTCATTTTACTAGGCCAAGTAAAGTAAATTTACTAGTAAATACATTTACTTGCAAAAGAAAATTGATTTACTAGTCAAAAAAAACGTATTTTTCTGGTATGTTTCGTGAGCTATCTTTCCTGAGTCCAAACATTTTTCTTAGCACTGAATAGTGGGAACATGTTTCTGAACAATGTGTATTACTTGAGACAGGGTCTTGCCTCGCTCGAGCTCCCCATGAATCGTTTGATTTACGTGCGCATGTCGCGGTTGATTTACTTGAGAACATGGTTGCTCCCAGCTCCACAAAGAACCGCGGTTGGCTTCGAAGGCTGTGCGCCGTGCGCTTACATACCGTGATTGCAGCTTTCTTGGCTAATGCAAGCTTGTGGTATCATGAACCGCTGGATATTTGCGGCCTGGGCGGTTGGGATAGACACCGATAGCCTAGAAGGCCAGGAGCCGCCGCCCATGGAGCACTGGGAGGACGTTGATCCTGGGCCAGTGTCAGCTCTTTTGCGGGATATTCTGTTTGCGCTGCGAGTTGAATCGATTTATGATTTTCACGTGATCGCGATGGAGTTCAGAAGCAATTCTGTCGTGGCAGTTTTGGTGTTTGATGTGAAAATGGAAGAGAATTAAGCAGGTCTTTGCGTTTTTTCGCTGCGACGGGCAATGAGACTGCGCAATGAGAGAAAAAAAAGAAACAAAGGCGCGGGGGTCATGTTTGCTTACTTGTGTGACAAGAAGCGCTGTTTGTTTTGCCGGTCTGCGTGGGCAACGGTTATGGGCCCAGTGTCTCAGCTTACTTGTGAAGCCCACTTTTGCAAGAAAGATATTGTGCAACGCGGGGACTTTTGTGAAGTGGATACTTCTGACGTTTGCGATGGATGTGGAGCTTTCACTTGTGAAGCAGCCGCCCATTTTTTATACTTGTGAAGCAACCGCCTCGCTTTTACTTGTGAAGCAACCGCCTCGCTTTTACTTGTGAAGCAGCCGCCCGTTTTTTACTTGTGAAGCAGCCGCCTCGCTTTTACTTGTGAATCAGCCGCCTCTCTTTTACTTGTGAAGCAGCCGCCTCGCTTGCCAACCTATAGGGCCCCACAGAAAGCGAACGTTACTTGTAAATGGACGTTTACTTGTGTGGATTGTGCGCTTTACTTGTGTGGATTGTGCGAAGATTTCCACATCCGCGCCGGCCTTGTTTGCACAACATGCATCTAGAGAGGGCGTGCAGCTAAGCCACAGACACAGGTAAACTATAGCGTCAAGAAACCCAATACCCGGTAAACCTATCAATCCCAGGCACCAGTAAACCATTGTCCATGCATCCAACTCCATTTCAACCAATCACAGGCAACCCAATCTCAAGTAAACCAAACTCACGAACTCCAAATGTGCGGCCAAGAAGAAGCATATACACGGAATCTAACCAATTGCCTGAAATCTAATCCCAGACTGTGAGGATCCGCAAGTAAAGGAAGAGCAAGCAAACCAACCAGAAGAACTCTTACCTCAGGTAAACACGTGGCAGCTGCATCAACCTCAAGTACACCACAACCTCAACAAACCAGTTCCACCACATGACAAGCAATCCACAATCCGCCAACTGACCCACCCATTAGTGCAGCACAACCTAAGCTGCCGAGCAGGTCACGTGTCGCCATGGCTTCCGATGACCGCTTCAGGGTCTACGTCCGGAACGTGCGGAACTCGCTGGGGAAGTGGACCATCCGGGCGGCGCTGGAAAGCATGGGCTGCTACAACCTGGTGACCATCCAGACGTGCAGGAGGCGCTGGAGTGACAGCCGCAACGAGGGGGAGCACATGAGCATGTTTCTCTCCTTCGGGGATGCGCCTTGGCAGAAGTGTTTGTCGCTGACGGGGTTCGCGTTTGCAGATTGGTGTTCACCAGGCATGCGTTTTGAAGCACATTGAAACATAGATGCCTTTTTTAAAGCAAGAACTCTCGTAATTCAAGGTGTTTTTACTTGCGATTACTTGTGACTTACGTGGTGATAGACTTTTTCTTGAGAAACTTGATGGACTCGGCATTGAAAATCACTTGAAATCCTTTGCAGGAGCAGAGCATGAACGATGGCATCTCCTGCATTTGGGCGAATCCTCATCAGGAGCAACTTAGCAGCAGTGGCCGGCCGTTGGAGCCGTCGATAGCGCTGCCGCCCCCGGCTCGTGGACGAGATGTGGCGCCTTTACCTGTGCCGCTGGCACCCTCTGCCTTACCTGCGCCCTTGCCACCGCCACCACCACCGACTCACGGTGTCACTGGTGCTATGAATCTGCTTACTCTGAGATAGTGCTTGTCTTTTTTTTCGCGACCAACACTTGAGTGTGACAGGTTCTCACTTTACTTGTGCTACTTCAGCAGCATTACTTGCGGCGAGCCTGTCAACTGAGGCACCTCCTTGGGCTGGGCCGCTGCCGCCTCCTCCTCCCCCTCGGCTTTGCGCGAGGACGAAGAGATTGGCCGCGCTCTTCAAGATGCTCTTGGCGGGAGTGATGAGTGCTCCTACGACGAGTACTACTACGCGAGCCCTGTGAGCGAGGTCAGCAAGGAGACGGACTCTGAGGAGGAGGAGGAGTCACAGGAGGTTGATCAGGAGAAGGATGACCAGGTGGTGGATGAGGAGAAGGAACAGGAGGTTGATCAGGAGAAGGATGAACAGGTGGTGGATGAGGAGAAGGAACAGGAGGCTGATCAGGAGAAGGATGAACAGGTGGTGGATGAGGAGAAGGAACAGGAGGATCAGGTGGTTGATCAGGAGAAGGAGAAGGTTGATGAGGAGAAGGAGGAGAGAAGCGCGGGCAGCGGCGTGGTTGTCAAGGAGGAGTCGCCAGCCAGTGCTCCAGCCCGTTCGCGGTCACGCCGAAGGCGGCGCCGCTCGAGGACGCCGAGGCGCCGGAGCCGAAGAAGGCGGAGGCGACGAAGCTCATCCTCGGACAGTAGGATCAGGTTTCTGCTGGGCGAACTCGGCAGACAGATGATCCGCACCAGACGCTGATAAAAAGAGCGAGAGATGAGAGCATGAGAAGAGTCCACTTGAGAACCGGTTACTTGTGATGAGAGCACGAGAGATGAGAGCATGCGAAGAGTCCGATTACTTGTGATGAGAGTACGAGAGATGAAAGCATGAGAAAAGTACACTTGAGAGCCGATTACTTGTGATGAGAGCACTCAACAGTTGCGCCATTTCCTTGTGACTAGTCGAGGCCACTTATACTTTTTTTGCACATTTCCAGCTCCTGACCACTGAGCCCCTCCTTGTCACTTGCGGAATTGTGCTACAACGCGCCAGCATTTTTGGGCAGTTCCCTCATGCAGAATCACAGTTCGTTAAAAAACCTAAAATTAATGATGCGCGGGGTGCCCAATGGTGATGCAATGCTGGTACATTGTTGGTGCAATGTTGGTGCAATGTTGGTGCAATGTTGGTGCAATGATGGTGCAGTTTTTATAACTGCACCAAAACTGCACCAACATTGCACCAAAATGGTGCAGTTTTGGTGCAGTTACAAAAACTGCACCAACATTGCACCAACATTGCACCAACATGGCACCAACATTGCACCAGCATTGCACCACCATTGCATCACCATTGCATCACCATTGCACCACCATTGTCAACATGCCTGCCTCATATATTTGGTCAGACAATCAGCCATATGCTTCAGCAATTACAGCAATGCCAGTATTAAGGCGCCAGGAGTCCGGCTAGCTGCAGCCCGCGCGAATGACCGGGACCACGACGCCGGACTCC
This sequence comes from Effrenium voratum, assembly GCA_963377175.1. NCBI lineage: Eukaryota > Dinophyceae > Suessiales > Symbiodiniaceae > Effrenium > Effrenium voratum. The sequence continues at coordinate 596,347 of CAUJNA010003236.1, forward strand.
ATATTGAAGTGAGCATGAACCACACATCTGTCTTTAAGGGCGTTGCAAATCAAATGTTAAGTGCCGCAAGTAAGCCATGATGAGCCACATCACCCAACAGAATTCTTTCATTGAACTACCCAGTGCCAACACGCAGTCTCCAAATGGAACCATCCCAGGGCCAGAACATAAAGCTTCTTTGAGACTGGTGGACCAGCCGGTAGTTTACTTGTGACTGGGGTGCTTTGCTGTGAGCTGTGCAAATGTTACTTGTGACCTGTGCAATTGTTACTTGTGACCTGTGCAAATGTTACTTGTGACCTGTGCAAATGTTACTTGTGACCTGTGCAAATGTTACTTGTGACCTCTGCAAATGTTACTTGTGACCTGTGCAAAGGTTACTTGTGACCTGTGCAAATGTTACTTGTGACCTGTGCAAATGTTGCTTGTGACCTGCGCAAAAGTTACTTGTGACCTGTGCAAATGTTACTTGTGACCTGTGCAAATGTTACTTGTGACCTGTGCAAATGTTACTTGTGACCTGTGCAATTGTTACTTGTGACCTGTGCAAATGTTACTTGTGACCTGTGCAAATGTTACTTGTGACCTGTGCAAATGTTACTTGTGACCTGTGCAATTGTTACTTATGACCTGTGCAAATGTTACTTGTGACCTGTGATCAATGTTACTTGTGACCTGTGCAAATGTTACTTGTGACCTGTGCAAATGTTACTTGTGACCTGTGTAAATGTTACTTGTGATCCGTGCAAATGTTAGCCGTATGTTTTGGTCAGAGCGTGACTCACCTGCTCAAACCGTGGAAGCGATGAACATGCGGAGAAAGCCCGGCACGCACTTTCCTGAAATATTTACTTGAGAACAAGGTTTGCAGGCTGCAGAAGCTGAAAAACATGGGCTGTGGCTTTTAAACAAGTAGCACACACCTTGGTTTGAGAATGCTGGGTACTGGAAAGCAGTGTGAGCTCAGGAGGGCAACATAGATTTCGAACAGCAATTTGGGCAAACCTTTCATGCGCTTGTGGATGCGTGTCGCAAGTAATCTCTTTACATGTGAAACAAGTAGATCACAAGTAAAGGTTTCACAAGTGGACATGTGTACAGCTACCTTGTTGCTCAAGTTGGGGTTGCAACTCAAAGATTTATCGATCATGATAGGTGTCTTCCCAGGTAACGACTTCACACGTAAAACAAAGGAGCCGCCTTCACACGTAAAACAGAGGAGCCGCCATGGTATTTATCTCCTGCGCCTTCGTGCGAACTTCTCCAAAGATCCAATCAGCTCGTCCAGGTCACAGCTGCTGCTGCTTGTAGATCTGCGCCTCCTCCTCCTCCTCCTAGGTGAGCGGCTCCTTGAACCTGACCTCCTCCTTGTTCTCTTTCTTGACTTGCTCGAAGTTGAGTGATTGCTCGCAGGTGAACACACATCCTGATAATCGTCGTACTCCGCGCCCTTATCCTCTTCGGCCTCTTCCTTGGTCTCCGCAGGTAAGCCGCTCGCCTCGGTCGACTCCAAAAGGTGCTGCTGTAGGGTCTCATCATCGTACTCCGTCTCCACATCTTCAACGACATGATAAGGATCATCTGTAGCTGCTACCCCAAAATGCGGGTCTCTGGGCGGGGGAGGCGGAGGCTGTCGAAACGTCCACGGTGGAGGTGGTGGGACAGGTGGTGGCCTGGGTGCCTCAGGTAAGTTAGTCAAGCGCAGAAAAAAAACACCGGTAATCTTGTCTGATCTTCGCTTCGTCCGTCGTTGCAACACGCGAGCACAGGTAAGTTAGTGGAATACGTTTGAAACAACCGTTGAAACCCACAAAGGTCCACAAGTAAAAGTACTCGAAGTAAGGTGCCTCCTTTCAAAACCCAAGTGAGCTGTGGTTTCTCTGCAACGACAGTGACCTAAGCAATCCACATGACCTGCAGTCGTGGTGCCGGTGGCGCCGGCGGCGCATGCTTGGTTGTAACCCCAGGCGCAGCCCAAGACCCCGGTCTGTACGCTGGCCTAGATGCTGATGCCGATGATGGCGGCCTAGCGATGCTGGGCTGCAGTGGGTTGCCGCTGCTGGACAGCACCGGGTTGGTTGGGGTTGGCCATGATGCAGCTGATCGCGTCGTTCATCGCAGTCTCCTCAGTTGCAACCCCAAGGATTCCCGCACAAAGCAAATCACGCGACTAGTGTTGTATGCCTTTCCACTCCCGCTCCACTCATCGCAATTGATGGGTAGACACAAGCTTAAAAAAGGGGACCGATGCATAAACAAAACATCATACAATGTGTGAGCCATGGATCATCTGTGTATGATAAGAACACGCTCATATGTTCTCCTTCTGAACGATGGTCATCGTGCCTTCTGCGGCAAACCTGAATTTGCGTCAAACCATAAACTCCTATGGCATGAAGGGCATTCCGGATCTCCCATTTGTCCAGGCTGTTGCGGATGTTGCGCACGTACAGCCTGAACTGAAGTGAAACATTCATGGCAGGGCAGGGTTGGTGCGAATACCTTTTGTGTTTCATGTGTCTCATGTAATCGATACTGAAATGCTTTTTCTCAGCTGAAATGTTAATGGATGCCAAAGCAAAGCACCAAGCAAGCTGGCTTACCTGTGCCTGTGTGGCATTGCTTTGCATGCTACCCTGCCTACCCTACGCTCTCGTTTGGAAGTTGCCAACGTGTCTGAGCCTTACCCTGTTTTGAGCTTGCCATGCGCCACATGCGTCCCACAAGTAAATGCTTCACGCTTCACAAGTAAAGAGGGTTGCGCGCCAGCACACTTCAATCACATGTCTCCTACAGGACAGGCAACCAGAAGCGTACAAAAAACCAAAGATGAATATGCCGACAAGTCTTCGGATCGCAAGTAAGTGCGCCAGCTCAAGTAGATCTGTGATACGTGAAGTCGATCGTAAAAGGAGGAGATGTCATCTCAGGTCACATGAAAGTAAAATCTGTGACATGGGAACTGGAGCGCAAGTAAATCTGTGACGTGGGATTCGCATGTAAAAGCGCAAGAAGTCCTCAAGTCACAAGTACGGCAGCGCAAGCTGCGCTGTCAGTTGCAGGAGTACTACGAGACCTCTGGCAAGAAAATGCATTTGTGGCTTGCATTCCCTGTGGTTGGCAAGGTACCTTCACCCAAACATCGTTTGGTGTTACAAGGGCAAGGCGACAATGCAGAGCGGCTCCAGAAGCTGCGGAATGAAAACGAAGCCCTAGTAGTTTCACCGAGAGAACGGCTGGCGCCGGCGCTTCGAGGGAACACCGCGTGAGTTGCAAGGATTTCGTTGCTTGAGAATTGAACGGGCTGCTTCGCGAAACAAATGACAAATTACTTCCGGGGCAACCTCCGTGTGTGACAAATTACTTGCGGGGCAACCTCCGTGTGACTTGTGCTTGCCGGTGCCTCATGGATTTTACACAGCAATTTTTACTTGTGACATGTGCAGTGTAGGTTAGACTTGCAGATATTGGTGCTTGTACTTGCAAAGCAGGAGGCCCGACTCAGGACCATCAAGCGTGCTCGTTCTTAAATGTGAAGTGGGAAGCTGAACTTTTTTGGCCGTTGACATGCATGTTCCCATGCACTCCCTCCATTGGTTTCTTCTTATATTGGGGCGTTCTGGCTGTGTTTTTCTGATCCCGTGCAAATTTACTAATTTTGCAAAAATAGTAAATTTTACTAGTAAATTCTTCGATTTTAGTAACTTTACTAAAATAGTAAATTTACTACTTCTGCAGACTCAGGGTTCATAGGTTGGCGGGATTGGAATGTTCGTCTCATCGACATCTTTGAAGTCCCGTTGATCGAGATGTAGGGACAGTAGAGTCCGCCTTCTTTGCCAGGCTCCTTGACGACATCTGCCTCGTTGTTGGCGCCCACCTTCCATACCTTGAAAAGTACGACGCCAACGAATCCGGAGAGGTACGATGCCTCACCGGCTTCGTCAACGCAGGAGATGGATTGCGTCCGCATCCTCCTCCGGGTTGTCCGGACAAACTCCTGCATCAAGATTGGAGTACCCGAAGCCTTGGACAAATCGTTGGTGGAGATCAGAGGTTTGCTCAGCAGATTCATTGTCCACCGCGAGGACGATCCATCAAGTATTTCCAACAGGGTATGCCCAGCATGCACTATCACGCCAATGCGAGTTCATTTCCACCGGCAAGTTCGTGATCCATGTGGACGACGACGAGGCCAAACCATCCGACACCACCAATGCGACGGAGGAAGTGAAACAAGCTCAGCGAGAAGCAAAGGAGGATGCTGAGCGATTCGTCGCCGAAGAAGAGCGACCCGACACCCACGAGATGAGTGAGGAACGGTCTGCAGGCAGATCGTACATCCCGTCGGACATCGGGACGGACATCGACGATGAAGATGTGAGCATCGACGACCATCTTCTTCAGGATGTCGGCATCCGCTGAATCTTCACTTAGAACATCCAATGATGTCCGTTGGACATCGTTTCTACAAACGACGCCGTCTGATGCCCCCTGTTGCGAATGATGCACTTGCAGCAATTCAGCCGCGATTTGGCGAGAACAGCCGCGATTTGTAGGCCTGGCTGCGTTTAGCATGGTCAGATGCCGTTTGCGCAAAAAGGTGTCCAATGCGCGACGTTGGATTGTCTAAGCATCATCCAGGAAACTGTTGAGGTTTCCAAGGAAGTCCGCTGGGGTCACGCCCACAGCGTCCTTGAACCCAGGACAGATCTCGCTCTCGACTGCGCGGGAGTAGATCCGTTTGACCTCCTTCACAGGTCCTTTCTTCGTGGACTTGAATCTCCTGCCCTTATCTCTTTGAAGGCGACGATCGTTCCTCCCGATGTCACTCCTGACCGGTACACGGACAATTGGCGATGAGGTCGTCTCCCTCCTTGACATCGTGCATTGCAGTCTTGGTCGAGATGTTTTCGCTGTCCCAAGGTGCAAATACTCCGAAGTGTACTGCCAATCTTCGCGCACTGCCATTGCCGCCAGGAACGATACCTCTCAACATGATACCTTCCAGGGCTGATGGTTTTGTCACGTGAAATGCTCCGCCCAAGTGATCGGACATGTTCGGAAACAAGATGTTGCAAAGGTCAGCAGGACGAGCGAATCCGAAATCCGAATGCCCTGATGACGCACGAACGCACCATGGTTGCCACCATCCGCCATGCTCACGACGAATCCAGTCAATCTCGCTCTTCGACCATCCTGCTGCTATGAGACCCTCCATCGTCTCCATGTCGATCTCTTGCTGATCAAACTTCGCAGCAAGGATCTGCAGTCTCGGTTTTCGTGCTTTCCGATCCTCCGATCTGATGCACTCGGCGATCATTTGGAATTTGTCGCTCTTGTTGTACCGATCCTGCGGGAACGCGCTCTCGCGACTCAGCATGTATTTGATGTCGAAGGATCTTCACCAGTGCTTTTGACGCGAGGAACAAGTCTTGATGGTGAATGCCGGACCCAAACGCTGTGTACTCACTGTACGGCCGATAGGGAAAACTTGTGTCTCGGTTCTGCATGTTCATGACTTCCAAGTGTAGTCCCTTTGGCAGCGTTCTGGTCATACATGAACATCCTCGTACACCTTCACAGACTGCTTCATCACCGGGCTGAGGGGCTTGCTCCCCCAAACGCATCGAGCACGTGGTTGTACTCCTTCATGGTTCCGTTCGGATTCGTGTGTAGGTCGAGTTGACCAACTGGAGTTCTCCTCCTTCTGCAGGTTCACGACGTAGTTGTACTTGTGAAACTCTTCCCTCGGATAGAAGATCGGCTCCTCCGCGTGCGGTTGATGCGGTTTCTCATGACGAGGTTCGCTGGACATCGAAGCCATTTCTTCATCATCATCAGGAGCCTCCATTTCGATGTCTTCATTGGATGAGGGATGTCCTTCTGGAAGAAATAGCATTGTGATCTTGCCACGTGCCGAGTCAGACTCAGTTGCCCTTGCGGTGTCTTTGCATGTCCCTTCATGGGATCTTTCCCGCGCTTCATGCAAATCTGTAGTTCGCACAGGTCCTCAATCCGCGACAACGACCACGATCAGCCTCGTCCTCATCGGACTCGCCTGCTTTCCTCTTGGCCTCATGAACCGGCTTCCTCGATATCGATGAACGGGTTCGAGTACTCCAGTCTGTCCATGACGTCCCTGACGGTCCTGCTGGGAACTTCCATGTGCTTGACTGCGCCGCTTCTCTTCCTGTTGAGGCCCGTCATGTGAGAAGTCATGTTCTCCCTGACGAACTTTAGGAACGTGGCTTCCAGCATTGGTCGGTGTAGGCAAACATTCCCCCACTTTGGCAATTCCTTTCCGAAGTAGGATATGACGTCGAAGAATCCGGGGACAGTCTCCAGTCCATCTCCCAACTTCTCTTCATTGTCGGTGGAGAAAACACGATATGCCTGTTCTTGACCCATGAACCAACGCATCCACGAGGCGTATACAGCGTTACCCATACACGGAATTTGGTCTTCTTCTGCTTCGTTCCATCGGAATGGGTCACGACATACGACAGCTTGTCAACCCAGAGTTGCTTCCCATTGCTAGCGCGGAAGTAGTCAGCGAAAGAGTCCTTATCGAGCGTAATGCCACCGATTTGCGACAGCTCCTTCGCGAACTTCTTGTTGAACAAATTCACGATGAGGTGTTGCACGAAAGTTTCCATGTCCCCATCGAAAGCACTCTCAAGCTCGTTGATGTCACCGAGCACCAAGCTGCACTCAGCAAAGAATCTTTTCATGATGTTGGGGCGGTCGGCCCCTTTGTACATGGTATTCTGCTCGATCAGCCCGTTCGCGTGGCAGTTGATGCATGTATCCGCAAAGTACTGATGGTCAGCTGTGGATTGAGCTCCCTCTGCATGACATTGTGCGCAAAGTACATTCGCAACGTCTCCGAAGAAATACCACTTCGATCGCATGTCGTCGCCGTCCTCCTTGCCGAACGCTTTGCCTTCTCTTCGTTGCTCTTCATGATATTTCTTCTGCTTGTTGAAGTGAGCAGTGAAGTCCGGCTTGTAGTAATAGCGGACATTTCCGCCCGTTGCGCCTTGGGGCGCGTTGAATTGCAGCGGGGACACGCCCACACATGCATCTTCCAGGTTGGAAACTGTTTGCGCACCCAGCGTGAGCACATCCATGATCATCTCGACGATCAACCTCTTTTGCAACACGTAGCAGAGCTTGGAGTCTCCGGCGCAGCTGTAGTTGCTATCCGTCAATCCAGGTACTAGCCCACATGAGGTCGTTGTCGCCCGCGTTTGCGCACATCTCCATCATCTTCGTTGCGGTCAGCATCAGGTTACCACTACTCTGATGGAATTCTGGGCGGTTGTTGATGCTCACGAATACTCCGCCGCCACATCATGCTTGAAAGTTCACTCAGAGCTTCAAGCAGGCCGTTGTACTCGTAGCTTGCGTTGATCTTCCACTCGAAACCTTGCTTCTGGATGCAGTCGTACAACGACATCCAAATGTGTACCGAGCAGTTTACAACGGATTGTTTCCATTTGCCGCCACCCTTGATCGTGTTGATCAGCCCTTTGATACAAGCAACAAGCGGTGTGTTTGTACCACGTCTCATATCGTCGGATGCGTAGTAGGACATCTCAATGACATTGTTCCATCCATTGTCATGCATGTGGGATTGGAACGTCCTGATGCGCCTTCCAGTTTTCTGCCTCAATGGCCAGTCAAGGATCAACTAGGACTTGGTCTTTGTCGCAACATTGCTCAATTGCTCACAAGTGAGTTCGGGTCCCTCATCAGCTCGGTATCTCTTGATGATCCTCGAGATGCCAGCATTGACCGTGTTGGGATTGTCGTGACCGTCAATGAGGTGATGACGCATTGGCCAGGGCTGCTGAGCGCTGGAAGCATCCGGACATGAGGACCATGCCAAGCATGACCATGGATGGACCTTGATAACTCATTGTACACAGCCTGAAGCTTTTCTTCCTGGCCCCTTTTTGATTTTACGTTGACACATGCTTTGATGGCTTTCTTCAAAAGCAGCGACCACTTGCCAGCTTGTGGATACCAGGGAACAGTTCTCAAAGTGGCCGTGCAATTGAATTTGCCACTGATATTCTTGGCTTGTTGTTGCTCATGAAAGGCGAGCTCAGCCGCGCGCTCGAAGAGCCCTCTACTCGTCAACAGCCCTTGGACTTGAAGCAGTCCTTTGTGCAGCAGTGCGTTCTCCGCCTCGAAATGCGCGAGCTGAACTTGCAGCTTGAGCGTCGCTTTCTCTGCGTTCGCCACCTTCTCGAGCGCCGCTTTCTCTGCGTCGAGCGCCGCTTTCTCTGCGTTGAGCGCCGCTTTCTCTGCGTTCGCCACCGCGCTGGCTTGCTCCTGGTGTGCCTTGAGCAGTTTGAAACGCTGCTGCTCATCCTTGCTCTTGCTGATGAATGCCAAAACCGGATCATCAGTAGTTCTTTGTTCCCGCCGTCTCTTCAAGCAGGCCTTGCGCTTGCGTACTGCCATGGAGAGTTCAAACAAACTTGGTGCAGCTATGTGCTTCGAGCCAAAACATTGCTGTGATTGCCACCAATCAACTGCTAAGTCACTTGTTGGGCTCATCACGTCCTTGCACACTTTAGCAGCTGGGCCACCCGGCTGGGCAGAGAAGATGTCAACGTCCACGGAGCAACGGGCAAGGTCGGCGAGAAACCCCAACGACAAACAATAACCCGAACCTTGAGACAAACAAAATATTTACCCCTTTCACAATGAAACAGTCTATGCAAAAACAAAATGCCCCAAAATGTCGCAGAAAGACAACACAAATAACGATTCACAGAGATATGTTTGAGGGGTAAACATGAGGAAAAAAAACCTCATTCAATGTTGGGAAAAATGATTGAAGATAAGAAATGGTTGACTGACTGTTAAATGAATGAAATACTGAGCGCTTTTTGGAAGGTGGCGTTGCCCAGAAGAGTTGTTGTTTAAGATTTGGGAACAAACTAACTTATAACTTATAACCATGCTGTAATTAAAACACTTTTGGCCATATATGTTATAATGATAGTATACTTTCAATCTACAACACGCATTCTATAGAAAAAAACAACGACAAAACAAACGACACGCCCAACACCCCAGACACAATAACTACTAAAAGGGCTATCTCTTTCAAATGGAAAAAATGTCAGCCCCCAGCCCAACAATGAACAAGGTGACAATTTACCCAAATGATTACCTCAACAAAAACGATGAATAAGCTCCCCAAAAACCATTTTTTTTAAACGAATGAGGGGGTAATTTTGAGATGAACATAAAAACCAGAACAGGCAACCCTAAACAGCACTCCCCCGGGGAGAAGCGTCCTTTGAAGAAGGGGGAAGGGGGGGGGGGGCAGAAGCGTCCTTTGAAGGGGGGGGGGAGTCTTTTTCTGATGGTACCCTTTTTTTGTGGTGGTTTTAGAAGGAAGTTAACGGAAAGCCACTGATTTGGGGGGGATATTTTGAGACAAACCCTGAAGCTTGCAAGGTTTGCAAAATCCCGCAATCCCCCAATCCCCGCGATGCAAGAAACACGTGCCTCGCGCTCCGTGCCAGACCTGTGGCGCAGGTGTACCCGTGAATCCCCGTTACGACCTGCAAATTCTCTCGGAATTCAACTCTGACATCCTTGGCAGCTACCCTCAGCTCCTGCTTTAAAGGCAAATTTGGATCCCTCAGCTCCTTGGCTCTCTTCCAAAGAGCAGCTAGACAATGAAACTCTACTGGTCTGAAAAGGGAAATGTTCAGTCATGCTCAAAATTGAAGAAGCCAAGGTTTCAATCGAACCTGCATGCAGCTGGTGCTTGCCTTCTCGTAACAACCTGTCGTGTGCATGCCGGGTCTTTACGCTGGTATCTTAGCAGAACAAGTTCTTTTCCGTCAGCAAGCCAAAACAGCACCTTGCAGCAACACCTTGCCAAAACTGCCAGTCACAACCTGGCCCAACAACCTCCAACAGCGCCCTGCACAACAGCCCCTGGCACAACAGCACGCAGCGCAACAGCACCCAGCGCAACAGCCTTGAACAGCACTGCAACAGAAACCCTGCACCATGCGCCCTGCGCAGTCACGTCATCCTCCAGCACAAAATGCCGAAATTGTTTGATCGCCGCAGCCCGGCACCCACTCGCGGGAGTCTGAGGCCAGAGCGTGGCATCCTGCGTCGAGCGGCTTTCCCTAGTCCCATGTCGCCCCCCCCGTGGGCGGTCAGACCTCCAACTCCCATGACAAGTTGACCTTCCAAGCTGAACCACCAGACCTTGTGTCGCCATCCAAGCACCGCCGGCTTTGAGAAGCTCCCTTTCAAGCGCTTGCGTCGGTCACCGCACCACACACAAGACCTAAAACCCCAGCGCCCCACACCAACACCCCCAGCCCTCCTCCAGGGGCCGCAGAAGCTGATCCTTGGTGGCCTGCTTGGCGCGCCAGAAGAAGGCCTCACGCCGCAGCGCCGCCAGCACCTTGCAGGCGCAGAGCTGGGCCAGAGGCATCGCCGGGCCACGCGTCGCCGGTTTCGCGAGCGAAGTCACGGAGGACTTTTTCGACGAAAGGACCCGGGGCTGAGGTTGAAATGGAACCCACGACAAAAGAAGTTGGCCTCTTCCCAAAAAGTATATAACCCCCCCCCCCATTTACAGGGGGAGATTCCCGAAGATATCGCAGAAGTGGTTGGACAAACCCCGAGTGATCCTGAAAGGAGAACATCTGATGTTTTGCTGCGCGACGTGATATTTTGTTGCCAGTGGAAGCTCAAGCGGCAAGTAGGCCACGCTTCAAACACCTTCAAGGGGGTAGAGTCATGGCAGGAGTTTCCCGTTGCCTGGCCTCACTGTAAGGGGATGTCCCCAGTGTGACAAACAAATAAATAGCCAGGTTCAGACCAAAGCGAACCTGCAGTTGTCATGTTCCGTGGCAGTCGCCCAACGCAGCCCTGCAAGTGCGGGCAAAAATGGGCGGTCGCCGTGGGCCAAGACATCATGCGCCTTTGCCGTGTACTGAGTCTCCCGAGTATCTATTCCAGGCTGGAATTAGGACCCCGGCAAAAAAGTATATATATGTTTTTGCCTGGTTAGTGGAAAACAAAGGCGACCCCAAAAAAAAAGAAAAAAAGGGGGGGAACTAATTCTGGGGAAGTATTGTGCTTGCTCTATCTGCTCTGCACCCCGGTTTGAGCACAGAACACTTGGAGGTTGGTCAGCGCCTCCTTGACATCATCGTCCATGGCATTCCCAACATCACGCTTTGGATGCTGCTTCGCGGCTTTGCCTACTTCTTGCAAGGCGACTGTAGTTTCCTGACGGCCACATCTTGCCTGGCTCTCTGACTGCTCTTTGACAACCTGAGTGGAGTGGGAGCAAAAATCGGGAAATTAGGGCGTAGAGTGCTCCCCAAGAAGCTTCCGCAGGGCAGTGGGTTTCGAGCCTTCAAGATGTTCATTTGGCTGTGGATCAAAACCCTGGTACCCCTGGTGAACATCAAAATAGGTGGTACATGGGTGTTCATCCGCCCCAAAATGGAGGCATACGCTATGACCCATGGCCATTTACAAATATAACTAGGCTGGTGTTCGTGAATTATGGCTTTCCACTTCAGCCCGGAAAGCTCCAGCGCGAATGATGAGGAAAGAACCAGAAGACGAATCTGAAGCGGCATCATTCTGCAGCGTTCAGGGAGACGCTGAAGTACAACTCGATCACCTACTCAACCTTGCCGGTTTCTGGTTGACATCCGCCAAATGGGATGAAACACGTGACCCTGGCGCTCGCCATGTTTTGCATCTTCCCCCTTGTCGGCCGGAAGTGGCTTCGCCAGCCCCGGTCTCTAAAAGCTGGGGCGCTGCTCGCGAGAGCGCAGCCTCTCAGCCAGCCCTTGGCCAAAAGCAAATCCACCGTCGAAACAAGGCAGCTCGGGAACATAAACCCATCAAGGCCGGCCCTGCCAAGGCATAGGACACGCGTGAGGAGTGTCACAGAAGTCTAACTCACTCGCCCAAAGGACCCAAAAACAAAGGCTCACCGTTTGGCAGCCTTTGGCAATTTGGCACCTCTGCCAAAAAAAGACCAAATCAGGGAAACCAAAGGTTTTTCAGCTTGGCTTCGAGCGCAAAGCAGTGAGCTAAACCGTGATGTCCATGTGGGAGATGTTGGCCTTGGTCATTTCCAGCGAAGGATCCACTTCGCCCCTCCGCCGAGCCTCGGAGCGGATCCCGGAGTCGAGTCTGGTTGCAGCTCCTTCTCCCGGAAAACCAAACTGTTCGACCCGTTTCCCTGAAGACTCGGGCTCGGTTGCGAATCTGCTCCCCTGCTAAAAGTTCAACTTTTAGTGGTTTACTGGAAACCCATTAGTTGGCAAAAGGTTAAAGCAAAATGCCCCAAAGCAAACATGCTGTTGTTTTTCCACAGCTGGACCGCAAAACAAAATAGTGCATGACGTAGGTTGCCCGCCTGACCTCTCTCGAATTCTCGTTGCTGGGGTCCCGAACTGCCACTTGGCACAATTTCACCAGGTCCGGGTGCTTCACCTATGCACCAAGAAAAGCGGAACTGTCTCTCCACGTGGCACCCCATGGCACAAACGCAACGCCAATCTGTCCGTTTTCAGATCCCCCTTAGGGTAAATGGCAACCCGGCCAAATCCGCAAAAAAAAACGCGGCCAAGGGACCGGATGGCTAACCACCAAGCAACGACTGGCAGCCGGCACAAGGCTGAAAAAGCGAAATGGCCATGGGTCATAACCTATGCCTCCATTTTGGGGCGGATCAACACCCATGTACCACCAATTTTGCTGTTCACCAGTTGCAGGTTTTTGACCCACAGCCAACTGGCCACCAGAGCCAAACCCTCGTGACTTTGCCCAGCCTCCTTGATCAGGTCCTGCCGCCGCATGTGCTCAGGCCTCGCACGCACCGAGTGGTGAAAGCAGGTCACTCAGTGACAGAGGGCCGCGTTTGGACCCAATGTCAACTCAAAGCGAGGTCCAAGCCTCCAAGAAAAGCAAATTCGTCTCAAGAATGGGGAGATCCACAACGACGGCGCGGCTTCCTTGTGCGTTCCCTTTGAAACCCGGAAAAAAGGCTATTGAAAAAGAGAGGAAAAAAAGGGGGAGCACCGAGCCTGAAAAACATGTGGAGCTCCTCAAACGTACACGATCACAGGCGGCCCAAGGGCGCCGGCCGATCTCGGAACTGCCGACGCGGCCGCATAGCAGCAACGCAATTTCCTGAATGGTTGGTGGGTGGGTGGGTGCGGGTGGGTGCGGGTGGGTGCGGGTGGGTGCGGGTGGGTGCGGGTGGGTGCGGGTGGGTGCGGGTGGGTGCGGGTGGGTGCGGGTGGGTGCGGGTGGGTGCGGGTGGGTGCGGGTGGGTGCGGGTGGGTGCGGGTGGGTGCGGGTGGGTGCGGGGGTGGGGTGGGTGCGGGTGGGTGCGGGTGGGTGCGGGTGGGGTGGGTGCGGGTGGGTGCGGGTGTGGGTGGGGTGGGGGGTGAGGTGGGGTGTGGTGGGGTGGGGTGTGGGGTGGGGTGTGGGGTGGGGTGTGGGGTGGGGTGTGGGGTGGGGTATGGGGTGGGGTGTGGGGTGGGGTGTGGGGTGGGGTGTGGGGTGGGGTGTGGGGTGGGGTGTGGGGAAGGTATGGCAGCAAACATGACAACTGTGAAGTTCTGAAATAGAAAATTCTACGGCAGATCCACGTTCCAAATCCAAAAACACAAAAAAAGACCTAAGTGGTTGCCGTAGTGGGCTAGGGTTCTCCACGCAGAAACGCCTTTCAAGCACGTGCATGGTCATGCTGTGAAAAGTGCGGCGCCCTGTTTGGACCTTTGAGGACCTCCATCCTGACAAAACAAAAATGGATCTCTCGACCCCTCCTTGGAATCTTCTCTCGGCTTCGTTGTTGATGACATAGTCCATCCAAAGAACGCTGGGCCTGCGCAAACCAACTGCATCCTCGTCTGCCTCATCTGACCTCGGAGCATAGATCGGATTGGGCCAGTCAAATAGGCGAGATGCCATGCCCGAGAAGGCCCGAGAAGGGAGCACCCCTGGCTTTCTTTTCTTTTTTTCAGGTGCTGCAAGGAAACGACCAGATTGAGAAGTTTTCAGCCATGGGTCAACTCTGGACCGTCTTCCGAATGCTCCAACTCGGCCGTCAGTCCATCAGATTTTAGAAGCCTCTTGAATCCCTGGCCAGAAAATATCCCTTCATGTCAGTGCCTTTGCACCGAGGCTGGAACCAGGGTGTCAGACCGCCTTCCACTGTCGACTTCCTCGACCTGGACCTGCTAACCTGATGCTGCAGCACTAAGTCCGTCATAGCAAAGACGGGTGCACTCACCAAATGACCGCCAAAAACAAGAGGATGGTAGGCGGGCACAATTCAGCGTGGCTCAACTATAGCCATAGTTTCGTGCTGGTTGCGCCCTATTTGAGCATCCACAGTGAGGGGCGCTTCTCAGTCTGCGAAAATTATGGGGTGGGCAGCGAAGAGCGGAGTGACCCATCAGACTTTGCGGCCCTGCAGTCGAATTTTGTTGGACAGCCAAAATAGAGACCTAGCCTGAGTCGTGCTTCACCCTGCGTATTGTTTGTTTGTTTTTAATTTGCTTGTGACTGAACACAAAATGTCCAAAAGTTGTACACAGGTTTAATGTCCAACCAAGGAGCAGCCGAACAAAAAGCCGTGCTAAAGTTCAAGTTCCCAACAGCGTCGGAGTTGGAAAAGCAATTGCCAACGAGCTAGTGTTCATGCGTAACTTGCACCTTCTTCCTCTGCTCGCCGATTCACTGGGATGCATCTATCCGAGCGTCAAACGAGGCAGCCTCGCTCAAGCTTCAACTATTCACCTGCTAGCTGCAGCAATATCTCAAGTCGGTGATGTGCAGTGCCTTTCAACACTTAGCTGACACATCTCCGAAGTTAATCTTGCAGCAACAGCTCCTTTGACTTGCTGAGTCGTTCTTCGCTATCCTAGCAGTGTTTCCAAAAGAGACCAGTTGACATGATCAAGTTGCAGTGTGGTAAGTTGCAGTGTGTTCGGTGTAAGGTTTGTCAACACTTGCTGGCGCGCGTTTGCTTCACGGTCTCAGCCTGCAAACGGGACTTGCTTTTTGACGACTGCAAGTTCCTTCGTGTTGACCCACAATTCATACTGTGCAAAGGAATCTGGTGTTGTGCGACGTCTTGGCTTGCTGTTGCTTAGTCCTCCATTCCTAAATGAGCGAAATCGATCGATTGGGTGGGTCAGAAATAGGGCAACCCCAAACTGGGTTGTTCTGGTCGAAACAAGTTGACTAAAACCTGCGGTCCCTTAGCTTAAGTTTGCCCCATTCCTAATTTACAAAGGCCTCAACTAGCTTGTCCTTACAGAACTCCTGGTGGCTCAACAGCTGCCTCTGAAGGCAAATTTGGATAGCCCGAACTCCCGAAGCGGCTCCAAGGCAAGTGGGCTCCAGCCTGCACCTCGATCTCGCCGTCGTCGGCGGCGGAGGTCCAAGCCTGAGGAGGAGATGAGGCTTTCGCGCGAAAAACGGGAATGGGGGGGTTGATCAAAAGGTCCGAAATACATGGGATGGCGATTGCTTGGAAAGCCCACGGCGAAAAAGTGGTGATATATTCCCCACTGAATAGGAAAAGTGACCCGTTGTCATTTGGAGGCCAGGAATATTGATCCACCAGCCGCTCCCGGTGGGTCAAGAGGGATGTTTGAGTCGTTTGAAGATGGAAGGCCTTGTATTGTCACCGGATTCCCATTAGGGGCACCACACAGCACCGTGTGCGCACAACTCGCCATCCTCCAGCCAACAATACTTGGAGAAGGCTGTGCCTTGGCAAACAGTTGGTGACACCCAAAGCTAGCACTGCATCCCTCACTGTCAACTGTGTCACAGGCAGGCTCTGCGCGAGGCGGGTAGGAGATGTCCGTGGGTTCCTCGGCTTTCTCTACCAGCAATCCGTGTGGAGAGTGCGGGAAGGGTTGTGGACCTATCTTATGGGAAGTTTCTGTTCAGGAAAAGCATGCACTCCTATCTTGTCGGATGGTAGGCGCACAAACTCACTTCGTAGCTTGATGCCGCCGGTCCACATCCTGCTCTTTATGCAAAGCGGCGACCTGCTAGAGCCTACGGAAAGGGTAAACCAGTACATTGTAAACGACTACAGAACCCAAACAAGTGTCTTCCAAACCTCCCGAAGCCTGTGATCATGGCTTTCAGACAATGTTTGGAAGCGGATCGAATGGCGCAGGCATGAAGCTACGCACTGGACACACAGACACACAAACACAGACACACAGACACACAGACACACAGACACACAGACACACAGACACACAGACACACAGACACACAGACACACAGACACACAGACACACAGACACACAGACACACAGACACACACAGACACACAGACACACAGACACACAGACACGCAGACACCCAGACACGCAGACACACAGACACACAGACACACAGACACACAGACACACAGACACACAGACACACAGACACACAGACACACACCCTCGCCGCGCCGTGGTTCTCCAACCTGCCCTGAAGCCTTAAGCACAACTTTGTTCGTATGGCAAGCTGCAAACGGTACTTAAGGCCAGGAGACACATGACATTGGTTTAGGTTCGATAAGGCTACGCACCAATGCACAAGTACCTTGCAGCTATGCTGCCCCATGCCTTTCCTGAAACACAAACACAAAGGTCACCTTACTTTGATCCTGCTTTAAGCAACAACGAGGCACACGTTCTCCAAAAAAAGGGCGCCGCCCAATTTGCGGAATTTACAGCCAGGAAAAGCTAGTCCTTCTTGATTGCGGAGCAACGGCTTTGCTTGACCCGTTAAAGCGAAAAGAATCCTGACCGATTCTCTCTCAGCAACTGCGCTCAAGCTGGCGTCGTAAACTGATGCGCTCCCAACCGGGGCAAGCGCTGTGGGCAAGTCCTGCAAGACTGGAACCTGCGCTGGCCCTTGCAAGACCCCTTCCCGAATGAATTGCGCCGGCCAGGAACATCAGGCACATCACACACACCCCACAAGCGCACACGAGACGTGTCCTGCCACCAAACCTGCACCCCGCGCCTTGCTTGGGCGTACGGGATCCTGGCAGGCACAGCCCTTTGCCCCAAGTGAGCATGTGTTTGGACTGCAAGCCACCAAAAAAATGCTGCCTAGCAAACAGCAGAGCTCCACATCCACCCCAAGTCACACGTGGCTTAGCTCCAAACACGACACGCGCGTGGGAATTTGGACCAGAAATCTGGGCACTCTGCTGGCCCCGCGACAGACTTTCAGCCCAAGAATTCTTGACACCTGCCACATGCGTCAAGAGCAAGTTGATCTTCTGCGTTCAGCAGCAACGCAACATGGCTTGCAAAAACTCAAGCCTTCACGGAAAGGCGCTTTGCAGCGGCGCACACGTTGTTGCACTGCTGGCCCATGGCCAAGCCATGTTGGCCCCCATGGTCCGGCACGCCCGCTGGGGCCACATTGTAACAAAGCCAGCGGCGCCAAAGCTTCCAACGCTGCGATCACTAGCTGCACCTTTCTGCTGAGATTTGGCTGGGAAATCGCCTAGCTCCAGCTGTCAAGTGAATGGTCAAACTGCTCTCTCGCCTGATAGCTTGGCAAGTCCAACGGCCTTTGCGTCGGACGCCCCGCTGAACCCAACAGCTGCCACCCTACCTGCACATCAACGAACCAAGCAGGCAACCACGGCGTCAAACAATACGCGCCGTTAGCACACCAGACCACCCGGCCTACCAGTGTCTGCAGCAGCTTCTGACACACGCGCTGCGGATTTGCGGGATGGCTTCAGCCTTTGCCCTGGGCAGTGTTGCTTGTGGCGAGCCCCTCAAGTCCACGCGCCAGGCGATGCTGCACCCAAGTTCGGCCAAGCCAACCCAGGGCGCAAGCCAAGCGAACCGACAAGCAAGCGCGCTGCGGAAACAGCCACAACTCGTCATCCACACACCCACACACGCAAAGGAACGAGCGTGACGGAGCAAGATTGCGCTGAGTCGCACCAGCGCCGCGGCCACCGGGACCACCAGCACGCTGGCAGGATCTAGTGATTTGGCATGGTCTTTCTTGTCGGTAACGCCGAAAAGGCCTCGGGTGTCGAGACAGAAACTCAACCAAGTCGCGCAGCCCGGCAGCTCTCCTTGCACTTTGATGCGGCAGAGCGCGTTGGACACACTGCTATCCCCAACCAGCCGCCGAGGCCCAGCTTGCCTGGCACGCACCACTCCCCGAACTTCGAACTTGCGTTTGCTTCTTCCAGGCCGCCATCAAGCCAAGCCGCAAACCCAGCATCCACATCTGCCTGCGCAAGTTCCAGCAGCTTGGGCAGGTCCTTCACGCCAGGTCCACAAAGAATCTCAAAGTGGCACCCCCTTGTCCATATCTCCCACAAGCTCCAAGCAACCCGCCCGGCGCAACGGAGCACGCAGAAGTGACCCCTCTGCTTGTCAGAAAGGTTGCCATGTCGCGACGCACATGGCAACTTCATCTTCACTCAGCAGAGGCGCACGCCAGAGTTGCCACAGACGAGCAAACGCGCCGAATTGCGGAGTGTAGCCCAATCTGCTTGTGAGACCACGCCCCCTCCATCCCTCAAGCACACGCTTATTGCCCGCGCTCGCGCAGCGGCGCGACAGTCACTGACACTTTTTTTTGCTTCTTCTCGCAGCGATCCTTGTAGGGGCAATCCTTGGAGCTATGGTCTGCGCTGCCGCAGATCGCGCAAGCGTGCCCGAACTTGCAATTCAGAATCTTGCACTCGCCATCCGCCCAACGGAAAGAGCTTGCCCTTGATTTCCGCTGGACGCCTGAAGCTTCGGGCGCGGCGCCAGCAAGTGCCGCAGAACCTTACGATCAAGCGCAATATTTGAGATTGCCCAAAGGTCTCTCTCCACCTGATCAGCCTGCTTGGCTTCTTGGACGAGGGCGAGCGGTAACGCGCCTACAAAACCTGCTGAACACGGTGCGAGAAATCCCTATCCCCTTGCTCGTCATACAGCCCCGAGCCCAATGCCACTGCCGCCAAAAGGGCCTCCGACAACAGCTTCTTCCAAGGCAACCACTCCCGTGCTTTCTGCTGGGCTGGCCCTGGCAAACTCGAGCCAGCGCTTACACGCGCCCAAAGTTTTCTCAGCGTGGACCGTAGCACTGCGCAAAGCTTCAGCCACCTGCACCCACCGCTTCGCCACGGACACACGGACCTCATTCCCCCCAACTCGCAGCAAAGAGCGCGGTGACGCTAATCACGGGAACCACTTCTAGCTTAGCTGGCAGCAGCGCCCCCCCGCCCTCATTCGAACGGAAAGGGGGCAGGAAGCGCAGCCGTTGTGGCGGCTGCGGCTCCCCCTGGTGGCTTGCTGCTGTGTCAACCAACCCAACCCTTCACCAGCAGCAGCTGATTGGACTGGGGCTGGGCAAGGTTAGTTGCTTGCATGTTTTGCAACCGGTCCGAAACCCAGGAGCGCCGTCCAATCCTAGAAGCCACTACAACGGGACCCCTTGCGTAGCCGAAGGTAAGGACTAAGGATTACCTTAAAACAGCCCAGATAGTTGGCGGCATTGCTGGCTGTCTGAAACGCGGGGGGGGGGGGGGGGGCTGTATGGTGTTTGTGCGCTTGCCGTAAACATCTCGGCAAGTTGTCCTGAGTCGGCGATGCGGCAAAAACCGAAAAAAGTTGTGGCAACTTCCTTAGCATTGAGATGTCAGTGGAAAACTCAAAAGCTGTTGAAGAGAAATAACTCTACGCCAAAAACAATTACAAAACGCAGCCATGAATAAAGCAGATGCTTTCGAACTCACAGCACAACAAGAAAACCTGGAAAAAATGGACAGAGTGAAACCAGCATGAAACCGATGGAGCTTCAAAGGGCGATCTGCTCCATCGCTCAGGCCTTCTTGCTCGGCGGCTCTACCTTGATGTTCCTGGGCGGCGATCAATCTCAAAGTGCTCCTCTCACGGGGAAAGCAAGCCTCTCGCCTCCCAGGTGATTAAAGTACTGAGGAGCGACGGACATCCACACTGCCGTTTGCTCAAGGCAATCGGATGCGCCCAACCGTGGCAAAACATTCCTTCTGCTTCCTAAAGTCTTCGAGTACAGGGGTACATGGCAATCCCGGGATTCACGATCACGAGGCGTGTGTAGCGGGAAAGGCGGGTGTGGAAGGACTCAACAGGACACATCTTAAGTGGCCTCTTCACATGGGTGTTGGGATGTGCCTGTGACGTTGTCATTGTCTCACATGGTTCGTGAGAAGCGGGAAGCGTCTTTAGCAGTTTTGATTGTGCATTGGAGCGTGGCTTGGGATATCTCGATGCTGGGCTCCTGTTCCAAAAGCTTTCGATTGTCCAGTTGCGTATTCAAATATCTTGGTCTTGGGCCAAAACCCAGTAGGTTCACCAAAAGGGGACCCAAACGCTCCGAACTTCTTAGTGACTACATCGCCATTATCTCAGCGATCAGCTGCGTCAGCTTGTTTTCACTTGGCCCATCGGCGATGACCCAGCGGGAAACCCGGCCAAACTCTGGGAGTCCGGCGCCACTTCCCACATCATGGTCATCTGCTGATCTGTCTCGGCGTCGTCCCCATCCGCACCTCGCGATCGCAACACGTTGGCACGACCGGCTGCCCGGCCGTCCGGCTGACTCGGACTTTCGCGCGGCCGCACGGGCGACTGAGGTCTTGGCTCTTCGACCTGATCACTTGGCACCGATCAGATTGTCTTGGATCACGGGCCTTGCCTCCACCATGTCTTAAGCCTGGCCAGCGTCGCTGCCATGGGGGGGCAACTGAAGGCTTAGATGTAAATCGCAGTGTGCTGTGCGGTGTTTTGTCGTCTGCAACGCCCACCCCAATCCTTGAGATTCGATGGGCTGCGCAGCAAAACGGTCGCTCAGCGCCCTTTGTGATTCACTCATGTTCGGTGGGGAGAACAGTCTGTGCTGGGCACATCTTGCATAACAGATTGGTAAATGCCGGGAGTGTACCCCAAAAGAGCACTAACAAAAATGGATGCTCCATTCAGCACAAAGCGATGCAACGGTGCTCTGGTCGAGTGCCCTTGACCCTATGCCTATCTTGGGGTTAAGTTTTGGCTTCGGCATTCGAAATCGAGATCCTGCTTTCAATCGTGTCCATAGCACCTTTTTAATTCACATGCCGGCGCAGGTAGTCTAACGCAGAAGTCAAGCCACTCGCCTTTCGTGAGTGTCCTCCAACGGCCATTTATGCTTAAAATCTCCGGAGCGGCGTGCTGGACTCGTCGAATCCTCACGCGAGCCTGCCCACATTGGAGGCAAGCCCTCCCAACTAGAAGATGATCGTACTTCGATACTCGAATCTCCCCGCTCACTCTTCCCGTCTTCACGCCGCTTCGGAGCCGCGACACGCGGCCAGGCAAGGGGAGTATGCCCCGTCTCCAGCTGCAACTGAGCGATCAAAGGGCTCGACTGTCAACAGGAAAAGGCGCCGAACATCGCCGAACTATGGAGGTCCTGATCCGATGAGACCAAGTGTCTTTAGGCCTCCGAGATAGTCCCAGAGACTCGACTCCCGACTCGGAGAGAGTGAGTCCCAGAAGGGCAACAAAACTCGGATGCCGAATCGATCAGCACTCCAGACAAGCTTTCCCTGCGCAAAGAGGGCTTCGGAATTGCTCAAAGCCTCGATGCCGATGCCATTGACGACATGGCTTGCATGAGGTGTGTGAACCAACCATGGGTAAGTCATGGGAAATAGGATTCAGCCCCTCGTTGCAGTACCAATGGGCAGCGGGATTCGTCTGAGCGCAAGGAGAGCTCGTCAAGGAAAAAAAAAGTGCTATACCAAAACAAAGAACAGGCGCCGCGGCGGTGTGGCTGAAAGCAACCCCCGCAGAATCAACACATGCTCAGACTTCAGCCACATGGCGCGTTGCGGCGGAGACCATATCCGGGTCTGCCCCGAAAATCACGCAGAGGTGTTTTGGTGATGTTCCGGGCCAAGGGCCCTCGAGTCATTTGCAACTCAATGACTTTGGACCGGTAATTCAAAGCAAATCAATACCGTGCATGGCTGCGCATTCGAGCCGGGGCCACGGTTCCGTCCCCAATGTCAGTAACCTCTCCGGGTCTGAGCAGCGACTGCTCTTCGGACCCCAACAGCTTTAGGCTGCTGCCACAAAAGGGCGTCTCTTATTTCGTCCAACCCCCTTTCGGCTAGGTGAGGGCCCAAACAAAGGCGGCAAACATGGGTCCCCCCCCCCCAGTTTTTCAAGAAACAACCCCCAAAAAATTGCTAAACAAAATCCATCTGGGACCCTTAACACGTGCGGGTCCCCCAAATTGAGACCATCCCCCAAAAAACATCTTCTAGGCCTCTTCCGCCCTCCGCCCACCGTTTCGCCGAAAAAAACGGGTTTTTTTCCGCTTCCTCTATGAAACCAAACCCCCAAGGGGAGGAGCCGGGCCTTCGGAACCCCCGGACGCGGCCGGCGGCCGGAGCCCCGGGCACGCCGCTCGCCCTGGCGCGGTGCCCTGTCCGTCGCTAGCTGCGGCTCACGGAGCCCGGAGGCAGGGCCCCGACCTCGGGCGCCGCGCGTTTTCGGCGCGGCTTCGCGAAAGGCGTGCGAAACGTGCGCGGCGCGGGCGGATCTCGGAGCAAGCCGGGGCCCAGGCAGCCAAGGGAGTCCTGAAAGAATGCGGCAAAGGACGGCACAATCTACACACTCCAAAGGATGGTAGAAGATGAAATTTCATGACGGTTGGAGGGTATTTACGTTGACTCCAATCATTCCCGGGCTTCCGAACGGCGCGAACGGATTTCGCATCCACAGTGTGACGATCGAATTGCTCGGCTGATGGAACGGGTGGCGACCTGCAAGCTCTTGCTTTGGTCTGCTTGCTGGCCCACTGCGCTGATGGCTGTGCGTAGTCTCGGTGCTTTTGCACTGGCTGCATCGGACATCCACGTGAGGCAGCATTCATGGCGTGGACAGCGGTTCGCTGCTTTTGGTGTGATCGTTCGCCCCTTTTAGGGTATCTGCATATTTTGACCAGGGGCATCTTTCAGGGTAACCGCATATATTGACCAGGGACATGGTTGCATGCAACACATATATCTAAGAATCCTAACAAAGCCATTGGCAAGTTGGTTGGGTTCATCCCAAGCCGTCCTGGACGGATCGGAGCTCAGAAACTGTCGTCCATGCCAGCCAGCCTGCGCACGTGGGCTTTCTCAGACATCGCGGGGTGTCATCGCTGGCGTCGCACGCACCTTGCCGTCGGAGGAGTGGTGGTGCTGACGAATTCTTGGCGGCCTCAGAAATTTGCTCATGCCCAAGCATAAGATGTACATATTACACCAGCAGTTTCATCCCTCAACCAAATGATTCCCTCCCTCCAACTAACATGGCACCTGTGGGAGGGTACCTGCAAGATAGGGACCCCTTTCAGGTGCCATGTGAGTGGGAGAGAGGGTATGTCCAGAAGATCTTAAGGAAAAAAGGGAAAAGAAAGAAACAAAACACCTGCCAACGATGAACACCTGGAACCCTTCGGGCCCCGCCCAACGAAACTTCGGGCCCCTCTCCCACCGCAACCCACCGCAACGCGCGGCCCGGGGCCCGGGCCGAGGTGCCTTGGAGGGCTCCGGGAAGGCCACGCGCAGGCCGTGCTGCAGAATCACGGGCTTGTACCTGAGCAAACAAACAACCAACCAACCAACCAACCAACCAAACAAACAAACAAACAAGCACACAAACAACCCAGCACACCCGAGCAAAACACCCGGCCCCATGGGCTTCTTTTTTGTTGTTTTCCCCCTCAAATGGAACCAACTGGAACCAAATGGAAACCACAGCTCAATGGGCCGTCAATGGGTGTTGTTTTTTCCTTTTTCGTTTTGTTCTTCTTTTCTTCTCTGAAGGAAGCGAATGGAACCAACCAAGTGGCTCTTAAGCCTCCGTTGTTCAATGGAAACCACTAGATGGGGAAAACTTGGACACCCAGGCCAATGTTTTTGCTTTTGTTTTTCCCCCTGAAGGAACCAAATGGAACCAAATGGAAACCACCAAATGGGGGAAACTTGGAAACCCAGCGTTTCCCTTTAAAGGAACCAACTCGTTTTTGAGTCATCGGTCGATGGACACCACCTGCCAAATGGGGGAAACTTGGAAACCCAGAAGTTTTTTTCCCCTGAAGGAACCAACCCCTTGCTCAGCCTCCGATGTTGAATGGAAACCATCCTGCCAAATGGGGAGCAAAAAAACGAAACCCAGACGCTTCCTTTCAAAGGGAGCCTCTCTGAAAGCCATGCCACGTGAAAGAAACGGGTTCCAGCCATACATGTCCCTGTAAAGCGAACCAACACGTTTTGAAAACGCCAGCCGGATTTTCGGAGAATACAACCTTTTTTGCTTTGGGGACATGTTCGGGAAACCATGTCCGTTTTATCCAATTCCCTTCTATCCATGTCCTCCGTTTCCTCCAAAAATAACGATCCGTGCGAAACCATCCAGTAACCCCTGCAACAAATGCCCTGCATTGCACCCCTTCGGCGCACTCGTCAGGCACGCTTTCGTGCATGACCTCGTGACGCGGACAACATTGGGTCGTCCCTTTCGTTTAGGCCCGGAAATCGGATACTCCGATCTCCTTCCCAAAACCAACAGTTGACAACTCGCACTCTCGGGTCCTCTTACGCAAGCCCTCAGTTCGACACGGCCGGCTACAAGAAGATGGTGTTTTTTTTCCACTGGATCCGAAGGGGTCTGCAGTCCCTTCGGACTTCCGAGCCCCGGGGGTCCCAGCGGGGCTGTTGCGGTACCGCTCAACATGGGCCTGCAGGTCCGACTCGCAACCAGCCGTCTCAAAGAGAACTCAGCGGTTCCAAAAGCGGAAGGAGACATGGGGGTGAGCAATATTCCGTTCGGCCCCAAATCACCACAGGTAGCTTCTCCCATTTCGTGGGACATGTCATCGAGTTGTTTTGCAACCAATGGAGTCCTCAGCCGACTTAGGAACCTGGGATTTGAGTTTCCCGCAAGCTACTTGCAAATTCGCGGCCCTGAGAAAGCTGTCGCCATCTGTCGCCCATGCGGTGGCTCTTGATGGGGCTCTGCATAATTGTTCTGCATCAACCAATCTGCAGACCGAGAAGTGTTTTTTTAAGTTCGCCAGAGCCCTCTAAGTCACATCCCTCAGCCCTCATCCCTCGGAGAGACAGTGTCAGAGTGAAAAAGAACAAGACAAGAGATACTCGAGGCACGAAGATCGCTCCTCCAGCCCCTGGTGCGGTCCGCTCCAGCTCACTCCACAAACCTGCGACCGGGTTGCTTGCTTCCGACCCGGTTTTTGGTTGGGATTGGTAGCGACTGATGACCTGTCTACTTCTGACTGACCCGGTTTTGGGTCCGTTGGGATTGGTTTTTGCAAAATGCCAACAAAGTCGGGCTCTTTTCCCTTGGGCAGCGAAGCGACGTGCGGGAGCCTTCTTGCTCGGCAACACCCACTTGGAGTATCCACCTGGGATGACAATGCGACAATTTCTGACGACTTTCGCTCAATGCTCCTTGCCGCCCAGTAGCTGAACTTCTCCCAAAAGTTCGGAACGAACGAGGGGTCCACCAGGTTCACAAACCTTAGACACTGCCGGGGCCGCGGATCCTCTGCCAGCCTTGTTCACTGTAAGCCCATGTATAGATCTGAAACCATGAGCACGGAAGTGGGTTTACCTCACGAAGTCTGGTTGCCTGCGAACCAGCCATTGGCAACTTAGAACATTCCTACAATGACAGCCTGGTTGCAAGCTCCACCGGCCAAGTGGCAACTTGTGAGGCTGCGCTTTCCATTTGCAATCAAGCAACGCGTAACCTAGGCAGGCCCGTGACTGAAAATCGATGGGCAAATAGAGGAAGTTGTACCTGCACACAAATGGCTGTGGGTCCAAAAAATGTACCAACATGGCAGCTTGGCAAATGGAGCCAAACACTAAAACCTGCGTAACCTCAGTTGCTCAATTTTGAGCCACGCACAAACCATTTAGCTTTCAGGCGCACTTCCCCTCGAAGCCCTCGTTGTCAAGCATAGCCAGCCTCATCGCCGCGTGAGAAGGAGTTTCTGGATACCGACATGGCTCCGGGATTGAGGGCCCTCCCTCGAGTAGGCGGACTTACAAGACCATGACATCAACATTTGGGGGGTGATCAAATTTCCCTTCGGCCCCAAATGATCAAGGGTAACTTTTCCAGTTTGGTGGGGAGAAAACATCGGTTTGTCAGTTTTCCATCCAATGGTCAGCCCATGTAAAGGACCTTTGGTCAACCCCCGTTTTTTGCGCATCACGTCACTGTTACTGGCAAAGTCTGGTTGCATGCTCCATCTGGTATGCCCATTTACAGTAGCGCACGCGCTTGCTCCGAGGACAAGGGCAAAACCATCCATGATCTGAAATGTAAAAATGGAGGTCTGCAGATCACAATCTCCATGCGGGAAGCCAGACATTTTCAAGTCCTCGACTTTGTGCCCTGCCTTCTCCCCACTTGCCCCAGGCTTGCCATCCTTTTCGCCGGGCTGTGAACACAATCCCCAGGCTCCAATCAGGTCCACTGCAGTGGCGGTGGTGCGAAGCTCATGAGGCAGCCACCCGTCAGACCAGGCTCTCTGTAGCAAAGGATTTGACTCGACTGCAGTGGGGAAAAGCACCAAATCAGAACGTGCGGCTAGCGCTCCTGTGCATGAGCTTTCAAAATTCCTAATCCGGGCCCTGCCCTCAGCTTCGCTCCGCGGCCTCCATCTTCACATCCTCCCTGCCGCTCGACTTCTGGACGTCCATGGAGCGTCTCTCGCAGGCCGCACCGTGGGCCTTGCCTGCTGCACAGGCATGGCAGCAATGAGTCTTGTGCCAGGTAGCTTGAAACTCGCATCCCGAGGTTGCGCAGGGCCGCGGCACGCGCTTGCTGCGACGCTCACAATGGGGGCCGTGCTCTTGGCCGGCAGAGCAGGAGTGGCAGCAGTGGGTAGGGTGCCAGGTTGCCAGGTAGGAACAGCCCGGGTTGGCACAGGCCGCGCCCTCATCCTTGCTAGTGCTCTTCCCTTGCCGATCGGGGCACTCGGATCCGTGCCAGTTGCGCTGCCAGCCACGCCAACCCTTGCCGTGGCAGCCCTTGCCCATGCCCTTCAGCAGCTGAAACAAGGAAAGGCCAACCAGGTGCTTAACGGCACGCCGCGAGTCCAAGAGAGAACACGTGAACTCATGGCCGGCACAGGGCCCGCTGTGCACTTCGCCCTTCTTGGCATAGCATACACCGCAAAGGTCGTAGTCCGCACAGCTCTTGCACTTGAACCGCGGACCAACCACTGGCGAGTGGCAGCCGTCACAGGTCACGCCCAGGTGCTCCAGCGGGAAGTCCAAGCCATCGAGGCTGGATGCCAGGCGTTCGTGTTGGGTCTCGGCAAGGGCCGACACAAAGGCGTGTTGCGCCTCGAAGTGCAGCAGGTCAACACCGGCAAGCAAGTCCAGGAGGAACCTCCCTGCCGAGGCAGGCGTCATCTCTGCCAGGCAGGCATCCAGGGATGCTTCCACATGCTGCAAGCCATGCGGCGCCAACAAGGGCTGAATCTGCTCCAAGACCTCCTTGAGCGACTCAATGGAAGTCAGGGCTTTTCCCAGCTCCTCCGGCTCCCGCTCAGCAGCAAACTGCAGCGCACGGGGCAGCCAGCACACCGCAATGCTCGCCAGCGCCTGCGGCGTCAGCACCTCCAAGATCTTGGGACGCGCAGAAGGCTGGCCCGTCTCACAATCCTCCCCACGCGCACGCTTGCTGCGGCGCTCACAATGAGGGCCGTGCCCTTGGCCGGCAGAGCAGGAGTGGCAGCAGTGGGTAGGGTGCCAGGTTGTCAGGTAGGAACAGCCCGGGTTGGCACAGGCCGTGCCGTCATCCTTGCTAGTGCTCTGCCCATGCCGATCAGAGCACTCGGATCCATGCCAGTTGCGCCAGTCCTGCCAGTTGCGCTGCCAGCCACGCCAACCCTTGCCGTGGCAGCCCTTGCCCTGCCAGCCCCAGCCCTTGTCTTGGCAGCCCTTGCCCATGCCCTTCAGCAGCTGAAACAAGGGAAGGCCAACCAGGTGCTTAAAGGCACGCGGCGAGTCCAAGAGAGAACACGTGAACTCATGGCCGGCACAGGGCCCGCTGTGCACTTCGCCCTTCTTGGCATAGCATGCGCCGCAAAGGTCGTAGTCCGCACAGCTCTTGCACTTGAACCGCGGACCAACCACTGGCGAGTGGCAGCCGTCACAGGTCACGCCCAGGTGCTCCAGCGGGAAGTCCAAGCCATGGAGGCTGGATGCCAGGCGTTCGTGTTGGGTCTCAGCAAGGGCCGACACAAAGGCGTGTTGCGCCTCGAAGTGCAGCAGGTCAACACCGGCAAGCAAGTCCAGGAAGAACCTCCCTGCCGAGGCAGGCGTCATCTCTGCCAGGCAGGCATCCACGGATGCTTCCACATGCTGCAAGCCATGCGGCGCCAACAAGGGCCGAATCTGCTCCAAGACCTCCTTGAGCGACTCAATGGAAGTCAGGGCTTTTCCCAGCTCCTCCGGCTCCCGCTCAGCAGCAAACTGCAGCGCACGGGGCAGCCAGCACACCGCAATGCTCGCCAGCGCCTGCGGCGTCAGCACCTCCGAGATCTTGGGACGCGCAGAAGGCTGGCCCGTCTCACAATCCTCCCCACGCGCACGCTTGCTGCGGCGCGCACAATGAGGGCCGTGCCCTTGGCCGGCGGAGCAGGAGTGGCAGCAGTGGGTAGGGTGCCAGGTTGTCAGGTAGGAACAGCCCGGGTTGGCACAGGCCGTGCCGTCATCCTTGCTAGTGCTCTGCCCATGCCGATCAGAGCACTCGGATCCATGCCAGTTGCGCCAGTCCTGCCAGTTGCGCTGCCAGCCACGCCAACCCTTGCCGTGGCAGCCCTTGCCCTGCCAGCCCCAGCCCTTGTCTTGGCAGCTCTTGCCCATGCCCTTCAGCAGCTGAAACAAGGGAAGGCCAACCAGGTGCTTAAAGGCACGCCGCGAGTCCAAGAGAGAACACGTGAACTCATGGCCGGCACAGGGCCCACTGTGCACTTCGTCCTTCTTGGCATAGCATACGCCGCAAAGGTCGTAGTCCGCACAGCTCTTGCACTTGAACCGCGGACCAACCACTGGCGAGTGGCAGCCGTCACAGGTCACGCCCAGGTGCTCCAGCGGGAAGTCCAAGCCATCGAGGCTGGATGCCAGGCGTTCGTGTTGGGTCTCGGTAAGGGCCGACACAAAGGCGTGTTGCGCCTCGAAGTGCAGCAGGTCAACACCGGCAAGCAAGTCCAGGAGGAACCTCCCTGCCGAGGCAGGCGTCATCTCTGCCAGGCAGGCATCCAGGGATGCTTCCACATGCTGCAAGCCATGCGGCGCCAACAAGGGCCGAATCTGCTCTAAGACCTCCTTGAGCGACTCAATGGAAGTCAGGGCTTTTCCCAGCTCCTCCGGCTCCCGCTCAGCAGCAAACTGCAGCGCACGGGGCAGCCAGCACACCGCAATGCTCGCCAGCGCCTGCGGCGTCAGCACCTCCGAGATCTTGGGACGCGCAGAAGGCTGGCCCGTTTCGGCGTCCTCGCCACATCCGCGCCAGTCCTGGCCGCGCTTGCCCTTGCCCTTGCCCTTGCCCTTGCCCAGGTGCAGCCCCTGCAGGAGGGGATGCAGGAAGGGGGGCACGAACATGCTCCAGGCGTCTGCTGCTTCACTCTCAGGCTGCGGTGGCCTCTCTCTGTTCTCCGTGTGTGCGGGCAACAACTCCAGGCGCAGAGTCAACCGCCCAGCCCGGACAGAGAGGTCTGCAGCCTGCTTCGCCTGAGCAAGAAAGTCCCCGAAGGAGCTCTCGCAGAGCACGCAAGCATCTCCTTCATCATCTTGGTACCTCGCCGTGTAGGCCCCCAGATCTGGGAAGAGGCGCTCCAGGCAGCTGCAAAGCCCCGAATAGCTCAGGTCCTCCACTAGGCACCGGCGGATGTCGGAACCCAACGTGGCCTTCAGCACAGTCATGCCGCGAATAAAAGAAATGAGTCTCCCTATAACTTCGAATTGCTGTGAATCAGGACAACGCCTTGTTCACTTCTTGAGCTTGAGCCAAGGCAGGTACAAACGGTCTGACATTTTGCTGACAACCCATCTTCCTTTCGCTGTTGCACCGTGATTGCATGGATGCTGAGCCACTTGCAGCATTGCCCGCGTGTAATTATTTGGCAGGTTGCGGAGCATCACCTGGCCAGCGCTCCCTCGTTTCACAGGCATCTTCGAGTCTAACTGAGTCACAATCAAAAACCCGGCATTAAACTGGTCTGCCCAGAACCATGTAAAGAACTTAGAAGGCGAATATCCGCAGCTACTTCTGGTTGGGATCGTCACTTACTAACCTTCATCTACCCGGGTTTTTGACTCAACTGGACTCTGCTTTCTTTTTCCCTACCTGCGAGAAAACAAGAAGCAAGCCAGGGGAGCAGTGGTGCACTCCTCCAGCGGAAGATCACCTGAAGCTGAAGCAGATCCCAGCCATCCGTGTGGAAGTTGAGGCTCCGAGGCACGGACACTCCGCAGGCCGAACGGACATGTTGGAAGACCGAAGCTTGCCTCAGCCAAGGCAAGCTTCGAGTGGGCGTCGTGGGTGTGTGGGTGCTCCTAGGGAGCCCAGGTGAGTTGGGTCCTCAGACCAGCCGGCTGAAGCGGATTAGTGCGTGGGATGTGATTTGGGTCGGCACAAATGAGTGACACCTTCTACCCACTTTAACTGGGCTGTTCAAAATGGAGGCTTCGCCAATCCTCCATAATCCCTATACGGAAAGCCACTTACTTTGAACAGAACCTACTTTAAAGCCGGAGAAGAATTCCACAGACACAGTCAAAGAAGCGCCTTGGACCGCGGGCGTGGAACTCACGCCCCAAGTTGCTTTAGTCAGCCCAAGTTGCCTTTGAAAAGCACACCCATGTTGGACAGGTAGAAAGGGTAAACAAACAAACAAACAAACAAACAAACAAACAAACAAACAAACAAACAAACAAACAAACAAACAATGTGAAATTAGTCGATCAACCAAAACGGAGATTGGAAAAAAACACATGTCTGGTAAACTTGATTTGATTATTATGTTGCTGTTGCTTGATAAACTTGCTTGCCGTTACTATGACTTTCTGAAAACCAAACTGAAACAGGAGATCTCTAGCAAATACAAGGTTGGATCCACTGTAAAGAACACAAAAATGATAAAACATTGATATAAAATAGTGCAAAACTCCGTATACAGCGGGCTCTGGCAAAAGCCGAAAGTCCGTGTCACAGCCACATGGACACACTGGAAATGGTCAATACATGTCAATACGCTTGGTCAACAACGCTCTCTCAGCTCAATAGTGGTCTCATCAACAGACTGAACCCTCCTTCTGCAATCACCTACAAACGGTAATGACTCATGCAAGTTCATGGACAGTCCCAGCAATACAAAAGCCAACCCTTGCTTAGCTTCTTGATCTGAGCCTACAAACCTTGCTGTGCGGCACTGAATCGCCATCCTAAGCAAAGTATCAAGTGGCAGGGGATGCGAAAACTTCAGGACTTTCTTCGATGACTTTTCTTCTAAGAGGTAAAGTCCCTGAGGTCAATTAAAACAGTCACAGATTGTGTCACCATATCACCCAGACCTTCGCATAAGGATCATGGTGTGATTATGTTGCGTTGAACAAGAATTGTTCGATATAATTCTTCTTCATGTCCTGATCCCGCAAGTATGATTGCATGGATCACCATGTGTCGCTACACCATCTGCGTGTGGCCTCCTTTTCCTTGGACTTGCGTTAAATCCCCCAGAGACGGGGTCAGGGCGGACATGGAGTCGGTTTCCACTGGTGCCAGAGCACTTTACAAGGGGAGCCATGGCAATGCCTCTGTACATTCTGTACATCCGATCTTCCGGACTGAGGGGCTTGTAGCCTTGAGGCTACTGATAACCTGTTTTACAGCTTGCATCAAATTGCTCTTGGGAAGTCGAATCCCAGCACAAAAGAAACCAGAAAGTGGGAAGGCGTTTGTAGCCCATCCCAAGAGAGTGCTAGCACCTCAAAGATAGGCCATCAAGCTATGCCCTAACACCGATGAGGTCAGCCGCTGGCAAGCGCAGCCTAGGTCCTGCGGTGTTCGGCTCGGGCAAGCCGGGCAGCTCGGAGGCCATTGACTCCTGACGCTCCGCGAATTCCGAGGCTGCGAAGGAAGCCAAGCTGGTGGTGGTGGCCATGCGGGTGGGCTCGGCAGAAAGGTCTTGGGTCCTGGCCGGCAGCCGCGTGAGGGCCATAGCAATCACCGCCAGAAACATCATGGCGGCCCCGGTGATGGTAAGCATGGTGGGAGGTTCATGGAAGACTATGATGTCCATGAAATATCCACACGCCATTTGGGAGCCATTCATCACCGTGGAGCTTAAGGCTGCAGGGCACTTTTTGGAGGCAACAGAGGAAAAGATGTTGGTCACAAAGAGGCCAACTGTCAGGCAAACAAACAGCAGCAAGCTCTTGGGCAGGTCTTCTCCCACCACCTGGACGTGTCCATCAGGCACAGCAGGGATGAAGTGCAGTAACCAACAAACGATCCATCGCTGAAGCATAGCGGAGCTCGTCAGCATCATGGAGGACGCCCCACCGGATTTCCTGGAGCTGATGAACATGCAGCCCAGAGAGATGCCAGCCAACAAGGCCAAGAAGTTGCCGAAGACACTGGATCCCGTGGTCGCCATGGCTTTTTCCGGGTCGGAGATGAGAACAGCACCAATGATGGAGAAGACCATTGCCAGGACATGTAGCTTTCCGAGGGCTTCGCCTAGCACGACTCTTCCTAGAAGTGCTGCAACCACCGTGTTGACGCTATTCAAACCGCCCACTGAACCCACTGAAGCACCGGCCAGGACGGCACACACCTGCAACACATTGCTTGCGCAGCCGAAGAATCCTCGCAAGATGACCCACTTCACCTCCCTTCGCTCAAGTGAGTAGGACTTCTGGCAAATCATGGTGATCGCCAAGCTGAGGGTGATGCACAGAGATGAGAGGCCGGCAAGGAAGAAGTAGGGCCAGTGCCGGTGCTGCAGCCATTTGCTGAGCAGGAGGTTGAAGGTCAAAAAGATTGTGGAGCAAAACGCGGCCATGATCCCCTCTGCTTCCGTTGGAATGGCCATAAGGACACAAAGCAAGTGAAGGAGCGTTGTACTAAACTCGCTTGAGCCCAACCTCGAATGGAAATTTCGAGCAGACATGGAAAAGATCGTGTGGATTGAGAGTTGTGCCACGCCCTGGTCAGACGGGACCTTATAATCACTGGAGTCCAACTTGGTCCCTTCCCCCAAAAAGGTTTGGTGGGGGCTTCCCTAAAGCTCCCCAAACAAACCTATGGATCCCTAAACCCTAAGGCACCCTCCCTTGTCCCACCCACCCTGAGAATTGCCATAGGGCCAAGTGGCCCAAATTCAGGGACTCCGTTCCGGTCTGTCCCGCGCTCTGGGCCTGGCAGCTAATCACTTTCAGTGGGTCAAATGGAACACCCCTGCGCAAACTGTGCCAGCAGAAACTGAAAAGTGGGCAGTGCTAGTGCTAGTGCTAGAGGCGGGTGCTAGTAGTAGTAGTAGTAGTAGTAGTAGTAGTAGTAGTAGTAGTAGTAGTAGTAGTAGTAGTAGTAGTAGGAGCAGCAGCAGCAGCAGTAGTAGTGGTAGTGGTAGTGGTGGTGGTAGTAGTAGTGGTGGTGGTAGTGGTAGTAGCAGCTGTAGGCGTCGTCCTCGTCGTCGTCTTCGTACTCCGTCGTACTCAGCAGCAGGAGGAGTGGTTTGGCGGAGAAGGACAGCAGCGGCAGCAGCAGCAAAGCATACGCAACAAACACTACATGCAAACCAACAAACCGTACGACCGAGCCTCGAGCGAGCAAGAAAGAAAGCAAGCAGGCCAGAAAGAAAGCACGAAAGCAAGCAAACAAGAAAAAGCAAAGACGCAAAACGAAAAAAAACGGATCAACCAACACTCGGTTTCTTTCTGCTCCTGCTAAAAGTTTAACTTTTAGTGGTTTAATGGAAAACCCGTTAGTTGGCAAAAAGTTAAAGTCCTAACATCCAAGCAACATGCACCAAAGAACAAGCCGCCGGGCCAAGCCGCTCTTTTCGCTGCTAGGACAAGCTTTCCTGCGGCAAAAAAAACCTCCGCTGCGGCGCCTCCAGCTCGCCTTCCCGACCTGCCGATGAGCGAGCCAGGCGTCGTGCAACGAAAAAGATCGGTCAGTCTGGGAGCATTAGGCAGCCTTCATTGACAAAAGGCCAAAAAACCCTAGGGGCTCGGCATGTCTCTTGAAGGGGCCATTATTTTTTGGTCAGTTGCTCCAACGCACATGGAAATCTGGGAACATCCTTCTGGATGTTGTGCAGTGAGCCGCCAAACAAAGGCCCCTCTTCATTTCCGTCTCACTGGGCAAAGAGAAGACCTTCCAAAAACGGCCATGCCTCTGTAGCGGCGACGCCGAGCCATCATCTGGCAGGGAAGCTTCAGCCAAAAACCCCCAGCGCGTTTGCCATCTGTCGCGTTTGGTCCAGTGCTTATGTGGCTTAGGTTGTGGACGGCTGAAGTCCATCCTCAAAAATGGGCTGAGCTGCGGCTTTCCGGCTGACCGCCCTCCCATCCGCCGGACGCACCTTTGCATCCATGTCCTGTGGCCAAGCTCAACCCAAATCAGGCTCGAACAGCTCCAACCGTCTGGTCAGCCGTTGATACTGTGGATGGACGAAATCCAGAAATCGCACCCACTTGGAAACCACGGTTGAAACCAGTGTTTGCTGGTATACAGACGGAAATCGAATCATTCAGGGTTTCTGAACAGTGGTGCCTAAGAAAACGGATTTCGTCCATCCACTAGCTTGACCGACTCTGAGAAGCTAGACTACCACACTGGCGCGCTGTCCTTGCGCATCTGGTCCTGTTGCCTGTCAGTCCGTGCCCATGGTTGCCGCAGAACACAAGGGTCCACTAGAGAAAAGAAGGCCAGCGCCCGCTGACACGTATTGCTAGGGTCTCAAAATGCCTCTTGGGTCCTTTGTGTTCAGTTATCGCAAACACCATCTGGCACCCATTTAACAAGTGATGTATCGCCGAGGGCCATACGCAGAGCTCCAAGAATCCATGGCATCCTGCACCATTGACTAAGCCAAGGCCAAGAGAGAAGCGTCTATCCACGGCGCCTGGTGCGACGGCTGCATGAAATTCACCTCGGTGCATGCGTTGCGCATGCAGCGAGGCGAGTGGAGGCAGTGACCAGACGGGGCCCCCGGCCGGCATGAACACCCAGCTCATGTTCTCAGGCCTAGGTGCAGGTTCCAACACGGCTTCTCGGTTTTGGCCAAGATTGAGTTGGCTTGGCTGTAGCTGACAGTCGGGGCAAGCACGTAGATGTCACAGCCTCGCTCTTCATCTCCTCATGCTGATCCTGCCATCAGGCTGAAGGCGCGCTTTGTCAGACGAGAGCTACGTGTTTGATCCAACTTCCAACCTGCGCATCAGATCTTTCAGCGGGAAAAGAGGCCTGATGAAGCACCTGCTGGCGAAGTAGTTCGTTCTCCTGTGCAGGGTGAGTCCCGGATCGTGGCATACGCAGCCAAGTAGCCTTTGAGCCACAACCAATATTCAGAATCTCCCACTGACAAGTCATCCCATTTACAAGATACTTCTTTTGGCGTGGCGCGTGTATGCCATCCTGTTTGTTTGTTTGTTGTTAATTCAAAAAAAATACACCTGCGTAGACCCCAGATAGCAAAAAACCGGCGGAGGATTGCACGCCAGCTCCTCTAACAGCACCCCCGGACGCCCGCACTCCTCCAACAGCACCCAAAGCTGCATGCCCCTAAGCACCCTGCCATCAATCTTGCAAAAACGCCACGCCCCTACACCAGCACCCCAAACTGCACCAAACAGCACCCCCAAACAGCACCCCCCCTTTCCCCCGCAAAAACAGCACCTGCGCCAGCACCCCAAACTGCATGCCCAAAAGCACCCGGCCAATCTTGACAAAACTGTGCCAGCACCACCAACTGCACCCCCCCCAGCACCCTTTTTAGAAGCTAGAACCCCCAAAAGCCCTCAGCTGTCTGGGGGAGAAAAAAAGAAATTACACAAGCATAGACCCCAGATAGCACAAGACGGCTACGACCCATGACGCAGCATCATAATGGTTCCATCGGCATCATGATGATGCTGACAGCATCATGATGATGTTGACGGCATCATGATGATGCCACAGCCACTCAGCATGGTGCGCTAAATAGACGCGCGCAGACAACGTCCTAATGAGTTCAGCAGCATAATGGTGATGTTGACAGCCTCACACTGATGCTCCAGCCACGAACGATTCCGCGCTACATATCTAGCAGACAAAAGGCAGAGACGACGTCCTGATGAGTGCGACAGCATGATGATGATGATGATGATGATGATGATGATGATGATGATGATGATGATGCGGGCAGCATCACCATGATGCGGATAGCATCATGGTGGTGCTAACAGCATCATGGTGATGGCAAAGGCAGCATCATGATGAGACCACGGCCACGAATCATTCAGCATCATCCTGATGTTGACAGCATCATGGCGCCACCACACCCGCGAACCATAATGCAGCATCGCAGTGACAGCAGCATCATGACGTGGTTGACAACATCATGATGATACACCAGCCACGAACCACGAACCATTACTCACGACATTTAGAGCAGCAACAACGTCCGAATCGGTTCAACAGCATCATGGTGCTGCGGACAGCATCATGATGATGCCACAACCACGATACCCTGCCGTCCATATGCGCCCGCACCATCACCAACACCTCAAGACAGCAGCCCCAACAGCACCCCAACTGAGCACCAGCGCCAGTACCCCAAAGTGCATGCCCTAGCTCCCAGCCGTCGATCTCACAAAACGATTCCCCTTCTTCATTACAAGTTAGAATGGCTTTCAGTTGTCTGGAAAGTTGGTCAGCAGCACCACCCCAAACTGCATACCCCCTAGCACCCGCCGGCAATCTCGCACAACTGCGCCCACAACGTCACCAGAACCGCAAACAGCACCCCAAACAGTACCCCAAAACAGCACCTGCATCAGCACATGCGCATGCACCATCACCAGCACCTCAATCAAACAGCAAACTACATTCACCAGGACTACATGCCCCCTAGCACTCGGCCGTCCAGCACCCCAAACTGCATGCCCCCTGGCACCACGGCACCTCCACCAGCACCCAAAACTACATGCCCCCTAGCACTCGGCTGTCAATCTTGTAAAGCGGCACACCTCCACCAGCACCCCAAACTGCATGCCCCCTAGCACCCAGCCGTCAAGCTCGCAAAACAGCACCTCCACCAGCACCCCAAACTGCATGCCCCCTAGCACCCAGCCGTCAAGCTCGCAAAACAGCACCTCCGCGTAGCCGGTGTTAAGGACATGATTGATAACTGCCTTAACAAGGGTAGGAACTTCAGCAGCAGGGACAACCCCACCAGCACCCCAAACTGCATGCCCCCTAGCACCCAGCCGTCAAGCTCGCAAAACAGCACCTCCACCAGCACCCCAAACTGCATGCCCCCTAGCACCCATCCGTCAAGCTCGCAAAACAGCACCTCCACCAGCACCCCAAACTGCATACCCCCTAGCACCCAGCCGTCAAGCTCGCAAAACAGCACCTCCACCAGCACCCCAAACTGCATACCGCCTAGCACCCAGCCCTCAATCTCGCAAATCACTTTCTCTTCTTCATTAGAAGTTAGAACCCCTATAGCTTTCAGCTATCTGGGGAAAAAACATGGCCATGGTTGGCACCTCTCCTGTGCCAAACGCGCCACTTCCGCTGCCAAGCGCTGCAGATCCTCTCAGTATGGGGCAAAATCGAACCACAAGACCCCAGGTTTGGGTCCATGTCTCCACTTACTCGGGCTCCATTTGGCTGACCTAGTTTTGACCCACAGAAAAAAAAATGATTTCCAGGGTGCCTGCACATGTACATGCGATGCAACCTGGAACAGGTTTCGGATCCAACTAGAGTCCACACACAAGGATCATGCCACAGTGAGGTCTCCTGTTTCGAAGCAGCCTTGTCAGCCGGTGTTTCGGAAGATGCCTCGGCCGCAATTGCGCGGTGTGAAACTCCGGAGAAAAAACAAAACAAAAAAAAGAGCCCGCAATCCACCTTTGCTTCCTACATCTTCCTGATTCGTTCTTCTTTCCGCACCGGGAAAAAAGAAAGGGCTGAAGCCGCAGTTCTCCTTCAAAAGGCCGCCCTTTCCTTCCGGTCCTTCCCGGCCGAACGTCGCCGGCCGAACGTCGCCCTCCCCCTCGACCCCAGCCCCCTCGATCTCGGCTGCCCACGGACGGGGGCGCCACCCCCGGGAGTGGATCGGGCCTCGAAATGCGCGCGGCAGGTGCGATCCCCGGGTCGAGCGCGACAGCCAGGCCTGAACTCTTCCTCCTTAAAAGGCACCTGGGCAAAAAAAAAGAGGGCGGCGAGCATGTGCATATTTTTTTACTTTTTTATTTTTTTAAAAATAGAAGGTGCAGGTGTGCTGCGTGCGGTCCAAAACAAGAAGAGGTCCTGCACTGCGCTTCGCGCCTCGCAAAAGTCGCTCGGCTGCCAGTCCATGCCTGCCATCGGATTCAACTCCCTTTCAAGGGTCGACTCTGGATTGTCTTTGCCCCGTGAAAATTAGCATTTGGCCACTGCGGAAACATCTCAGGTCCAAGGCGAAGCCTTTCAACTACAACAGCTGCTCAAACATCGACTCAACCCCCAAAATATCATGGGCGAGGCATACATTGGAAAAAGTCGCTCGGCTGCCAGTCCATGCCTGCCATCGGATTCAACTCCCTTTCAAGGGTCGACTCTGGATTGTCTTTGCCCCGTGAAAATTAGCATTTGGCCACTGCGGAAACATCTCAGGTCCAAGGCGAAGCCTTTCAACTACAACAGCTGCTCAAACATCGACTCAACCCCCAAAATCCGCCGACCCTCTGCCTCCTGTCCCAGCCTCTTGCAGAGGGGACCGGCGTGGGATGCAACTGGAAGTGATTGGAATCAATGATCCCTGGGGGACCGGTCCCGGGACCGGTCCTGGTGCTTCGCGCTGTGCGGACGAGCAAAACCGGTCCTGGGACTGGTCCCAGGACCGGTCCTGGGACTGGTCCCGGGACTGGTCCTGGGACTGGTCCTGGGACCGGTCCTGGGACCGGTCCTGGGGCCAGTCCCAGGACCAGTCCTGGGACCCGGTTTCGTCCTGGCGCTGGTCCCAGGACCGGTCCCAGGACCGGTCCTGGGACCGGTCCTGGGACTGGTCCTGGGACCGGTCCTGGGACCGGTCCTGGGACCGGTCCTGGGACCGGTGCCAGGACCTGTGCTGGGACCTGTCCTGGCCGGTCCTCGCCGCGGCTCGGGCTCGCCTCCTGGTGCGACTGCTGGCGTCGGATCCACCCACGCCGCTCTGGACACCTGTTTCCTCCGCTATTTCGGCCTCCCGGGCCAAGTCGACGCACCTTGAACGACGCAAACCGGCCCCGCGCAGATTAAGGGACACGTCGGAACGGTGGCAGCTCGTCCGTTAATGCCGCACGGGCTCCTGGGACCAGCCTGGACTGGGTCCCCCCAGTCCAGGCTGGTCCCAGGCGCAGAAACCGGCCCGCGCGGCAATTAACGGACGAGCGGCCATCTTTCCGACCTGTCCGTTAATCCGGTTTCCGCCGCATGCCCCCCTGGGGTTCTCTCTGCAAATCCGCCGAGGGTCGGCGGCAGCAGGCGGGAGCCTGGTTAATATCATGGGCGAGGCATACATTGGACATGGCCCCCTCTTGTCCCTTTGAGCCAAGCCCAGAAGCCACGGCTTTGGCTTAAGCCCTCCGCCGTTTCCGTGCCGCTCGGAAGGTTTCGGTTTCCAGCCTCTGGGACTGGGAGTACGAGCGACGCAGCAGTCATTCTCCTCCTCTCCTGGGTCTTTCGGGCGCGCGCGTCTGGGCGCGCGCGCGTGTTTCTCAAAATGGGTCTGCATCAAAATTGGGTGTTCTCCTACATGGAACCCTGGCAGGGGAGCAAAAATAGGGTAACCCCACAATGGCTCGCCCGGTCGGTAAATGGAAAATAGGTTGACTGAGGCCCTAGTGGTCTAATTTTGACCCATACCCCAATGAAAGGGGGGGGAACCTGAAAGAGGGTCGGTTAAAATTTGGTTTCCCTTTACAAACCAAAAAAAGGGGGGTCCCTCTGAAGACAACTTGCACACGTGCTTTCAGGGGATGGCCCCGTCGCTCGGAAGTGCTCAGGCTCAGCTGGAAAAAAGGGTACTTCCAGAAACCACACCGTTGGTTGGTATTTTCGCTTCGGGGAATCGACTCATTCCCGTTGGGTGTCTGACCAGTGCCGTTCCAGCGGAGTTCGCCCACCCACCCACCCACCCTCAAATCGAGGCGGCCGCCTGGCAAAGCGGTGCACAGCGGGGTGCTTTCACCGCTGGGAAAGTCCTGCGGCAGAAGACGGGGAGGCGCCTTCCACCCGTTTTACAGCCAGAACCTGACAGAAGCGGCCGGTTCTTCTCTAGGAAAATGGTCCAAACCAGCCCAAGGTGGTTCCATGTGTTGGCGGGAGGGTATTCTGGCAATTCGAAGGCAACGGCATCGGCAGAGAGTCCTGGATGTGGGAATAGCATGGCAGCGGCTTCTGACCTGTCAGTGTCTCTCGCTCAGATCATGTAACCGTCACGGCCAGCCAGCTGCAAACTACCAAGTGGCTGTGGGTCAAAACTAATGGGATCCCATTTTGGGGTAGGTGCACCACCCATTTTAGTCGGGATTTTAGTGGGAATTGGGATGTTTGGATTGTGACCCATGGCCAAGTCCGTCCCCCAAGGCTTGGGCGCTCTTGTGTGTCAGGGTTCGTCTCCGTGTCGCTCCAGCCATTCATTTCAAACTCGATGTGGCCATCCTCGCCATCTCACGGTTCATGCACAAGCCGTGTGGACGGCAAGCTTCGCAATGCTCGAAGGATCCCCATGCTGGTAAGGATCTGCAGGCTTCCAAAAGAGGGTACATGGACCCTCAAACTACTCACAAAACAAAGGAGCAATCACCCCATCACTTTGGGGCAACAACCCATTTTTTGTGGGGTTATTTTGGGGGTCCAGGTATTTGTCCCAGGTTCTTCTTGGCTCTACATCGATCTTGCGCAAGGCAAACCTGGAACACTAGGCACAACCTTTGGGTTCTCATCTCTCCTCCACCGCCTCTTTGGGTTCAGGTGGCGCAGATCGCTTCGGCGTCTGGCAACGCGCAGACGAAAGCTTGGGGGGAGGTTGCAAACATGCTGTGGGCTGGTTGCGGATCTCCATTTCTTATGGCAGAACGGGTAAGGAATCCATGAAGTTGAAACCATACCGTTGGTTGGTCGTTGAGTCGAATCCTTCCGTTGGGTTTCTGAACGGTGGCGCCGTTCAAGCGGATTTCGCAACCATCCACAGTCTCTTTAGCATTCCAGCAGATATAGGCGGCCTCATCGGCTGGATTGGGAGAGTAGCCTGGCAAAACGCGGTCACTGACGGGAGCTCGCTCACGTGACAACTGCAAAGACGCATTGAGAGCTTTTCTGCACGTCAAGACCTGGGGATTTGATCCCAACCACAACCCAACCTCCAAACCACCAATCCAAACCACCAATTAGAGGGGAGCTACTCAAGGGTTGTTTCGAGAAGCCGCCTTTGGACAACAAAGTCCAAGGTGAGCCCTCCGAACCTTCGTAGAGCACTGAGTCGGAGCTTGCCCGAATCAGAGCGCCGCTGGAAAATCCTGGGTATCCAACTCTCCGCCATGTGGCCATCCCAGTTGATGAGTCATGGATTTTGGAATGCCGTCTTCAAAAAATGCAAACCACATGTTGTTGTTTTTTCTCTGCACGCGGGCTTTTATTGGGGGTGGCACAGATTCCCCGCAAATGGCAAAGAAGGCACCCGGTCTCTGCCAGTCTCAAGCGCTCGCCTCAAGCGCTCTCTCCGAGGCCCTGGCCAGGGGAACCGTCTTCCACGAGCTCCATGAAAGTGTTGCGCAGCACCTGTCGCGAACATCCCTCGTCACTCGCTCTGCATGCCCCGTGCCCCAAAATCTGACTCAGGGCAAGAAAAGTCCGCAATCTCTGGTTGGGACTGTTAACGAAATTTCGAACTACCCGTGTCTTGATGGCTCGCGGTTGTTTGTCTCAAATTGGGGGGGAACCTTTTGGATTTGAAGGAAAGCTGTCCGAAGTCTTTCAAGGTGCTCGAACTCCGAAACAAGGAACCTGCAAAACTGGGTTGTCTCAAAGTGCTTTAAATTCGGACAACCGCTCAACCAGCTCTTTGTGGCATCCGGAAAAAAGAAGAACAAAAAGAAAAAGGAAAAACAAAAAAACTCCGAGCTCGGAACCGGGCTGGTTGAAACCCAGAACATGACCCCGGCGCCACTCCCATGGACCAAAAACCCGCCCGTCTCAGCTCAAGACCCATCGGCTTCGCTCCTGAAGACGAGAAGCGGAGCCTTTTGGCTCCAAAGGAAAGTCGTGGAGCGCAGCCCAAAACCCCAGTTGCGCTTTTGGCTTGAGAAAAAAAAAGAGGAAGAGACTCCTTTCGGCCATAGCCTCGGGAAAAAAAAAAAAAAAAAAAAACTTTGAGTGGAACCATCAACTAAGACCAAATTTGGCACCTGAAAGTTTTGGGCGCCGACCATTCGTGAGGGGGGGCCCTATCAAATTTCGTAGCCACTCGGGGAAGGTGCCAGTTGACTTCACGGAATCAGCCTCAGCTGGGGCGGCTGAGGCTGAGCAACAAATCCAAAAGGAAAAGGTGCTGCAGATACAGGTGAGGGCTGGGGCGGCTGAGGCTGAAATCCAAAAAGTGCTGCATTGCTCGTGCACTCCTCTCTCCCCCCAAGCGCGTTTGAACTTGTGATAGGATAATCCAAGCTCACAATCAGGCTAAGTTAGTCACCTCAAGGAGTGATAAGAACCGCCAGACTTTCCCACGAAGCGAAAACCCGAAGCTCTTCTGCGAATCTCGCCAACTCTTCAAATCAGCCCGGCCTGGACTGACTCCATCGAATCCAAAAGCTCCGCTTCCTGCGACAAGTCAACCCCCCGCATTCCGAAGAGGACATCTACTTATTCGGGCTTGTCTTTCTTTCGGGGACAAAACAGTAGCTCTCCTTTTGACTTCCCTTTAAAACCAAAAAAAAAAAAACTGGAAAAAAAGAAAAGAACAGAAAACACACACACACACATGCATTCAGAGCCAAGGCCCGGCCTGAAGATTGAAAAGCTCTCCTTGGACCTCAAAGCATGAAGCTGCCTGCACTTAAGTCATAGTCAAACCCGGTAAACTGGCCTACCCAGAACCATGTGAAGAATTAGGAAGGCGGATATCCGCAGCTATTTATGGTTGGGAGTGTCCCTGACTAACCTTCATCTACCTGTGTTTTGAGCAAGTGGCTCACTTGACGAAGAAATGCA
The DNA here is from genome assembly GCA_963377175.1 of Effrenium voratum. Lineage (NCBI taxonomy): Eukaryota > Dinophyceae > Suessiales > Symbiodiniaceae > Effrenium > Effrenium voratum. The sequence goes on from CAUJNA010003236.1 coordinate 639,936, forward strand.
CCAGCCTGACCCCTGGAAATTCAACCTGCTCTGAGTCCAAACCACACGCTTGAGTGGCGAAAAAAAATCCCCTTTTCCTTGCCCCACGGTCGAGGAAGCCATGGTTGAAACCATAGCGTTGGCATGTACGTTCCAGGGTGTCTGAACAGTGGCTCCGAAGCGGAGTTCGTCCATCCCGGCACGTCTAAGTGACCCCTACAATCAGAAAGAAACTCATGTAGCGCTAGGCTCCCAGCTTGCTTTGAGCAAAATGTTGGTGCGGACTGACCACACGCACACGATCGGCACCTGCCACGTGCATGCTGAGCTTATGCCCAAGCCGCACGCTCGGAACACGATACCAAGGTCACGAGCACTTGGCCATGGGTCAGAAGCCCGTACCCCCAGTGAACATCCCACTCCCCACAAAATAGACTCAAATGCGTGGTGCACCTACCCCAAAATGGCATCATTGGTTTTTGACCCACTGCCACTTGAAGACCAGCCAGCTGGGCAAGATACGATACCTCTCGTCCCAACCCTCGACATTGAGCCAAACAGCCAAAAGGCAAAAATCATAGCGTGAGGCCACCCCCAAAGCACTGGATGGCATCTTGCATCAGCCAACCCACTCAACCTCGAAGCCTTAGTAGCTTTGACAACAATTTAAGCGTGGTCCAACATGGTGAAACAATGAGTGCAGCGACGACAATCATCGTCATACAAAGCCGTGACGACCATGTCGTGGGCGGACTGTTTCTTGCAGACCCCCCTGCACTTGTCTGTCACAGACAGCACGCATCCTTCCCACGACAGCGAAAGGGGGCCTACTCCCCCGGTCAACATGGGTGCATTCGAGGGAAGGATGCTCCTCACCCGAATTCCGAGGCGTCCAAGGCCGAGGCAACTGTACAAGCTTCGACCAGGGCTCAGGTGAGCAAAATGAGCTTGTCTGGGTGGTGTCCCTTTAATTTGCATCTAAACCAGCCCCCAAAAGCGCACAAACTCCAAAAGGCACACCCAAAATCTCAGAAGCTCCCCAGAAGGCCGCCGCGCGCGTGCTCCGCCAACAGCCGGCGCCTGCGAAGACACGGGGAACATGGTGTCCAGGGTCTCATCTTCTGCGGTTCTCCCGGTCTTGATGTAAGAGAAATCTGCAAAAAGGGTAGAACTCCAGTTCATCCGCACACCCTTCTTTCCACTGTTTGCATGCCATGGTTGTCCGGGCAGAAGCGAATTCACGTAGCACGTCACGAGCATAAACAAGTCGACAGATACAAAAGGCTCCGAGATTAAATGAGCTCCCCCGAGCCAACCCCGAACCTTATCTGGGCTGAGACCCCGTAGCTTTCAGCTGTTGGGGAATTAAAGATAAAGTAAAAAATCGATTGCTTCGGCCTCTCTTCCTCCACGATGCGGCACCGGTCCTCCTCCTGGCCCATCACTCACGGACGTCTGACAGCATGCCGCGCATCTGCACTTGCAACAGCCAAACACTTCTGGGACGCTTATCCCCTACGAGGGTTGCCTGTCAAATCAAGAACCTCCAAAAGATCCCATGTGCTACCAGCGGCGCACAGAGAAGTGGAGAAGTGTGCTCTGTCATAGAATGGCTCAAACAAATGTCAATCCATTCTCCACCCTTTGCGCATCCTGGAAGCAAAGCCTGTTTAACTGTCCCATGGACTTTCCTGCGAGGCTTCTCGAGTCATTCCTTTGGCCTCTGAAGCCCTCGTTGCAAGAAAGGAGACTTCTTTCTCGACAGTACCCAACCATTTCCGGCATCTCTTCAGCCCTATTGGCCAAGTCACGACCGAAAAGTTGGCTTCTTCCTGGCGTCCTTTGCAAACCTCCACACCGTTTGTGGGGTTTTTGTTAATCCCTCCCCAACCCCGGCGGAAGGGCTAATTTTTTCCTAGGTTCGGCGCGGGCAGTACAAGCAACAAATGTTGCACGACTCCATCTCTTCGAAGCAAAAGGACGCTTTTGAGTTTCCAAGTGGTTTCCAGCCAAGCATTCCCCAAAACAATTCAAGAAATGAAACAGGGGAGCCTTGCCCATCTTTCCATAGGTGATATTCCCAAAAAATATTACACAATTTGCCACCTTCACCATTCTATTATTTTGATGTTGTAACCCCGTTTGAAAAGATTGTTTTTAATGAATATTTGAATTCATAAATTTCAATATTTGGACAAAACGGATAAGATGGATTGCTTAATGAGGAATGAATGAAGGTGGCAAGTTGTGCGGGGGATTTTTATGATAACAATGTTGGGTTTTGCCGTTGAATATATGGTTGGACAGATCCAAGGTCTGTTCTAACTACACCAACCCTAAACCAACCCTAAACCAACCCTAAACCTAAACCAACCCTAAACCAACCTAAACCAACCCTAAACCAACCATAAACCAGCCCTAAACCAACCTAACCACTCTACACCAACCCTAAACCAACCTGAAACCAACCCTAAACCAGCCTAACCCAACCCCAAACCAACCTAAGCCGACCATAAACCAACCCTACACCAACCCTAAACCACCGCAAACCAACCCCAAACCAGCCCTACACCAGCCCTAAACCCACCCCAAACCCCTAAACCAACCCTAAGCCAACCCTAAACCAACCCTAAGTCAACCATAAACCAGCCCTAAACCAGGCCTAAACCTGCCCTAAACCAACCCTAAACCAACCCTAAATCAACCGACCACAAACCAGCCCTACACCAGCCCTAAAACCAACCCCAAACCCCCAAACCAACCCTAAGCCATCCCAAACCAACCCTAAACCAGCCCTAACCAGGCTTAAACCACAAAACCAACCCCAAACCAACCCCAAACCAACCCCAAACCGACCCTAAATCGACCCTAAATCGACCCTAAATCGACCCTAAACTAAAGCGACCCTAAACCAGCCCTAAACCTAAACCAACCCTAAGCCAACCCTACACCAACCCTAAACCACCGTAAACCCCCTAAACCAACCCCTACACCAACTAAAAGCCCTAAACCACCCAAAACCACCCTAAACCAACCCTACACCAACCCTAAACCAACCCTAACCTGAAACCAACCCTTAAACCAGCCCTAAGCCAGCCCCACCGCCCTAAACCAACCCTAAGCCAAACCTAAACCAACCTGAAACCAACCCCAAACCAGCCTTACACCAGCCCTAAACCAACTCTAAACCACCCTAAATCAACCCTAAACCAGCCCTAAACCAACTCAAATTAACCCTGAACCAGCCCTAAACCACCCACACCCACCCAGCGTTTTTGAACAAGTGAACCCTCTGCGGACTTTGCTGCGTTTGGAAACCCGCTTCTTCGAAAAGGTCAACCCTTTGCAGCTTTTCTGGCATGTCATGACAAAGCAAATAAGAAAAAACTCGGTTATTTCAAGGATGAATGCAACGGAAAAGTAATTACCAAGTTTATAGGGTTAAATCCCAAATCATGCGCTTTTACAATCCACGGCGAGGATGATGAACATAAGAAATCAAAAGGTGTAGTGAAACACAAAGTGAATAAAGAACTGTCATATCAAAACTATCATGAAGCATTATTTCAAAACAAAAAGCATGAAATAACATACAATGTCATTCGTAGTCGCAATTATGTTCAATGTCTCAAGTCAAACAATCTCTCAGTAATTTTGAAAAAAAGTCTGGTATAAAGATGCCTTTTATTCCCTTCCATACGGGCATTATTCCATACAATGATTGTCTAAATAGTTCTAATAATATGAAATTATTAGACTTATTTTCTCCATAATCTTTACCAAATATAGTTAAATAATACGTTGTATCTCATAATAATCAAGACTATGGAAAACATAGAAGCAGAAATCATCAAGGGTCAAATATATTGCATCAAAAACACATTGAACAATAAAATATGCATTGGAAGCACTAAACAAACACATTGCGGAAAAATGCTGATACACCAAGAAATGAACAGACTTGGTATAGACAATTTCTTCATTGAGCACTTGGAGAATGTTGAATATCACAACTTACAACAACTACGAAAAAGAGAAGGTGATATAATAGCTGAACAGCAGGCAGAACTAAATGAAAGAAAGGCAGGAAGAAACAAACAAGAATATTACATAGATAAAAAGGAAATGCTCAAACAGCGATACGTAAACAATATTGCAATAAAAGCACGCGGCAAAGAACGCTATGAAAGAGACAAAAACAAAATTAATCAACGAAAGAAGAAACGCCGTGAAACACATATGGAGACATACAAAGAAAGAGACAAACAGTATTACTACGAGAAGAAAGAAAAGCGACTACAAACCCACAAAGCGTATGTTGAAGCAAACCCAGAGAAAATGAAAGATTACTACCACCAGTATTACCTAAAACACCGTGAAAAGAAAAAGGAACACAATAGACTACGCTACGAGCGACTGAAGCAGGAGAAGGAAGCGAACAAGGTTGTGGTCAAACATTGAAACATGGAAACCCAGACCGTTATGTAATAGGGATTGTAGGAAAATTAGGAATGAGAAACACCTTGAAACTGCTCAACGCTTGCCACCAAAAACTAAGGCGGAATGGGGCGAACATCCTATAATTCATAAGCAGGAAGACTTGTTTAAAATACCGTCCGAGTTAGTCAGTGATATTGTTGATTGTTTGCTTTAGCATCAGAAAATATAATGAACAAGTTGCAATGGCTATTTCTGAAAGGGATTTCCGTCATCGAAACGTCCATTTCTGAAAGGGATTTCGGGCAAGGAAACGCTTAGTTCTGAAAGGGATTTCGGACACCGAAACGCCTATTTCTGAAAGGGATTTCGGACACCGAAACGCCTATTTCTGAAAGGGATTTCGGACACCGAAGCGTCCATGTCTGCAAGGGATTTCGGACACCGAAACGTCTATTTCAGAAACGGGAATATGTATTTCAAGAATGGAAACGAAACGGTTTTAGTGGTGTATTTCCAAAGTTGACATATGTACTTCCGAAACTCAAATATGTATGTCCAAAATCGAAATATGTATTTCCGAAACCGAAATATGCATTGTTTGCTCAGAACAGGTGATTGTTAAAACCAAACCCATATGTTTGAAATCTATAGAACTAATAATGATGAAGTTTGATATTGTTTATTCATAGTTTATAGTTATAAGATGATTAAACATTGTAAACTTTTATAACCTCTCATGATACTATAATTATAACCTACCAAAAATTTCAATGACAAAAACAACGTCAAAAAAATGCACCACCAACACCCCAGAACGTTTAACTACTAACAGTCCTAACCTTATTCAAATGAACAAAATGTCACTCCCCAGCCCAACAATGAACAAGGCGACAATTTACCCAAATGACCACCTTAACGAAAACGATAGAGAACCTCCCATCAAAACCCTTTATATTTTTGATTTAAACAAATACACCAGCATAGACCCCAGATAGCAATGATTGCACACCAGCACCACCAACAGCACCCCCCGAAGAGCGTCCCAAACAGCACCCGGCCGTCAATCGAGCATCCGCGCCATCACTAGCACCTCCAACAGCACCCCAAACAGCATCCATAAACAGCACCTGCAGCAGCACCCCAAACTGCATGCCCCCTGCACCCTGCCGTCAATCTCGCAAAAAATGCGCCTGCACCGTCACCCTAAGAGCACCCCAAACAGCACCCCCCCAGACACCCAGCCGCACCCCAAACAGCATCCCAAAACGCTACCTGCACCAGCACCCCAAGCTGCGTGCCCCCTTGCACCCTACCGTCAACATGCAAAAATGTGCCTGCACCGTCACCTGCATGCCCGATAACACCCGGGCGTCAATATCGCACATTGCGCCCGCACCGTCACCAACATCTCAAACAGCTCCCCAAACAGCATCCCAAAACACCACCAGCACCAGCACCCCAAACTGCATGCCCCCGTGCACCCTACCGTCAAGATGCAAAAACACCGTCACCCCCAAAACAGCACCTGCACCAGCACCCCCAAACTGCATGCCCCCTAGCACCCTACCGTCAATCTTGAAAAGATGCGCCCGCACTGCCATCAGCGCCTCAAACAGCACCCCAATCCGCAAAAACCAGCACCCCAAACTGCACGCCCCTTAGCACCAGCTCATCAATCTCGCAAATCACTTCCCCCTCTTTATTAGAAGTTAGAACCCCTATAGCTTTCAGCTATCTGGGGAAAAAAGAATAAGGTGGATAATAGGTTTGAAACAAATGTAAAAACCATAACAGGCAAACATCAACACCCCACCTCTCGGCCCCCCCTTTTTCCTATTTCCCCCCCTCCCACAAAGAAAAAACGAGAGAACCCGAAGATCCAAGATGTTCTCGGGAAACCAGAAACAAGAACCAGAACATCAGAGATGCTTTTTGAGAAACGCCACTCCCCCCCCCCCCACCCCCCCACCTCCCCCCGACTCGCCCCCAAGCGCCAAGCGCTCCTCGCGCTGCTCCGCGCGCAACTCCTCCAGGCGCTGCAGCGCCGCTTTCGCCGCAGCTGCGCGGCGCTCGTCCAGCTGCTGCTGCGCCTCTCGAACTGTCGAACCGCTTGGGAGGGGCGTGGGGCAGATCCAGGTGGCGGTCAAAAATAGGTACCAAAATGGGCTTCCCCAGGAAATGAAACCATGCGGTTTATTGGTGGTTTAATTTTGACCCATAGTCAGGTGACGAAGTCCTCCGCAGCTTGAAAGGTGAGTTAGTTGTACCCAAAGCACCAAGACTGATACTGTGGCTGGACCAAATCCTGCACCAAGTTGGGATGGATAAAACCCTGGAAAAGTCTGGGGTAAACCATCACCAACTTGTGCAGGGGGTTGTCCGCCCACAGTATCAGGCTTGGGGGTTGGGTATAACAAGGCACTGAAAACCTTCAGAGGAATCTTTCATGTGGATTGATTCGCCTGGAAGTGGAACCCCTGATTTTCTGTGGTCCTCTGGATTGATGATTGATCCACACCTGACATAGTAACGTTGGTGGCCCTTGAGTTTTAACATCAAAAGGGTGCCATCAACGAAAAGACAGGTCCATCCGTCCTTCATCTGTCTGTTCTATCCTGGGCTGGGAATGGAAGCTGCGGTTGGGCTTCTGAGGCCCGGGGGGGGGGGGGGGTTCGGAGAGGAAAGGCGTTGTGAATCAGATTTCGTAGGCTGAGCTCTGAACATGCCATCTCCCAAAGTGGACTTGGTTGCTTTTGAGTGGTTTAATGGAAAACCCATTAGTTGTGAACTTGCGTAACCCAGGGTTTTGCGCGGTAATTAAGGGAAGGGTGCAGCAATTAAGCCCGAATCATTCCCGGAAATAACTTTTTCACCACCCTAGGACATTTCTGAACAACGGCGATCAACGGAAATAGCGACGATAAACTGTCCAATCTGGCAACACCAATTTGGGCGTTTATTAATGAAGAACGGGCGTCGCAAATGGCAGGGCAGCCAAGCAATTCATCCCCCCTTGCAAGAATGCCCTGAAGAAGGTTACGCGCAACAAATTTTAAGAATGTAATAGTAAGTATCCAAATTTTGACCGAAACGATGCGAACGCAAAGCATGTAAGGGTTTTTGTGGCGGCAACAACCCCCCCCCCTCAGCATTCAAGGATATTTCGACCGCCAAAAATCCTTAATTGCTGATTCCCCTTGAGCATCCTAGTTGCCGACCTCCGGCCTGCCCCCAACAATTGAGAATGTTTCGGTCCGTTTCCAACAAATTCCTCTGTGGCTGACCCCACCTACGGAGCAATTAAGGATTTTTTCGGGCCAAACAAACCCTTCCTTGCTGACCCCGACCCTTAGCAACTAAGGATTTTGCGGGCGACAGGCATAGTTGCTGATCGGCGCTTCAGGATTTATCAGTTCACAAACATCTTTATTTGGTAGCAGCAGAGCATATGCTTTTGCCAGTTCTCATCTGCGGCCGTCCCTTGAATGAACACACGCATCACATTTGAAAGTGCGCTGCTGGAATTGCATGTTTCTGCAGGCAAGTACGCATGCACCTCTGCTTCAGCAAATGAGGATTATTTGGGGTCGAATAAATTCTGAAATGTTCAGGGGGGGGGTTCAGCAAGTATTGATTTGGTGGGGCCGACAAATCCTGAAATGCTGGGGGGGGTCAGCAGTTAAGTTTTTTGGGTTGACAAATCATTTAAGAATTTGAGGGGGCCGCGGGGGCCAAGAAATCCTGAGTGGGGGTCAGCATTTAAGGATTTGCGGGGGCCGCGAGGGCCGAAAAATCCTTGACCCCCTCAGCATTTAAGGATTTACGGGGGGCCGTGAGGGAGGGGGGTCAGCATTGAAGGATTTGCGGGGGGGCCGCGAGGGCCGAAAAATCCTTAAATGCTGAGGGGGGGTCAGCATTTAAGGATTTGCAGAGAACCGCGAGGGCCGGAAATTCCTTAAATGCTGAGGGGGGGTCTGCATTTAAGGATTTGCGGGAGGGCCAAAAAATCCTTAAATGCTGAGGGGGGGTCAGCATTTAAGGATTTGCGGGAGGGGCAAAAATTCCTTAAATGCTGAGGGGGGTCAGCATTTAAGGATTTGCGGGGGGGCGCGAGGGCCAAAAAATCCTTAAATGCTGAGGGGGGGTCAGCATTTAAGGATTTGCGGGAGGGGCAAAAATTCCTTAAATGCTGAGGGGGGGTCAGCATTTAAGGATTTGCGGGGGGCCGCGAGGGCCCAAAAATCCTTAAATGCTGAGGGGGGTCAGCATTTAAGGATTTGCGGGGGGGCGGAGGGGGGTCAGCATTTAAGGATTTGCGGGGGGCGCGAGGGCCGAAAAATCCATAAATGCTGAGGGGGGGTCAGCAATTAAGCTTTTTGCAGGTAGTTTTCAGCGCATTTTGGATTCCCAATAGGTGTATAAAACACCCCTATTGGGAATCCAAAATGCGCTCAAAACTACCTGCAAAAAGCTTAATTGCTGACCCCCCCTCAGCATTTAAGGAAATGGTGCAGCAATTAAGATTTGTTAGCGGAATTTTACTTTACGGCCCTCACGCTGGATTTGTCGGCCCCCTCAAGATCCTCAATCACTGACCCCCCGCTTTGCCCTCCGAAATACTTGCTGACCGCCCCTCAACAACAAATGATTTTTCGATCCCAAAATCCTCAATTGCTGAACCCCCCCCCCCCCTCAGCAACTGAGGATTTTCTTGCCCCCCTTCAGCAACTATTTTTTGGCGCCAGAAACACCTCGGCAGTTCAGAATCAAAAAACTCAATCTCTCACCCCCGCCCCCCCCCCAGCAAAAAAGGCTTTTCCGGCCCCGACACATGCTCAATTGCTGACGTCCCCCCTCAGCAGCTGAAAAACAATGATGCTGACACCCCCTCAGCATTTAAGGCTTTGTTCAGCCCACACAAATCCGAATTGCTGACACTCCCCCCCCCCCGCCCGTCCAGCATTTAAGGGATATTCGGCCCCAAACTAATTCCTTAACTACTGACCCGTAGTGAACAGCTTGTCGGGAAACTGGGCTTTGTTGGCTAAAAAAGGACAAGGACAAGCAGCTTTGTTCAGTGAGTAGGATTCTGCAAAGGCAACAACAAGTATCCTGTGCACAATTGTTAGCCCGCCCAACATAGAAATTCACAATTTCTGGCCGACCAGCTCCTTAGTTGCTAAAACTTTGCATTGGATGGACAAACCTGACATTGCTGACGGCTGGCAACTTTTTGGCAGACACTCAAGCCATTACCCTTTGTGGATGAGAGGAAGTTTCGGATTTCAAGAGTTTCATCTAGCGCTTTCCTTGCTTGCTGTTTTGCAGTTGCAGCAATCGCTGAGGATGGGCCATTGTGAACATTGAATGATCAACATATTCTTTTCTGAGTGGGGGGGGGGGGGGGCAGAAGTCCTTCAGTTTCTTTGGCCACCACCATCCTTGATTCTTCTCAGCCACTAAGTGTATAGTCCATGCTGCCAGTCGCAAACTCTGAGTTTCCAGCAAGTTGGAATCAAGCGACGATTTGGAGGATTCATGATATAGAACGTTCCTCAAATGCGACGAGGGTCAGAAAGTCAGGATGTGTGAGGCCCACAAAATCCTTATCTGTGTGAGGGGGTGAGAGAAACATTTTTGGGACCAACAATTCCAGAATTGCTGAATGGGTCAGCAATTAATAAGGCTTCTTGGGCACTCAACCGTCCTTAATTTCTGAGAGCGGGCCAGCAACGAAGGACTTGGGAGGGCCGCAAGACTGAATCAGCAATGAACGACTTTTGGGGCCCGACGACTCCTGAGCTGCTAGGGCGCCCTTACTGACAGGGGGTTAGTAATGAAAGATTTGTTGGGGCAACTAAATCCTCAATTGCGGGGGGGGGGGGGGGGCTGCAATTCAGGATTTGTTGGGCCAAAACAAACACAATTTCTGATGCTGAGATTTTCATGTGTTTCAGACCAAAAACTGACATTTCCCGCTTGGGAACTTTTGCAAGGGCACCAAACCCCAAAATCGCTGACCCTTGAAACCCAGAATTACGCAAGTCCACACCCAGTTGGCAAAAAGCTAAAGTCCTAACATCCCTTGGCAAAACGCACCAAAGCGGGCAGGGAAGCTGGTTGCGAATAAAACCGCCTCACGCCGGAAGGCCAGCAGCCGCATGCGGCGCCTGTGGAGACCCGTTTTTTTCTGGAAGGGCGCCACAACTTTTCGCGGCCGGTCCAATTCCCGCCCGTCTTCCCTTGCCTGAAGCAGGAAGCTGCAAGGATCAGGCTGAAACTAGCCTTTTGCGATGGAAGGACTTGTGCGCTGGTATACTGGCCATGCTTGGGGGATATGGCTCACTCCCCATGAAGAATATGGAAAGGCGGATCCCCCCAAAAAGCGTTCCTCCTCAAAGTCATATGTTTTCTTGGATATGGGCATCTGCAGAGCCAGCTCAGCCAGAAAATGCACCGGGCAGCCCGGCTTCTGCTGCCCCATCTGCTCCAGCCGCTCCTTCTGACTGAAGATTCGGCAACGCGAGGTCGTAACAAGAGGACACCACGGATGTGTCCAAAAGAGGCCCCGGAAATCGCGGGTTCACACCGATCTCCCCCAAAAATGGCTGTCATAAACTGTAGGAAGACCCCAAGAGCCTTGAAAACAGAAGACACAACATGGACGAGAAAAACATATTGCAAAAAGACACTGCGAGAGTCCCTGCCCTCCTCCTCCGCGCGTTGCTCCACGAATCGCCGGCGCCACTCGTCCTCTTCAGCCTGGCAGGACCCTCGCGAAGAATTAACCCCAGCGTGGGCAGTTCCCCAACAAAAATTGATGGTGAGGCTTTTAGCTTACAAGTGTATGACTCATGCATGTAGCTGCATATGCAGGAGTACCAACTGCATGGGGGATAAGCATCCAACCGTCCCAAGCTTGATCTTCAGTGTTGAAACCAATGTCACCCATCTCATGAGGGGACTGATCAAAAGTTCGACAACACACGGGATGAAGATCGGGGAAAGCCACCAAAAAGATGATAGCTCCCACTACATGAGAAGAGCTACTCAGGGTCATTTGGTTGTGGGTCAAAAATAAATGCACAGGGGACCGCAGGCTTTGGTCCTTGGTTCCATTTGCCCAGGTTCCATTTTAGATACCTATTCTTGACCCACTGCCATTTCGGGGGGGGGAGGGAACGGAATCTTGATCAAGCCCCATGAAGCTTTGGCTCGGAGAAAACGCCAGGTCCTGCTGCGCTCTAGCTCTTGCTTCAAGTGCCCGGATGCCGTCCTGCGGTTGGAGGGCCACCTTTCGCTCGCATCATTCGCCTGTTGGCGCACATGAGGCCAACAGCGGCTCACTCACTTACGCACACATGTTGCACCAATAGGGGCAGATGCCTTGTCCAGAAAGCCCAAAATTGGCGGAATGTCTTCTTCCACTAAGCCAGGAAGAACGTTTTTTCCTGGAGCCCACATTCAGTGGAACACTGCCGAGACCAGAATACTAGGTCTCAAGAATTTCATGTTGATCCCCTACATGTTCTTCTTGGATCCCTAAAACATTGGACTTTTTGATGCTCCTCCCCTGCCCGTCCCACGGGGAGCCCAAAACAAACCGCCCTCTCCTGCGCAGCCTGCGCGGCTTTGGCGCGGGCCTCCAGGCGGCGCCGCAGCGCCGCTTCCTGTGAGAAGTGACCCAGTTGGAGCATCAAACGAGTCATCAAAACCGGATGGGCGTTGACACCGGTCCACGGCCATCCATTTTTTGGCGGTTACCCTTGCACCGACTAACATGGGTTTGTGCACAGACCCGTGTAGAAAGACTACTTTCCAAGAGGAAAGGGGCTTTGTGCACTTCCATGTTAGTTGGTGGGAGGGTACCCTATTTATGTACCCACACCCAAATGAGTCATCAAGACCTGAATTCAAATGGTCTACCCAAACCTTACTAACCTTCACTTGCCCGGATTTTGATTATGGCTCAAATGCCCTCTTTCCAACAATCATGGACAGGAGGGTGTTGGAAGACTTTTGCGGACCCCCCCTTGAAGAGAGGGTTCGGGAAGGCTTAAAAAAAAGAAAGAAGCTTTATTTTAAAAAAAAATGAGAAGAAACAAACTTGCGTTGTGGCACCCATCACGCAAAACAGCGGCCATTCCTCCCTCCGTACCAAAATCTATCCGTCCTCTTGGTCGCGCTGGCGAGCTAAAGCCTCCTCCTCACGCAGCAGCTCCTGCAACCTACCGGCTTCAGGCCAGGAGTGGTGAAAACTAGGGACCCTGGTTGGTCTCTCCCGGAAGGCGGCGGAAGGCGGCACCAGGGTCAGGGGCCATAGCTTTGACTCCCCCTATGCCAGACTTAAACCCAGGGGTTCCCCTTGAAAAAAGCAATGGTCGCCGTGCTCCTTTTGCTCCCTGCGATCAAACAATGGTGGGGGCGGTCCTGGTCTTGTACTGTCAGTTAGCCCCGCCCAGTTCGTACAATCACAGCACGTTGTAGTGGTCTCAGACAGTCTTTGGCAACACTAACTCTTTTGACACTGTGGCTGTTTTCCTGTGGTTTCCCTTTGAACCAACCCCCCCCCAAAAAAAATGGGTACCCCACGGGGTACCAACCCCCCACAAGAAGAGGGTTCCCTCACAAAGGGATGGGCCAATGGACCGCGTACTTCTCTCCGTCCCATCGCTTCGACCGCTCCGGTTCCGCCTGGCCAGGCGCTGGGCGCCGTTTTGCTGCCCTCGGAGCTGCTGCTGGAGGCGTTGCAGTGCCGCGCCGCGCGCCGACTCCGCGGCCCAGCGCTCCTGGCGCTAGCTTCATGTTGCCATTATCAAAGTCACCCGCTGAACGGTTAGAGGGAAACAACCGATCCCATTTTCTGACTTTGATAAATCCAGAAACTGTCAAAAATAATGACCCCAGCAAGAGCGCGGTTTAAGGGGGCGGTAGGGGGCGGGGGCGGTGGGGGGCGGTTGGGGGGCGGTTGGGGGGCGGCGGGGAAGGGTGGGGCCATGCAGAGTTGGAGCATTTTTTAGGTTGCAGCCCCAAAGAACCCTGAGATCCCAATACCCTAAAACTTTTGAAAGGAGGTGGCTGCAAATAGACCCTAAGTGTGCATCATACGGGCGTCGGGACTGCCACATGGAATTGATCAATATTCCCTTCGCCCCCCCCCCCAGTTTTGACCATGCCTAACTTTTACTATATCATGTCTTGTTCTAACCAATGCTCATCCCATGTATTTCGGACCTTTTGATCAACCCACATGGACAAAAACTGGGGCCCTCCTGTGCCAAGCGCTGCCAAAAGGAAGCTTTCTCACCTCGAGCCGGCGGGGTCCACAGGCTTTATTGCACCTGGGGTCCTAAAACTGGAGACCAACTGTTCGGATGGCACGAAAGGCAGGAAATGGTAATAGAATGAACCCCATAAATTTATCCTCTTGTGGTTTCCTTTGAGGGAATCCCCAGGATCATTCCCAAACCCTAAGCAAGTTTTGGGATGCTTGTGCTCAAGAGAAATGTGGCGCGGCTTCTTGCGGTTGGACGGATCTGAGGCTGCAACGCTGCTCTACACTCGCGCGGTCCACTGCAGCCTGTGGCTCCAACGCACTGCTTTGGGAGCATTGAAAACCTCCGAGCCGTCCTGGGGTAATTACGGGGGGCCTCTTTCGCGAGATTTCTAGGGTCACTGTGCGTTGAAGTGGGGATTGTCTCCTGCGACCAGCTGAAGACACTCATCTCTGATTACGTCCTATCCGTCCACGCTCTATGCCTTGATCTCTATGTGAGAGAGTGTAGAGGATGGACGGACTGGTCGCCAGGAGCTAAAAATGTTCTCCGAGAAAGTGACAACTTCTCTGGGCTCGCCGCTTGCTGCTCGCGAGCCTCAGACCCCGCCCTGCCCCCCCCTGCCTCCCTCTTTGCTCCCTTCCTCTTCCGACTCCTTCCCCCACTCTGGGTGGCTGTTTTGCCCTTCAAAGAAAAAGAAACCCAAAAACAACAACCCCCCATCCCCCCATGCCCCCAATGCCCCCATGCCCCCATCCCCCCATCCCCCCATCCCCCCAACCCCAACCCTTGGCTCCCGGCCAGCTGCTCCCGTCGCTCCGCCTGCTGCGCCATCAGCCGCTCCAGCTCCCCCGCCAGCGCCCGCTGCAGCTGGCGCCTGGACCCCCAAACACCGCGCAACCGCAACCGCGCGATCCGCGCGCATGGCGCGTGAGGGTCAAGTGGCAGGCCCTGTCAAAGGCAGGGCCCCACATTCACCATGGCCCAAGAAGGGCCATCCGCTTGGACTTGGTGCTTGGCCAAAACAAGCAACCTCTGGAAATTCTGAGGTCAACTCAATTCTCATGGAAGAGCAGAAGCCAGAAACGAGGTCCACATCGAAAGTTGATCGGCACCTCTGCATCTCGCTCTGCAAGTCCTGTTCCCAGGTGCAAAGCAGAAAGCCGGACTCGCACCAGCACGGTCCTCCTGCCGCACTTTCTCTGCAGCTGCCGCCACCATCTTCCGGTCACGTTCCAGCTCCTCGAGCGCCAGGCACCCGCTCCGATCAATCACTAACCCCCATGTGTCCGAATCCAAGAGACGAGCACCGCGGCAGGGCAGCAAGACTTGTTTTCAAAACTTCGGAGAACTTCCTGCCGCTCGGCACGAGAGGCCCAAAGCTGGTTCCGCACTGGGGCTTCGGACGGCCGCACTCTGCTCAGTGTGCTCCAGCTGCCGGTGGAATGACTGCACCTGGCACAGGTTCAAGGTTCATGGTTGGGAGTGTCCCCTACGGCTTAGGGCCGCCACTGAGTTTGTCTTTCTTGGGGAGTTAGTTGAAGGGAAACCAAAAAGCTCTTCGTGACAGCTGTTGGTTGACCAGTTTGGCAACACAGTGGGCCAACACCATTGTGTGGTTGGATGTTGTTATAACCGCCTCTGTGGTTGACTGACAAGTTTGGCACGCCGAAACAAACACCTACTCCCCTGCAGTTTTACATGGAGCCATATTGACATATGGAACCCAAAGAAACTCATTTGTACAGGAATGTCTCCCCGCTCCAAGGGAAGCATCACAAGAAAACCGGATCCCCATTCATGTGAAAGCAAGCAATGTCCCAGCCATGCTTCACCAAGTCCCAAATCGAAATGCAATTGCAAGTTAGTCATGGAAAACCAGTCCCCACTCCCGTTGTTCATGTCATGTGGGGGGCCAACTCATGTTTGCATAAAGAGAACAAGCCTCCTTGCAACTCAGCTTCTCCCAACTTGGCAGCGAGCATAAACATAATCAAAACCTGATATTTCGACAGGGTCAGCTGCATGGTCACACTCTCGGATGAAATTAGCATGGCCTACCCAAAGCCATGTCTAGAATTACAAAGGGCGGATATGCAAAGAAACTTAATGGTTGGGACTCTCCCGTACTAAACTGCGTCTACCCGAAGCGGCTAGCTTGGACTTCGCCCAACAACTGTTTGCTTAAGCCCCGTGGAACAAGTATGCCCAGCAGCGATGGATCCCCCTTTGAGCCAACGGGCGAGAATAACAGACATTCTTAAGCAAACGACTCAACCGTTGTTAATGGTGGCAGTCAAATTAATAAATACCCTCCTGGATGATCACCAGGCCTTCTTTGCACATGGTTGGTTTGCCGGCACTAGCATGATTTGAAACCAACCATCCGGAAGGGTCCCAAGCAGCTTCCCATCGATATGGCTGGATGGAGCTAGAAATAAACCTTGTTGAGCTGTGGTCCTGTCTAACTCGCCACTCTAACACGCGCTTGAAATCCGCGAAGCAAGCCCCCGATACTAAATTCAGTACTGGTGATACAAAATCTAGCACTGGCAGTCTACTAAATTTAGTACTGGCAACACTAGATATAGTAGAGGCGAAACTGAAGTTAGTACTGGGAACACACAATGAAGTACTAGCAATATTAGATTTCGTACATTTGATGCTGGCAGGTAATAACTTGACTTTTCAGGGCCATCTTGTCAAAGTGAACTTGCTCTGCTGTAAGTGGTTTGTCAGAGAGCTTGAAGATTGTGAATCCTGTCCGCAACTCTGGAGTTGTCCTTGGCAACGTTGCCCTGATTCGCCATTTATCTTCGATTGAAGATAGTGGTTCTCTTGTCTCTGCCTGGAATCTGTTGGTTAATCTTTGGTTGTAAATCTGTGTGCGCGTGTGCAATTGGACAAGCTTTGCTTGTGTCAGATGCGAACAACGCTCTCTTCTTTGAAACATGAACTCTATGGAGTTCTTTGGTAGTGTGGTTGATTGTCCAAAGGTCTCGGTGTCTCTGCTGCCAGCTAGCAGTGATTGGTGCGCAATGGGTTTGATCTGGTCGTCGTTGAATGCCTTAGTTGCCGTCGTGTTGATTGCAAAAAGCTGCTAGATCAGACAATGCGTGACCGCTACTGGATACCGGTGTGGGTTGCCGAATCAGACCGAACGCCTTGCGCGCGATCTTGTCACATCGAGGAGAGGCAATGGCGTCACGCCTTTTACTGCGCCAAGCGTGCTGCGCATGCTTTCAGACTTGCGCTTATTGGAGCAAACCCGAAAGAAAACCGATCAGTTTGTCGGGAACCCACAACAAGGGTGGTTTCTTTCTGGCTTTTAGGCACCAGCCCCAAAATATAGCAGCGCTGCCAGGCTTCAGAACAGCCTCAATGTCCTGCTCGCTTGCGTTTCTGCAACCAAACCCGGCTCGCATTTGCAGGCGCAAACGGCGTACCCGCTCTTTCCCAGCGCTGCGCGCAACCCACACCCGAAGGCATCCTTACGTAACACCCAAGTCATAGTCCGTGCAAGCTTCTGCCACACCCGCGATTGCCACGCGCTTGCCAACAACAAGTGATCACAAGAGCGCCTCTGCCCGATTTCCACTACGCGCTCCTTTGCAAACAAAAGACACTGTGGTGCGTCCGCTGAAGCCAAGCTGCCGTCGCAATTCCGCAGGCGCCCGCCAGTCTCGAAAGACTTGCACTTGCTGCAGCAAACAGACGCTGACGTTGCTAGTGTTGCTCGAAAACACTTGCGGCGCGATCTGCTGTAGCTGCGGCGGCGCTCGCATTGCCGTTGCTCCTTTTGCGAGCTCTTGGGTGCGCGCGCTTGCTCCTCGGTTGCTGTGACCCAGCTCCTGTTGCTGCCTCTAAAAGCTTGCGAATGTCCATGTGCTCTTTTCGATCAATACGGCCGGTTTGTATGAATCCGACGGTAGTTGGTTAGGCTCAGAATCACGACATGTCCTTTGCGTTCGCGCATCTTCTCAATCTGCGGGTGGACATGGCTCGCGTTCAGCGGCCATGGCTGTCAAGTATGCTTTCTTCATCCTGTTGAACGCTGGCGACGTGCCGACGCTAGTGTCACGTGGTCGCACTTGTATGGATGGGTCTTCGGGAAACGGCTCCACGCACACGTCTTTGCGCAAGCTGTTCGCAAGCGAAGTGAAAAACATATCCAAGACAAACTGGTCCGGCTTTCCAGAAGCCAACTGGACAATCCAAACTACAGCCAAGGGCAATGGCATGAATGCTCTGGTCACGTAGCACATGTCCACTGCATCATCTGCGTTGTCTGCGCATCTTCGTATTCTGAGTACAAAGGCATGCTACTGCGCTTCTCCTGGTGTGGAAGCTAATAGCCTCTCCGCCCCACTGCACCTCGCCATCTGGATTCGCTCGAAACCATGGTCGCCCAAGGCTCCTCGTAGCATTATATAGAGACTGCTCCTTCAGCACCGGTTTCCTCTCTCTGCGTGTTCTTCAACTGTGTCTGAGCCGGCTCTGGAACAGCGCTGGCCTGGACAGTCTGGCCCGGATCGATTTTGGTGAGCTCGCGCCGGATCCTCTCTAAAGCTCCTTGGAATGACTCGTGGCTTCCTGCCTGCTGTGTTTGCAAACTCGGCGCCGTTGCTGCCGCTGTCGACGCCGACGCCGGCGCTGCTGCGCTAGCTGTTGCTCTTGCACACGGCGGCGCGATAGGTGAAGTCGCGCCATCTGCGCTGCCCCCAAAACCGGCGCTGAGCAAAGAGCCGGTCTAAGCAAAAAAAACCTCATTCCCCCAACCCCCTCAAAAAAGCAACTCAGCCCCCGCGCAACTCAATCAACCAGAAGCCAGTCAGCCCAAGCCCTGCAAGCCCAGCCCAGCCGGTTTCACGCAGCTGGGCAAAGCCCACGGCCTCAGAGCCCAAGAGTGGGACGGCACATCCCTTGCTTTTCTGGCGCCTACGGCGTTCTTTGCTTTGCGTTGCGGAAAAGAACGGCTCAGTCCAAGGCAGCTCAGCACCTCTTGAGGAACCACGTTGCGCAGCAGCCCACCAGACTGCTCAGCCCAGCCCCGGTATCATTTGCTCAAGCAAGCGGCGTCGCTCTTTGTGATTTATCTTTTGGCCTGGCCGAGGCGGGCAGCGCCCAGCGTTTACAAATAGGGCTTGTGCCCTTGGCGCTGGCGCAAATGGAGTGAGCAACCGAGTAACCCCTTCTCGCACCTCGCAAATGGACCATTGACTACACACAAACTTGACCCAACCCCAGTCAATAGCACCCTTGTCTAACGCTGCTGCTAACAATGTTTAAACGCGCTTACCGTCGGTGCCAGGAACATGGCTCCGGAGCATTTCCACTGGTTGTGCACACCGACCAAAGAGTCCATGACCATCCCGTCCAACCCCGAGTGAGAGGGTGTGCGTTTGCTTGAGCATGGCACATCTCATTTCAGGGATGATTCAGCATTCAAAAATTGATCATCGGAAAAGAGGGGTCCCCTGACTATTTGCGGGCCCGATTTGTTTGTTGTCTAGTCACAGCGACAAAGCTCATGGGAAAGGCTGCAAATTGGTGAGCTGCTCACAAATTGTCTTCCGGCATCGGTGCGTTTAACTCCCGGGTTCACCTCTAATTTGCCTGAAGCAGTCGTCACAAAAGCCCCAGGTTGGCTGCTGTTGCCGCCGCAGTTGGGGTGACCCCAGGTCACACCCGACCCTGATTCAAGAAATGGCAGCAAAGGCAGCGGAGTTGCTTTGATGTGCTGGATGTTGCTCAGCTACTCTCGCACCTGGCTGCTGTCTCCGCCCCCGGTCTGCACGACCCCAGGTCGCAACTGCCCCAGATGCAAGGCTGGCAGCGAAGGCTCCATGGGCAGTTGCTTGGATGTGCTGATCCCCGTGGCCATGCAAAATATGAACAGCAAGCGCCGTACAGGTGCCCAGTTTGCCAAGCTGCACACCCTTTTGCAGTGAGAGCGGCGCTGGAAATGCTGCTGCGCTGCAGCCTTCTGCGCAAAGATGTGCATAGCTGCTGAGACTGCTGCACATAGGTGTCCTTTTTGGGAAAATAGATGGCCCTGGTAGCTGATTGAACCACCAGGTAAACCAGGGCTATCTATTTTTCGACCAAATCAACCAAGAAGGACACCTATTCTTCTGTGGAGAAGCCATCTCCACTTGCCGTTCGGGGTTCTTGAAGCATCTATTGTGCGAGAACCTCCCAGCTGCCCACTGCAGCCCAAGACCGGAGCTGAACACTTCGGTGAATATTGTAGCTTTCCCAGTGAGCCAAAACAGGGCTCCCGAGATTTCCCCTCAAAGCATCACCCTCACCAAGGGCCACTCACTTTTCATGGGGCAAAAAAGCGTGCTGTTCAAAACAGCCAAAATGGGAAAACTCGTGGGACCCCAATCCCCAAACCCGGGCGTGTTTTCCGACGAAAGCCGCTGAAGCGCGCCTCCCACTCTCGCTGGAGCTCCTGGGCGCCTGGGAAAGTGCCCGGAACACCCACTCCCAAGTGGCATGCCTAGTTGGTGGGGGGGAGGGGGGGGGAAGGGGGGGAGTTGGGGGGTTACAAAAAAAAGGAGGGGGGATCTGAAAAACTGGGGAGCCCTGTCTTTTTGTCAGCCTACCCTCAGGGCGTGGCTTCCAAGGGCTAGTTTCAGGAAGGTTACAAGGAAGGAGGTCCGCCTTTTGGAGGTCCGCCCCAATCGCTGACTCCCAGTTGGGCAGCTTCAATGTGTCCTTTCCGTTTTCCAAGTGATTTTCCGGAGTCCCAAAGTCCCTCAAATGCCTTCATGCGTGTCCACAAATTGTCATGCACCTAGGGAGTGAGTTCAATCTTCTTGGGTACATCCTGGATTCCAATTTTCCCCTTGTGAACCAAACACACAAGGTGCCCCTGGGCCAGAGTTCCTGGCCCCCATTAAAAGAATGCCAAGGAAATTGGATGAACATCTTTTGGTAAATGATCTAATGATGCTTGTCTTAACCCAACCCTTGTTTTAATGGTGGTTTGAACCCAATAAAATGGTGCGCATACTAACCCAACCCTTCTTTTCATGGTCTTTCGAACACACCCCACCAATGGCCCCCTCCTTCGGAGACCTGCGAAACGGGTCTTCTGGACCTCGGGGCTCCCAGCGCTGGCGGCTGGCCTCGGCCCGCTGCTCCGTGAGCCGCTGCAAGTCCTGGTGCTCCTCCTAACATCGCGCCGCGCCGCCGGAGACGCTGGCGACAGGTTGGCCCTTTGGCGATATGGCCATGGGCTTTTCAGAATCCAAATCGGTTAGCCCCCAGTGAACATCCCCATCCAACCGCTAAAATCCCGGTTGGGTGGTGAACTCACCTACCAACCAAAATGGGATCCCAAAACGGTTTTGACAACCACTGCCATATGATTGGATCATTGTTGCAGTGGGCTTTCAATGTGGGCAGACTCTGACGCCAGGCCCAAAGCGACGTGGCGGGGGCCCACCAGGGCCAGTGTTGCAACGCAAAGGCCAGGTGCAGAGACTATGCTGTGGATGGAAATCCTGCGCCATTCTGCACTAGTGCAGGATTTCGTCCACGTCTTACCCTCCCACCAATTAACACGGAACCTGACGTTCGGGGGGTCCTGGTTTGGAAACCATCTTCCTGTTCAAGGGACCATTTCCCCGTCAGGTTCCATGTGAATTGGTGGGAGGTATATGGGTGTGGCTCAAAATGAAGGAGCTAGGGTTACGCAGGTTTCAGTCTTTGTTTCCATTTATCATAGTGCCATTTGGGGCAGCATTTTTTGCGCCACAGCCATACTGTAGGTGGACGAACTCCTGCACCACCTAAGAAACCCTGGTTTCTGATGATTCCCCTCCAAACACCAACAAACACTGGTTTTGCATGGATTCCAAGTTGTGCGACTTCTGGATTTCGTCCATCCACAGTATGAAGGGAATGATAGAAAGTGAAATAGGAAGGGAAAATCCCCCAGGCGTCCCCACAATGAACCCATGTGTGTTTCACCCCCCCCCCCCCCCCCCAAAAAAAAAGAAAAAACACCTGCTTTTTTCTTGTCTTGTACGTCCTCCAAAGAACAAAACCGACGGCCCAACAGCGTGAGCACAAGACGACCACCCCACCGGGGACCTCCCACCGCGCCTCATGCAGCTCCCCCTCAGCCAGCTGCTGCTGGAGCTGCTCCTCGGCCTTCCATGGGGCTTGCGCGCGGCGTTCTTTGGGGGGGAGGGGGTGGGGGGGAGGTTGGGGGGGGAAGTTGGGGGGGGAAGGGGGGGGGGGGTTTGGGGGGAGCGGGGGGGGGGGTTGGTAAAGCATAAAGGTCTCACAAACGAAATCAAAGTTACTCCCCCCCTTTCCCTTCCCTTTTTGGTGGCGTTCCTTTTTTTTTGGAGTTGGTAGTTACCAACCAACTCCCCCCTTTTTGGTGGGCGTTCTGTTCAAACGAAACCATAAGTGTTTGGGAGTTGGGATACCGTTTCCCCCCTTTTTGGCGGGCTTGTTATGGGAAACCACCGGAAAACTCCCAAGCCATTGCCATGTTCCCTGAAAGGCCCCCAGCCTTGACCATGGGCCATGGGCCACTTGTTCCAGGTGGGAGAAATATCCTCTGGCCTTCTTTTCGTGGAGGTCCAACCAATGGACCAATGGTCACCCCATGTTTTACGGACCTTCTCATTGACTCGTCAACCCCCCAAACGAAAAGATCCCGAAACAACCGACGAGCCACCCACTTGCCTGACTCCACTGGACCCCCCTGGGCCCTCGTGCACCGGCGAACGGGTCCGGCGAATCCGAATCGAGGCCTCCACCTGCTGCCGCAGCACCTGGCCGCTACAACCGCGGCGGTTTTGGTTGGTTTGGCCCCGAACGTCTTTCACCTGTCTGTCTTCTCGTTATCTCCGTCACTCACCAATCCATTCTGGATTTCACGGAAAGAGAGGACAGTAAGAGAAGGAAGAGAGGTGAGTCCTCTTCGAAACCCATCCGCATTAAAATGGACGGGACCCACCATGCTTCAAGCCCGGCTCAGGCGATGTTCTCAACGTGAAACCCAGAAAGTGAATTGACCCATTCACTTCTGGCACATGAATACGCTGGCTTGGGCCTCACATAATTTGGACTCATGTTCAAACTGATACTCAAGAAAGTGAACAAGAAAAATAACCTTCACCCATTGACTTCTGCTACCCACGCATTTACGCGGCTTGGGCCTCACATAATCGGAACTAATCCAGGGAGAGAACCTCTGAACCCAAAGCGGCCAAAAAGGTCCCTGGCCGTACACTCATATGATCATTGTGCCAGTTCCCTCCAAGCAGAGGCGTTGATGGGCCATAATCCTCCCCATGGCTCCCCTTGACGAAAGACACCAAAGGGTGGACAACATATCCACCATGTTTGGAAGAGACTAAAAGCAAACCCATTGACTTTTGGCCAGAATGCTCTAGTAAAGGTGTCCCTCTGTAGGTAGTAGAACTCACAAAACTGGGTCGCTCACAATTCTGAAAATCAGCCTTAGCCTTTGTTTCCACAAGGTGCCATTGTGGGTACCTGGACCCTCAAAATTCCCTTAAAAATGGGTTTGACCCCCCAAAATTATGGGGTGATATCCCATTTTCATGGGTAGTTTGAGGGTCCAGGTACCATCTATTGAGCAAAATTGCAGACATGTCCTCGGTTGGGCCTCTTTTTTGTGTGCTACCCCCCAAGAACTGGCTTCGGTAGCCCCCCCGGTTTCCTTTCAAAAAGCCACCCAAACCAGGGGGGTGACTTCAAAAAACAAGGACCAGCCAGCCCTTTCTTGGGGCCTCGGGTTGTTTGCTTTGTTGTTTGTTGTTTTTTGGGTTTTTTGGGGGGGGTGGGGGGTGGGCGGCTCAGGTTTCAGGTTCCAGCCCGCCTGCAGCTGCTGCAGCTGCTGGGCTTCCTTCTCCAAGAGTCGCCTCCTCAGGGCCTGCAGCTCCCCGTGCGCCGCCGCCTGCGCAGAGGTCTTGGCCTGGCAGAGAGGCGAGGCTCCAACCAGGGGGGGGGGGGGTTGGGGGGACTTGTGGGTCGTTATCTAAAGATTCTAAAGATTAAACGGAACACCAAAGGCAAACCACCTTGATGTGTCCCGTTTTGGAGAATGGCCTCATGAGGGGGCTTGTGCGGAGCTCCGTGAGTTGCTTCCTTCTTTTCCCAAGGAGGTTGCGGGACCTCCCTCGCAAATCAACTGCTCGTGGTGAGCTGAACCTTGAAAAGGTCTCCTGTCCACTTCCATTGGAAAAAGGGTAACGGAGTCTATCCAAAATCATGTGAAGAATCCAAGGGCGTTTCTGGGGTTGCCTCTTACCCAACTGCATGTACAGTACCCAGAAAATGATTGTGGCTCATCTGGGTTCAGAGGGACTGACAAGCTGACCCTAACAACGCCACCAAACGCATGCCTACTGGATGTGTTTGGGGAAAGCAGCTTGATTGGGAACAAGTCGTAACGCAATTGCAGCACATGGGTGTGGGTCAAATCCCCGTACCCCCAGTGAACATCCCAATCCCCACTAAAATCCCGACCAAAATGGGTGGTGCACCTACCAATCAAAATGGGATACCATTGGTGTTGACCCACAGCCACATCTCTGAGGTCTTTTTCTCACTCGCCCTTGGGGCCATAGATGTCGTAGCGCCGCTGAATCGCCAGCGGCATCTTGTTGCGGACCTCCTTGCCAGGAAGCTAGCCGCGAAGCAGCCAGGGTTCTAGGGGTAGCTTCCATGTCCATTCTTTCCAGGGATCCTTCTTTCTAGAAAACCACCAAAATCCCTGGGGAAATGGCTGGTTTTGAAAAAAAAACCATGGCTGAAAAGAATGGGGAATCAACCCCTAGAAGGGTGACAAATGCCGAAGAGCTCTCCAGCGCGCATCGGTTGAAGAACGTTAGGTCTTCCTCTGTTTCCCTTTTTGGAACCACCAAAAGTGGCGAACTTTTGGAACAGAATCACCGGTGAATTGATCAGCTCAAGGGATATCCATGGATATCCAAAACACAACTCTCGTTCGAGTGATGGAAAGGCGTCCCTTCCACTAACATGACGCAATCCCAAAAGGAAAACGGATGCCATTTCAAAAAAAGACACACCACCATCCACATGCACTGGAGCTCCTGGATGGCATCGGGCTTGATCTCCACCACCTTGACGCCAGTGGAGGTGCCATCGAACTCTGCCAGCACCTGGCGAGAAGGACTTCTTTCCGGGGGGTCTTTTTGCTACCATTTGTGAGAAAATTGGCGACCCTCTGAAAAAGGAATCTTTCACTTCAAGGGCACACCAGGTGGCAAAAAGACTTCCCTGGACTTCTTACACGTCCCACGGTCTGTTGCGCAAGTTGCTTTCCGCTGCGTCCCTTAGCTTCAAAGGCAAGAGACGGGACTCAGCGGAACTGAGAAGGAGCTCCACAAGCTGCTTTCTGCTGCTCCCTTGGATGCAGAACTCAGTGGAGACTCAAGAGACAGAACAAGCTCAAGAGACAGACCTTCACAGTTCCTCAGTTCCCACAAGCTCTGCCTCTTGCCCTTGGCTTCAAGAGACGGAACTCAGAACTGAGAACTCATTCCCGCCTTGCCCCATGGATCCACCGCCATCGCACGACCCCAGGACTGACGCTTGTTGCCGTCCTCATTGTGCTGGCCTGCCTCCGGGGTTGCTCCACGCCAACAACACGAACTCCGCGAGGCCGGGCACGCTTCAGCTTTATGGGAAATCCGTACCTGAAGACCTGCAAAAAATCCAGCCCATTCCCAGATTCTCACAATCAAAACCGCCAGAAATGGGCTTTGGCCTCCCCTTTACACCAAGACTTCAAATTGAGACCCCCCTTCTTCTTGCTGGGAACGAGAAATGGAATCGACAAAAACCATCCAACTGGTGGTTTCCTTTCAGGGGACCCAAAACGGTTCATTCCATTTCTCATTCCCCACCGATTTCGCACCCGATCACCCGTCTTTTCTTGAGCCCTTCCGACCCAAACCAAAACCCCAAGCCGAAAAAGCCGCCGCCTGCGCGGCCGCCACCACGTAGCACTGGGTCTCCAGGGCCCGGGTCCGCATCAGCAGCTCCCAGTGCGCCTCGCCCGTGGGCATGGAGAAGGCCGAAGGCACCAGCAACAGCTCCTTCGGAGAGCTCGGAGAGCTCTCGGGTTTGGGCTGGCTGGGGGCTGGGGTGGTGCCTCAACGTTGAAGCCAGCGAACCAACCCAAAAAAAACACGCGCCGTGTGTGTGTGTGTGTGCCATCTAATCAAAAACCGGAGAGAAACACGTGTTGCTTTTTGTGCTTCCAAGTGTAGTCTTGGCGGCCTGCCAAGGGAGAGAAAGCTGGTGGGTTCAACAGATTTGGCACGTGGAGTTGTCTCAACATGTGTCGGAGAGTCGAAAAAACATAGCACGCAAAGGCGACTTCTCACCTTGAGAAACATTCATATTAGGGTGACATCCAACTTGTCCGGAGAGATCCTTGCTAAAGTTTTGAAGCAACTGATGACCCCAACAGCATCCACGTCCCCTCAAGTTGACCTTCTTTTCTGCTGCCGCCCATCGCTGCTCCGAACCTGGGAATGGGTCAAAATTGAACCAGGACATGGACCGCAGGTTTTAGTTCTTCTTTCTGTTACCGATCGGGCAAACCATTTCGGGGTTACCAAATGCTTGACCCCGCTGCCACCTATGCAACTCTGGTGGATGGACGAAACCTGCACCACTCGGAAGCATGGGCTTGGTATTTGCAGGAGAATCCTTATTCCCGGCTTTCTGAACGGTGCTGCGAAATGGATTTCGCCTATGGAAATCCGAAGTCCCATCCGAAGCCCCATCCGAAGCCGGCCGCCCCGTCCGCCCCGTGCTGGAAGCGCAAAGCTTGGTAGAGCTCGGGGAAGCGAACGTCGTAGCACACCGTCACGCCCAGCATCCCCACGGGGCTGTCACAGCACACCTCAGCCGTGGAAGTCTCTTCTCAAGCCGCATGTCTCACCACTTCTCGCCGGTAAAAAGGTCTCTTCCCTATTCCTCTAGGGGTTGATTCCCCATTCTTTTCAACCATCGTTCTGTTCCAAATCCAAGCGTTTTCCCGGGTTTCTGGAGGTTTTCTTAGAAAAAAAGAAACCCTGGAAAGAATGGACATGGAAGCTAGCCCTAGAACTCCCCACCCAACTTGGCCACCCGCTTCAACGCGCTTCCCCGAAAGCCGGCGGCTTTCGGCCCCGGCCGCACCGCCGAACCGCCCCGGCCCAGGCGCCACGTCTTTGCCCGGCAGGGCCTGCTGTGACTCCACCAGCCCCGTGAAGGGCGCGTCGAAGAGGTGGATCTTGCCTCAGGCGGTTTCGGCGGCGCGGAACAGTCCAACCGGGGGGGGAACGGGGGGGGCAGGGGGGTGGGGCGGGGCAGGGGGGGGGGGGCGTTCAAACTAAACCACCAGAAAAAAGAGACCACATTTACTTATTTTTGGTAAAGGTGTCCATTTGCCGACACATTTTGGGGTTGCCCCATGATTGACCTGTACCCAAATGAGAATTGAACATGCTGATCCTGCTGTTTGAGGAATCCGTTGCTTCAAGTTCCGTCCAAGGAACGGTAGACTGCCGCAAACTCACCCTTGGAGTTCACGATGACGTGGGTATTCAAAATCTTGTCCTCGCCTTCCACCCTCTCCTGGAAACCTTCGCAAAAAAAAGAAAAAACTCGTCGTGGCAAAGGCGCGCAAAGACTTCAATTGAGTCGCAACCACAACCCATCGGTATGAAAATGGCCTACCCACCACGTACCGAACTAACAAGGCAAATGTCTGCCCCCATTTATGGCGAGAGGATTATCCCTTGAGAAACCTTCCACCCGGGTTTTGCGCAAGTGGCTCAATTCATTTGTTCACTTCGCCCGCCTCCGAGGGACAGCCACACTTGCTTCTCTTTCGCCAGGTCCCTGTACCCTGGCAAGCGCCGCAAAAAAATCCCCCCAGCCCTCGATCCGCGCGAGTCTCTTGGATCAGGCAAACCTCCTTCCCTTTCGAACAGGTTGCTTCGACCATAGGATCCATTCAGAAAACATCACGACATGGGAGCGGCTCAAACTAGATACTGCGGATGGACGAAATCCCTTGCCACCTAAGCAACCCTGGTCTCGAAATGCCAACAAACAACGTGTTTTTTGCATGGTGTCCAAGTGGTGCGAACTGGATTTCGTCCATCCACAGCAGGGAGGGCCATCCATCAAGCTTAAACAGCTGCCGTCCCGAAAGCGCAATGGGAGTCGCATCCATCAGACCCATATTGACAGATCCTATATCCCGTCCGCACATGTTACCTATACTTCCAAAAAGCTGATTTGGGGAATCCCCAAGTACAGGACCTCTTCATATTTTTGTTGGCCGGATCGGTGAGCTCGCTAAAAATGAAGATAAAAGGATATGAAAGAAACAAACCTAATTATAGCTAAGGAAGCTTCATTCATCTTACATCTTCATGTTTGTGTATTCGAAATTAATTGGATTTATGGATGCCGTAGGAATCTTCGAGATGGGAAGACAAAGAGATACCAAATGAAAAGGTAACAACCAAAAAATAGCTATGAAGAATTAGAATCGAGGGGGGGAAAAAAACTAGAAGTCAAAGAACAAAACAAAATAGAAACCAAATAAAGAAGAAAGTGAAAGTCATTCCTTTCCATCGCTTCCCCACAGTCTATCGCTTGAAAGCTCCAGCGTCGCATAAGCTGAACCAGACCCTTTTCAGCTGGTCTCGAGAATGGGAGGCACCTCGAAGCTAGCTGAAGCTGGCACTCATGTTTCAAAGGCAACCCAGAATCCCCATCTTCAAGTGCACCCTTATTTTTTGTTTTAAGTATATGAATGTGCAAATAAGAGCATATGGTACTGAGCACTCCAGCAAAAGACGCAAATGTACGTAGCTCCTCCAAGCCGACATCTTGGAACAGATCTGAACTGGTCGAAACGAGACCTCAAATCCGGCTTGAAAGGAACGAGAAAGACAAGCCACGTACCCAAGGCTCATTCCATTATTCTGAGTTCTCAGTAATGGATGTTCATTGTAATTCTATTGTGGTTGATTCCGAAGTCTTCTTCAATCTAGCTCTTTCAGAACAAACTCCCAATATATTTGTCCTTTCTTTTTCACAACATGTTCTACAAGAACTGTTCCTTTTCTTCCTCCATTGCAAATCGGCAGATAAAACCACCTCCAACACATTTTCTTCACACCCCGTGTCGGCCAGGGTTCCCGGCTTTGCAGCGTGGGGCCCTCCAGGGTCTCCGCCGCCTTCTGGGCCTCCCCCGCGAAGGCGCCGATGAAGGCGAAGCACTCCGGCAGTGCCACCAGCTGGCAGCCCTTGAGTCGAGTCGGGGGGAGGGGCGAGTTGGGACCTATGGGAGGTGGGGTGGGGGGGTGGGGTGGGGGTGGAGGTGGTGGTGGTGGTGGAGTGGTGGTGGTGGTGGTGGTGGTGGTTTTTGGGTGGAGGTGGTGGTGGGGCGGTCTTGGAAAAAAATCAGCTTTGCCCTGCACGCGTCGCAACTAGCAGGTGGGAAGCAGTGGGCTCCGTGGTGGGTGGATACTAGGCCGTTCGTTGAGGAGTCCATGCCCAAAATTGGGCATGCGCCGCCACCTACCCCATGATGCCACCCGAATTGGCGACGGTTACTAAGTACTCATGTTGGCTTGTGTGACACGGATAAAGACGATCCACAGAAGATAGCAGTAGGTAGCTTTCTAACTCACTCCTTTCGACTCTCTCAACAGAAACGATTCGGTGATTTATCGTTTGGCTGTGGGTCAAACATGGGCACCCAATTTGAACCCTGGTAAATGGCAAATGGACAAAAACCTGCAGTTTCCTGGTGGTTTCAGTTTGACCCATACCCATTTCACACACCCACACTCCGCCCTTTCCCTTGCGCATCGACCCCAAACTTCCCCCGCCAGCACCAGTTGCCGCGCCTTTTCCGCGGCCTCAGACACCAGCGCCGCGCAGGTGCGGAAGTTCACGTCCTATGGTAACTACTGGAGGCGATGTTTCGGATTTCGCGGCTCACCTCGGATTTAGATGGGCCCTCACTTTGCTCCCCCCAAAAAGAGCAAGTGGGCCTTCTAACAAAGTTCTTTACATTTATCTTGCGCTTCAGAAAGTTCCTCACCCCAAGATGTGGAGTCCCTTTTGGCTCCCTGGCTTTGCCACACGACGCACATCAGGAGGACAGAACACCTTCCAGAAAGGGTTGGCAAAATAAAAAATGGATGTTTCCATTTACTAAGGTTCCATTTTGGGTACCTATTTTTGACCCACAGCCAATTCGCATCGCGTTTTGCACGAGCATGGGAAGGCTCCTTGTCATTGCGCGCGGTCATCTGGCATAATCCCACGCGCAGGGCCTCGCACAGGTCTCCAGCCAGACTCTCTGATCTGGATGGGTTTCCAGCTCATGCCATGAAGCCAAAAGGACGTAGCCACGAGATTGTGACCTAAGAACCAGCAACTTTACTGGCAAGGAAACCTGGGCTGCTGCAGCTGCGAACCGCGTGTAAACAAGACAATGGCCCAACATGTACTGCAAATGGACAAAACCTCCCGCTCGTACAAATAGACCTAGAAACAACCTTCCGCAAGGGTGTGAACAATGATGATTCCTTTTATGCAACTCTGCTGCTGCTCAGTAGAGAATGACCCATGTTGGGAATGAAGCTTGGATTCCCTTAACGGAAACAGTCGTCAACTCCCTCATTCCCTGCTGAAAACCAACAAATCAAAGTGCTTGGTTCCTCCTGCAAAAAAGTTCTGGCTTCGGCTTCAACCATGGCTCTTTATTTCGTGGTGCGATGTTTTCGGATTTCGGAGAATGAAGAAAAAGAAAAGTATGCACCGCAGGCATCCCTCCAAGGCGCCATGGCCGCGCCACGCAGCGCCGTGGCGCCCCGGCGCCCGCGAGCGCCCGCGAGCTCGCGAGCGCTTGCGAGCGCTTAAGGACTCGAAGTGGACTGCTCGCTGCGATATGGCTGTGGTTGTCAAAAATAGCTACCCATGGAATCCGATCGGCAGATGGAAACATGGACCGAAACCTGCGGTTTTTTTTGGTGGCTTCATTTTGACCCATACCCATAGGGCTGTGGTTGCGTCAAGAATGGGGTGGCCCCCAAAATGGGTTGCCCGATCGGTAAATGCAAGCAAGTTGACTAAAACCTGCGGACCATATCCTGATAATTTGATTTTGATCCAAGCCCATGTGGCGAGGCTAAAACGTCTTTGATCATGCGTTGACTGTCTTCAAAGTCGGCTTTCGAAGCTTATCTTGGAGCACAACTACTGCGGTTGCATGCTGATGAGCAAGCTTGCATGAGACTCAATTGCAAGTACTTATATCTCGTCATGACTAGCGGCTATCATCATTGGGCGGCCGCTTCCAGAATGCTTGGCTTTGTTTCACCCTGTTCCCAAAAATAAAAAAATGAGAAAAACAAAAAAGAATAGGCACCCCCCAACACCACGAACCCTTGCCTGCATCTTTTGCTGCTGCAGCTGATCCTGCAAGATGCCAAGCCGGAGTCCCAAACCTTTGACTTTTGTTGCTGGATCTCAGCGAAAGGAAAAGACTTGTATACTGTGGATGGACGAAATCCATTTCGCACCACCTTGAAACCATGGTCGAAACCATTGCTTGTTGGTATTTGCAGGGGTATCGAATCGTTCGGCTTCTTAGGTCGTCCATCCACAATATCCAGGGAGTCGGTACCAGCTCCGTGGGAAGATCTCTGTCGCATGCCTCGGCAGAACCCACTCCTCTGCCTCCTGCTGAGCTTCTGCCTCTCGTTCAAGCAAGGCCTTCCGCTCCTCGCGCTCCTTCCGGAGCAGCAGATCGAAAAGACGCCAAGCCAACATGAAGGTTCAAAAGGAACGTGGTTTCGCTCCAAACCCAGACATGTCTGCCATGTCTAGGGCAGAGATTGGAGCGATCATCGGAGTGACTCGCCACTTTTAATTGAAAGACAAACAACTTATATCCCGCCTACTGCTGTGGATGGACAAAATCCTAAACCACTTTGCAAGCATGGGAGACCATAGCTTGTTGGTATTTACAGGGAAATCATACTTCCAGGGCTTCCCTTAGGTGCAGGATTTTGTCCACCCAGTATGGAACCTGGACCATAACCCCCTCTCAACGGAACCCACCGGGGCCGCGCAAGTGGCCGGCAGCGCCTGCCTGAGCCACCCGCGCGGCCCGCGCTTCCGCCGCCGCGGCGGCGGCCTCGCCGGGCAGCGGCAGGCTGGCCCGCTGGCCTCGGCGCAGCGGCGGGGGACGTGGCCATGGGTCAAAATGGAACCCCCAAAAAACGCAGGTTTGAGTCCATGTGTCCATTTACCAAGGTTCCATTTTGGGTACGCATTTGTGACCCAACCCCCAGTGCATATCGCACCACTTCAAGCCATGGGAAACCATTGTTGGTAGTTACAGGGGACTCAGCATAGGGTTTTTCTTCGGGGTGCGAAATAGCCATGGGTCAAAATCCAAATCGTACCCCCAGTGAACATCCCAATCCAACCACTAAAATCCCGACTAAAATGGGTGGTGCACCTACCCCAAATGAGGATACCATTGGTTTTGACCCACAGCCATGTGTCCAAGTGGGCCAGTGAGAAATTCCGAATTTCCCCACACATGGTTAAAGCGAAAGATCCTGGGTGGGACCAACCGAAAGTTGCCCCAAAAATTAGCACAAAATGCGGGCCATGACAAGAAGACTCTCGCCCACGGAGTCGAGGTCTTTGCACTTTGGAGCTGGACCCAAACAACCGGTACCCAAAATAGAACCCGTGGAAACATGGACCAAAACCTGCGTGTTGCCCCTCCTGTTTAATTTTTTGCCACACCCAAACGGGTGGGAAATCCACATCCAAAATGGAACCCTGGCAAATGGAACCAAAGACTAAAACCTGTGGTCCCCTGGTGATTTAATTTTGAGGCACACCCAAACGAGGCCTCGGCGCTGCAAAGCCTCCGCCCGCGGCTGCAGGCCGCTCACGAAGGCGCAGCGCGTCCAGCCCTGCGGGCTCGGGGCTTCTCCGTCGCCCCAGATGCGCAGCTGACCGAAGCCAAGCTTTCGAAGGTTTGATTCCCCCTTCTCTTCACCCATCGTTCTCTCTGAAGAGAATGGGGAGGGAACTGCTAGAAACTTAGATGTTCAACGACTTGAAATACGGCTCCAGAAGGTTGTGGGGCAGGGGCGGCGACTGGGGGGGGGGAGGTGAGGTGGGGGGCCATGAACCAGCCACCTGAAGGGGTACTTCTGTTTCAACACAAGAGGCAGCGAGAAAGAGAGGGAGCTCATCACAACCAGTCTCTCGCTTTCTCTGTGTCTCCTTTTGTGAGCTCTTTTCTGACACTTTGCAGTCTCCCTCTCTCCCGCCTCCTCCAAGACGCCAACATTGGCCGGGCCTCATGGCTTGCTCCGCTCCGAGTTTCAAGCGAAGTCCCCCCGTCACAGCTGCCTTCAAGCCCGCAGCTGGATACAAAACCAATGGAATCCTTGACAACTGGCTGTGGGTCAAAAAAAATGTATCTGAAATAAACACCTGGCAAATGGAAATATGGGTATGGGTCAAAGCTAAAGAGCCAAAGCCACGCGGAGTTTAGGTCTTTCGCTCCATTTATAGTAGTTTACTTCCCAAGCTCTTCCCGTTCATCGTAGTTTACTTTTCCTTGCATTTGCAAGTACTTGTTGCCGCGTTTTAGCCTCTTTGTCTATTCCATTCTAGGCCGGCTCAGGGTATTTCAAAGCTTGTAATATTTGTTCCCAGCACTTCCGCTGCTTTCCGTTCGCAAGAGAGCCGCACGACTTGGGACCTGTAGGTGGGCGAGCCTTGGGAAAGGCAAGGGCCTTACAATTTTTTTTTTTTTACACATGATGCAACCCTGTGAAGAACCCATGACACAGGACTTAATCATATTTTCAAGTGTGAAACTTGCACGCTAAGGGTTTCTAGGATTGCCTCATGACTTGGGGACACTCTGGCGGGGTCGCCTACTCCCAAGTCTGCACCCAGAATACCAACCTACCATTTTGGCACCACTTTGTGGAAAGCCACAGCCATATGTGCGAAGAAACCTGCACATCTCCTGGTGGTGACTCGGGTCCTCAGGGTCCGGCCCTTCCGACAAGCAGCAAAGACCTCAGAATGCTGGCACCAACGGGTCCGAGAGGGGGGGAGGCGGCCTCTTCACGGATCCCACTAGAAACCACAAGAAAATGGCAACTTTGCTCAGAGAGAAAGAGAGAAACAGAGAAAGAGAGAGAGAGAGAGAGAGAGAGAGAGAGAGAGACAGAGAGAGGACTCCAAATTGATTCCCAAAAAAAGAGCCGAAAGTCGCCTCTTTTGGACACTCACCAAAGGCGCATCGCTTTTTTCCGCGATGCCCGCCTGGTCCTCCAGCCGCCGCAAAGTAGCCATGACATGAGCCGACCCAAACGCGCGCCCTGCACTTCCACAGCCTTTACCAGTTTTACCTCGGTTGTTTTCTGCTCCCCTGCTAAAAGTGACTAACTTTTAGTGGTTTAATTCGCCAAAACGCTGGTTGGAAAAAAAAAAGTTAAGTCCTAACATTCAAGCAAGATGCGCCAAAGGTACCACGTATGCCGAATCCAATCCCACGGCAACCCAGGTGCTTTCTACAAAAAAAACGGGAGCCTTGTTTTTCGCATCATTCGCTAAGGAAAATTGATCATGTGGTGGTGGTCTGCGATTTTGAGCCATTGCCATGGTGTTTCTCTGTGGCGGTTGCTAGGCTGGCCTCTGTGCGGCCTGTACATCCCCTAAAACGGTACCAGTTGCTGCGCAGCTGGAGACGACGCCGCGGCCCGGAAAAATGGCACCGAGTCATGTCACATGTCACATGTCCACGAGCTGAGAGCATGTGGGCATTTCTCAAAATAGGAGTCCCCTCAAGATGGCTGGCGTCCTATGACCCATGTCTTACGGAGCTTTTGATCAACCCCCATGTAAAGCTCGGGGCGACGCGTTTTGCCCGGCACGAATGGCTCTTCGCCCCACGCGAAGACGTTGGGCACCGGCATTGGCCCAGCAAAGGGCGGCACACTTGGCACTGGTGGCACGGCCACCGGCATGGGTGGCACCGTCATAGCCTCAGCGGGGGGGGGTGGGGGGGGGGGGGTGGGATGAGTCACGTCATTTAGTAACGTGGGAAACAACAAGTGCTGACCACCAGCCGTTCTGCGCTTGCCAAGCCTGTGGGCATTGTGTGCAGTCAGGGCATCACGTTATGACCCTCCTTGCCGAACTCTTGAGCACATGATGTTGGCTGAAGCGAATGTTGGTTTTTGAATCTAGGGAATGGTAAGGGTGGCTACATCGCACAGGCGCCATTTCTGAGCTGTGTTTTCTGAATCACTGAATGTTCCAGGAATTGGGGATTTATTGGTTTCCTCGCAGTGTTTGGTCTCAGAATCAGGAATTCGGAAGTCACAGTCTGCTTGGTTGCCAGAATTTGTCCCCCGCAAAAAATGACTTCCGCCTTCCTTTTACCACAAAAAAAAGGGGAAGACGCCCCCAAGGTGGCCGCCGCCCATTCGGCCGGTCTGAGCCACCCCGCTGTGCCCACTGGGAGCCGCAGCAGCATCTGCGCCGCGCTGAACACGAAGCCCTGGGGGTCCCGGATCTCCTGGCTCGGAGTGCGAGAGGCAGGGAGTGGCCTGAGACCGGGCTTTGGGGATGAACCGGTTTTTTGTGGATTCCCCCGCCCCAAAAAAACGAAAGAAAAAAAACAGGGGATGAAAGACAAGTAGGAATGATTCCACTTCTCATTCCCCCGAGTGTTCCTTCCTGATGGACGCGACATCCGCGAGTCTCGCGCCACCATTGGTTGAAGCCATTGCTTGTTGGTATTTATGGGGAAGATGGCCGTGGGTCAACACCAATGGGATCCCATTTTGGCTGGTAGGTGAATTCACCACCCATTTTCGTCGGGATTTGAGTGGTTCACAGGGGGTACGATTTGGGTTTTCACCCATAGCCATTTAGGGGAGCCATCATTCCGAATCATTCCGGGGTTTCTGAACGGTGGTGCAGTATTCCCTGGGATGGGGTCCACCGTGGACGCGAAATCCATCTCGCACCATTCAGAACCCCTGGAACGATTGGATTCCCAGCGCAAATACCAACCAACAAGTTGGCTTTCAACTTCATGGTTTCCTTTCATGGTGCGATTTCTGGGTCTCGCAAGCATCCCCAGGTGCAAGCTGTGCATCGACTGACAGTCGTAGATCAGACGCGGGTAAACTCAGCCTGCCAGAAGCGCTTGTGATTTGAGTCGGGAGTCCTCCGGTCCGCCCTTGGCATCCATGTCCCAGAGGATGGCCAACCTTAGGGCATGCCTTCCGGGTTTTGGGAACTGATGCCCTGAAAGGAAACCATAGGATGATTTATAGGGTTCCCGAAATTTTGGCCGTGGTACAATGTGATATTGAACAAAGGATGCCCCTCCGAGTTATGCTCCCTGTCTCACACCGACAACAATTGGCTGTGGGTCAACAAAATGTGGAACCCTGATAAGTGAAACCATAAACCAAAACCTGGTCCCCTGGTGGTTTAATTTTGACCCGTACCCGATTCTAGTTCATGAAGCGCCCAGCAACTAGCGCCCTCCTTTTCGGCCACCCGGCGCGAACTGCGGCGGGAGGTTCATCAGGGAGCCGCGGCAGTGGCCATCCAACTTGGACATCGGCAAGTGACTGCTGCACAAAGGAACATGAAGTACCCTCCCACCAGCTAACATGGAAGCGCACAGACCCCTGTAGAAAGACTACTTTCCTCTTGGAAAGGGCCTTTTTTGCACTTCCATGTCAGTTGGTGGGAGGGTACTTCTGCAGGTTCCCAATGAACCTGACGATTCTGTGACGTAGGGGACCACAGAACATCAAAAACCTGCCCACGGTAACTTCTGCAAGGTGGGAGCGTTCTCCGCTGGTCAAACCTTCAAGCATGGGGCATGGTCCTGAGTCCAGACGAAATCCAGACTGACGGGTTGATATCAAGGAATACACACCGTTCTTGAAGCATCACGAAGCACCGCCCACGTCAAGTGTTCAGCCCCCAGTCCGCGATTGAGCGCTTGGAACCCGAATCAAAGAAGCTCTAAGCCACGAACCTGCGGGAATCTGCCGAGCATTTGCTGCACCTTGCGGACATGTTGATCAATATTCCCTGAACGGCCCCCCGCTTTGACCATGGGCTAACTTTTCACATTTCGTGGAAAATCATTGTCAGATGTCCAACCAATGGTCATCCCAGGTGTTACAGACCTCTTGATCGACCCCCACATCCACATGGCTTTGGGTCAAAAAATAGGTACCCAAAATGGAACCCTGGGACATGGAAAGAAGAGCTAAAAAAATATGCAGGCCAACTCCTGGTGGTGACTAATTTTGACCCACATCCACATTTCTGCTCGACTCCAAAGCTCCAAGACTCTCTAAGCACCCGGCCGCTTCTGGCGTGGGCGCAGGCCACTCGTCCAGGGGCACAGTGCGCTTCCTAGAGGCTCCAGGTCAAATCGGCGTGTGTCGTTTCGTTTTGAGGGAGTACCGTTTTTGCTGGCTGTGAAGGGAAACCAAAAGAAAGCCAAAGCCCTTTTTTTGGGGGGGGGAGTCCAACCCTGAGTCAAATGAGTATGAGTCAAGCTTAAACCACCAGGAATTGGACCGCAGATAGCTCATGATAGGGATCCCCCACACCCAAATGGCCATGGGTCAAAAGCCAAATCGTACCCCTACTGAACATCCCAACTAAAATAGGTTCCAAAATGGGTGGTGCACCTAGCCATGAGTCCAACAAGGGGCCCCCAGCGTGCCCCGCGGGCCTGGTGGCGGTGGCTGCGGCGGCCGCGGCCGCCTCCGCCTGTCCCGGAGGGGGCGGCGGCAGCGTGAAGGCGGACCTCGATCGCGCGTCGGGGGCGAGCGAGCGGCGACGCAGGTGAGTCAGAAGCAAAACCTGGGACTGGAATGATGGTTGGGACTATACCAAGTGAATCAGAATCAACCAACCTGAGTCATATGTTTGTTCAAAAAAAGACTATCTCGAGATTTGATTGGGACTATGACTTGCTCATCTTTCCTTGCTGCCCCAGATTTGCCAGATTTGTCTTGGTGGCTTAGATTCGGAGACCCAACCACTCAACTGAAAACATCCTAAAAGGTCCTACGGAACCGGATGCGTGGCTCAGCCACTCTGAAGCTCTTCAGCTGAGCCGGGCACGAGGAGCCCGCGGGCGGCGGCGGCACTCCCGGCGCCGCCTGGAAACCAAACCGCCACAGCAGTTGGGGGGGGGGGGGGGCGTCCCCAAAAATTGGGGGAGCCCTTGGATTTCTTTCACCAAATTGGGGGAGCCCGTGGATTTGTTTCCAAGATGTTTCAAGGAAAATTGGGGCAGCCCTTGGACTTGTTTGAAGGAAGCTCCAAAGGAAGCCGGCGCCAAAGGAAATGGCGGAAAAATTGCGCCGAAACCCCGGCACAGCCTGCCTGCTTCTCTCGTGGCCTGCAGCTGTCCAACCCCAAAACGGCTCCCTGAACATCGCAACCCTTCTGGTTCTCCGCGAAAATCGGAACCCTTGCGGCTTTCGGGGGTGGATGATCCGCGTGGCAAGCCTGACGGGGCTTGCAAAAAACCTGCAGCTGTGCCATTTGCACTCATCCGTCTTGGCCATGGGCCAAAACCCAAATCGTACCCCCAGTGAACATCCCACTCCAACCACTAAAATCCCGGTTCTAACATGAGTGGTGAATTCACCTACCAACCAAAATGGGATCACATGGGCGTTGACCCATCGGCCATCTCTCTTTGGGCGCGGGGCTGTGGCACGAGGCCAAAAGCCTTGATCAGCTCCGGACCTGCGACACAGACTCTGGCCACTGGTCACAGGGCTGCAATGGCCTCCGCTACGTTACTCTGAATCAGTTTTTCTGTTTTTCTTTTTGGTCGAAGATGCCAATCAGCCCTCTCCAAGTTGTTTTGCTCACTAGTCAGCGTCCCTTGCCTACCAGTCTCACGTGACTGCAGGTAAAGCAGGACAAGGGCGTCAGACCCGTCCGCCGGTCGAACACGTGCACATGGCTTAGCCACACACGAAGTCTAGTTGCAACTGGCTTTGCATGCAACTTTCATTTGCAATGCTCCGCCTGAAATGGAATAACGGAATAACTAGTGTGTCACAGCGGTGTTGGCTCACATTTTCGGACCCCTCCCAATGAAAATCTGATCGACTTTCGCTTTAAGTCTTCAAGTCAAGCCAAGTCCCAGGAGAAGCCCTTCCAGCCCTACAGTTTCACAGCATGCCCGTTCAGCTTGCGGCTCTTCGGCTCAAGAGCAGCGGTCTGCTGAGAGAGCCGCTTGATGGCCTGGGCGTTGGACATAACGCCATGATCCGCTTCCCCTGGAAAAGATACTCCGACAAAGAATGAGCTCAACCCTTGTTTTCTTGGGTATGATTCCCCTGCAAGTTCCAAACCATGGTTTTCCATGGAACCAAAGTGGTTCGAGACATGAATCACAATCAAAACCTGGTACAATAAAAGGTGAACCCAGAACCATGCTTCAAGAATCAGAAAGGCGGCCGCTATTTCCGGCTGGACTGCCCCTTACTAAGCTTCATCAATCCACGGGTTTTGAGCAAGTGGCTCACATGGATTTCCCCACCGACTCGCCCGGCAACCGCCCGGCAACCGCCCGGCAACCGCCCGGCAACCGCCCGGCAACCGCCGGGCAAGCGCCCGCCTGTCGGGTGAGCTTGTTCTCGTAGCTCATCATGGCGAACTGCAAACTCTTCGCAGGGCCGCACCTGGATCCATTGGGCTGTGGCTCACCGGAACTCCAAAATGGGGTGCCCTGTGGAAACATGGACCAAAACCTGCGGTTTGCCCCTTCCGGTTTAATGAATTGAGCCACACCCATT
The DNA here is from genome assembly GCA_963377175.1 of Effrenium voratum. Lineage (NCBI taxonomy): Eukaryota > Dinophyceae > Suessiales > Symbiodiniaceae > Effrenium > Effrenium voratum. The sequence continues at coordinate 679,588 of CAUJNA010003236.1, forward strand.
TCAAGAGCGAGTGCACAACGCATGGCTCAGCCAAAAAACCGAGATGGCCGGCCTTCAATACTCCACTTTCGGACTGGGAGAACAAGCTTGGGGGTTCGGGGGGGAGGCGGTGTTGAGCTCAACTAAGTCCTTCTCCAACTGCTGATTCGTGAGAAAACCCCGCTATGCCCCAAGCGAAAAAGGGCCCGAACACGGCAGAGTCCAGCTCGAATGGGCAAGGCACAGCGTCATGCACCCCGACACAAACTCTTCGAGATCGATGAAGCCGCTGTGGTCTGCATCCATTATCCTAAGATGGTGCTCACACCTGTGTTTGGTTCCTGGCACACCTGCAACGGTCGCTTGGTTGCGCATCTGTTGAGTGGTCGACTTGATGCGACTGCATCCCTTGGCAGGCGTTCTTCCTTTGTCAGCACCACAGGCGGCGTTTTTGCTCATTCATTCGTTCACCCCGTGCCAGTTGAATATCCCAGCCCATCGATCCATGTGCCTAGTAGGCAATCAAGAGAAGCACCCAAGAACATGGCAAAGCCCCCTGGAAAGCTGATTTCTCCAAGCGACAAGAAGAGCGTGAGCACATCCTCCGTGGAGATGCCCATGGACTGCAGAAAGCTGCTCATCTTCTGCTGTGCCAGGGCTTCCTGGAAATCCTCGCGAGGTCTTCACGGAGGTCTCCAAACATATGCAAAGGGACACCCAACTGCTCCTGGAGGCTCACCATGTTGCAGTTGGCCGTGTCAATCTCTGTGAAGATGCTCCTTTGGCATAAGTACCAAGGAAAAAAGGCAATATCTACACCTCTGTTTGTTAGCATTGAGAAAGGATTTCAAGAGTGCTCATCCGAGGTGCTTCAAATGTTGAACTTGGTTTGCCTGCTTTCTGATCTGCGTGATGGCAGCCACCTCCTCACATGCGTTTGACTGTCATCAACTATGAACCACCACACAACCACTCAGGCCTTGTCTGCGTGAGCACTTTCGATTGCTGTATTGCAGAACACCTCAAAGAGCAGCGCATCCCCTGTCGCCCGCAAGTCTTGGCACAAGTCATGCCCTAGTGCAGCTGGGGCTGCACCAGTGACCACGTTGAGCACGGCCAAGACAGTGGTGACGATATACAAAATCATCAACGTCACCGCCAAGGGCGACACTCTCTGCAGTGGTCGAAGGGCGTCCTCCCAACTGATGCCGCCCGAAATGGCCATGAAGAGCGTCAGCATGCCTGGCGCAGGCCGGCAGAATTCAGATCGGAAACCCCCAAAAGAGACGCGAGACCGTCATTTTTTGGCCAGGCTTTTGACACCGCAAGGAGCCTAACCTCCAACACCAACACCCACCACAATATGGCCATGGGTCAAAAGCCCGTACCCCCAATGAACAACCCAATCCCCGCTAAAATCCCGACTAACATGGGTGGTGCACCTACCCCAAAATGGAACCATTGGTTTTGACCCACAGCCATATGGATCAAGTCACCTTTTCCCCCAAACGCGTTTCCCGACTTGTTCCCTTTGAACATCCCCCCAACAAGCAGCTCGAAATTCATGTGTCCCAGGCGCTGTCCGGCACGGAGCGCCAGTAGAGCTGCAGCTGCGCGGGGCACGCGTCCTGCGAGATCTCTGGGTCCCGACAAGTGTCCGTAACCAGCTGCGTCAGCACCACGCCAAAGGTGTAGAAACTCGGCGGCAAAACGCGGTGCGCAGGCATACTGTGGATGGACGAAATCCATTTCGCACCACTTTCAAACCATAGGACCCCATTGTTGGTTGGGTTTTACAAGGGGATCATGATTCCAGGATTTCTCAGGTGGTGCAGGATGTCGTCCATCCACAGTAGGTGTCCTGTTAGGGGAAATAGATGGGTTTCCCTGGTAGATGATTAAACCACCAGGTAAACCAGGAATCGCCACCTATTCTTCGAACAGAACAACCAAAAAGGACACCTATGGGCTCAGGGCACTCTTTCGCATGCCTGCGAGAATCCACACCTCCTTCAACGCGAAGAACTCATGCAGATTTAGGGTGGGACCCAGGGTAACAATGCACACACCTGCGAAAACTTATATGCTCCCACGCAATCACTCGCATGCTCTTAGTCACAAAATGGCATGGCACATGCTGGCAGACAAGTCAGCAAGCTGTCAGCAAATGTGTGCATTCTGCCTCTGGCATCGTTGAGACTTCGTATGGCAAAAGGGAACCGGAAAGAGCTGCGCTTGAGACAGCGCAGAGCAGTTCTTGTTTCCGCGCAAAGGCTCTGGAAATGGGCGGGGGAAGAAGTGACGAGTCACAAGCTGTGCTCAATGCCCACGTTGCACCACCACCCCCCCCGAATATACATGCATAGATACATATATGTCTGTATATATACACATATGTATATGTATATATATATATATATATCTATCGTATGTATGTATGTAGAAAATGTATATACAAATACATATATATATATATAATGTGCGCATCTACGCAAGTTAGTCGGAAGATGCCACAACACAACATGGCAAAGGAAGCCATGGCAAACGTTGCATCGCAGTGAAGCTGCACAAGCATACCAATCAGCATATCACCGACTGTCAAATATGTACACATGAAGGGCAAGCCAAGGCTTGGCGTCCCACTTTATGAACTTCATTCCGTTGCGAAAGGACAATCCTACATGTTGCTGGTTCATAAGAGAGCCAAGATGCAGCAGAATCAGCAGCACCAATGTCCACACCAGGGATGCCATGGTGCTGATGATGCACAACACCAGTGTGCGCAACGCACTGATGTAACCTGGGTGTCGGCCCACAGTTGCATGGATGAGTCCGATGTTCCGCTACTTTTCTTCGCCACATCCCCAACATCATTCGCATCATTCAATGGGTGCAGCACACGGTGAAGTGAACAAGCATAGCCCAGGCAAAAACCCGGAAAAATGCGCCGTGGGCTTCCCGGCGGAAGAGGCGGATCACCCGCACCCCGCGCAGCGCGCGGAAGAGGCGCACGGAGCGCCTCGGAAGCGACGACGAGAGCTGGGTGGGGCTTTGGTTCCCTGTGCCAAATGTGTACCCTCCCACCGACTAACATTGAAGTGCACCCGAATTCCCGTAGAAAGACTACTTTCCTTCTTGGAAATGGGGTTTGTGCACTTCCATGTTGGTTGGTGGGAGGGTACTTTTTTTGCCCGAAGCCAACTGAGTCAGCGGCATGACCCGTAAATGCGTGGCGGTGGCCATGTTGGACATGACCTGAACGCATCATTTCAAGCGGTTCTGGGGGTAAAAAATGGAGTTGTCAGACTGCCTGGGCCCAGATGTCGATGGCCGTCTCAACCAAAGCGATCGCAATGATCGCTGCATCAAAGATATTCCATCTGGAGTCTGGGCCAAACCAGAACTCGTGGCAACCAAAGGCCACCCATTTCAGGATCACCTGCCAGGATTCGAGCTGAAAACCCCCTTAAAAAAAAAAAAAAAAAAAAAAAAAAAAAAACACTCCGAGCCCGAGCCGTGCGAGGCGGCCCGAGCCGGCCAAAGCCAGCCAGCCTCCAGCGTGAAGACCAGCACGATGAGCATATTCATGGTGGTGAACCACTCGGGCACCTCGTGGCCGTGGGCGGCCATATCCACCTCGATGCCCAGCAAGGCGATGTTCAGGAGAATCATCAGCATGATCACCGAGGTGAAGCTCGAGGACGACACCACGGACCTGACAGTTGTAAGGGAAAGCCCAGAAACCGGGTGGTAAGACCCCGGGTGGTTGGTTCAACCAGACCTTTGAAGAAACCCTTCCTTTCCCAAGAGGGCAACCGCTTCTAGAGACGTGTGTTTCCCAAGATGAGACCGCGGGTGGTTGGTTCCCTCTAAGTTTCCCAATCTCAAAAGCCGCACAGGTCGGAAACCTTAGGAACCGGCAAAACAAAGGTGGCCTTTTGGACAAATAGATGTCCCTGGCGAAATGAAACCCCTCTAAACCAGTGCCATCCATTTTTAAACAAACTCGCCAAGAAGGACACCTGAGCGGGGAAAAAAAAGAAAAGAAAAAAACACTTGGGGGGGCCCCTCCCCAAGTTGACTGAGACCCACCTCGCCTCAGGATCGAGGTGAGCTGGGAACTCGGCTCCTGAGACCGCCGGAAGGCTGGGTTCTCGGGGAAATGAGGCATGGAATGACCCCTCCACCATCCCCATGGTTTCCTTGGGAATACCCCGTTTCTGAGTGATTGCGGTAGCTAAGCACCGGAGAGCTGCCGATTCGGTGCATCATCGATTTGCCTCGATTCGCCTCGATTCGCCTCGGCACACGGAATCGGGCGGAATCAGTGTTGGCCTCAAGCCGACTTCCGTCTTGTAGCCCAAGCGCCTCCCTCTTTCCCCACCGCAGCACCACCACGAACACCCAGCCGCCTCGTCCCGAGTAAAGCTTGGCAAATCCTTTGAGCCGGTTTCAGCCCAGGGAGTGAGACATCCCCACTCCCAGCCCCCACGAATTTGGTGGCGTCCTTTTCGTTTCCCTTTAAAACCATCCAACAAGGGGTCCCCTATTTTCAGGAGAAAAAAACTATCTGACCACAAGGGGGCGTCTAACATCGGCGTCTCCTGCGCGGGGCTGAAGGATAGCTTGATGCTGGCCAGGCGTGTTGCCTCCTTCTCTGCCTTGGCCTGCTGCTCCACCATCGCCTTCCTCACGAAGGAGCGCCGGATGCTCCCGCGCCTCGCGCGGAGAAAAGGAAAATAGAAAGAAGAAGAAGCAGAAGAAGAAAAAACGAGGCTTCGGGCGATGGGGGGTCCCAAACCCCAAACCCCAAACCCCACAAGTCAGGAAAGAGAAATGGAGATTGTTAGGAATGGGGACCGCACCTGAAAACCCTCTTGCACTTCAGGGGTGCCAAGCCTTGCCCTTTGCGAGCCGAGCGAACTTCTGAAGCCGAGCCGCTTCTGCACCGTCCTTTGCACACCCTCCTGTGTCAGGCTGCCCTCTTGGATCAAGCCGCCCGCGGCCACTCGGTTCACCGAGTCCTTCTCCTCACTCTCCTCATCCTCAGGGGCTCCAGGCGACAGAAAAACCACCTTGCTGCCCAGCGAAGCTGGATTTCAGCTGTGGCTCAAAATTAAACGATCGGAGGGGCAAACCGCGGGTGTTGGTCCATGTTTCTTTTCACTTGCCAGGGTTCCATTTTGGTGCCGGTTGTTTGAGCCACAGCCAGCCCAACGAAAAACGGACACTTATTCAGAGCCAGGCTGGCCCGTCTCCCTTGGCAAAATGATGCAGGAGAACCACACTTTGCAACGCCTCGTCCGAATCGGCACGGCTAGTTGGAGAGAATAACCTGAGGGCGCAACGTGCGCTCAAGATTGGCTCCCAGGTGTTAAGGCGCGCACGGCCCGCCATGTGCGAAGGCAGACCAGTCGGAGCCTGAAGGGGCAGCAACACAACGGCAGCTAACCGTTGACTGCTCAAAGCACAAACCAACTCAAGCCCAAGTCTAGCAACCGGCCGATCCATAGTCTGAGTTCATGATCCCCAGAATTTCTGTTGTGGTGGTGCAAGGCTTTGTAATGCTCACGCATGCAGCCTTCTTCGCCTTCTTTCCCCCACCCTCCCCCCCCACCCCCTCCGCCAACCGCAGGTTCCGTTGGAAACAGCCTATTGAAGGTTCTGGCCAGGTTGGCTTATACCTGGCAGGAGCCCCACAAAAGACCTTCTTGCTATTGTCCTTAGGGGATTACGGTTAAGTGAGGCCGAGCCCCCCCCCCCCCCCCCCCCCCCCCCCGGCCTCTGCGCGAGCGTGGAGCGGTCTGCTCCGCCCGCTGGAACTCAGCCTCGAGGAACTTCCGGAGCTCGCGGAACTCGTCGCGGACCCTGGGAGCGGTGTGAGGCATCAAAACCAGGGAACCCCATTTTGGGGTTGCCCCATGTTTGACCCAAACCCAAGGAGTTAAACAAGTTGGGTGCCCCCCCCAAAAAAAACGGGTAACTTCTGAACCCCATGTGAGAGTCATTGAGGGTACCCCTTTTTGGCGGGTTAAGGTGCAACCAAGTGAGTCAGCATCAAAACCGATCAGTACTCAAATGGTCCTCATCACCATGCTTCAAGAAATTTCAGAAGGCGGATATCCGCGGCTACTTGTGCTTGGGATTTCCCCCTGCTAACCTTCACCTCTTCACCTACCCGGGTGCTGATTGTGGCTCAAGTTGGGTAGGGGTCTGTCTTTGTTTGAGGGTATATATGCAACTATACTTGGTAGGATTTTGAGGGTATCCCCTTGTTGGTGGGTGTTTAATTCAACCAAAAGGAAAACACCCCTCAAATATAAAGGCCAGCCCCCCAAGATCTTAAAACTCTTCAATTTTGTTCATCTCCAACTGCAAGCGCCCAGTCAAACCAAGCTGATTTGTGTGTTTTTGTTCAGCATAGAAGGAATATCTATCGTCGCAGGTAGGGTTCGCGTTTACTAGGGGCTGGGTCCCCAGTTTGGACATGTCTCCAAATGGACGAATTTCCGTGACCCCCTCCCCCCCCCCCCCGCCCCAAAAAAAAGAGACTTCTGTTTCTGTGTCCATTTGGTTTACCCGTGAAGCATCCCCAAAACTTATGCCATCCTAAGAGAGTCGCACATCACCCTTGACTGGGCAGCATTCTATGATAGACCTCAAAAAAATACTTTGGGGGTTCACGACCAACTGATCTCTCTTCGGGTCGCCACGTCTTTTCTTCACAAACGATCTGCGCCGTCCAAGCGGTTCACAAATCCAAGTCGCAGCTCCAAGAGCTGCGCCTGCGACGACTCCATGGCCATGGGATAAAGAAACGCGAAGCTGCCAGCCGGCACGGCTGCGGCGGGTGCCCGGCCCCCCTTCCGCAAGCTTCGTCTCCAAGGAACTTCGTCCACGACTCCTTCATCATTCACTGCGGAACAGAGAGGCACACAAACAAACTCAGAGGGCCCCTTGGAAACATGCATGTCCAAACAAAAAATACCCGGAGTATGGCGCCTTCCCCATAAAGACTTGGCCGGATGGTGCCTTCCCCATGATGCAACTGGCAGCATCAACTTCTCCCAGAACCGCGGAGAGGTCTCCGCTCTTTGGCCTGGGCTCAGGGGCTCGTCCGGCTCCGCAGGCTCGAGGACAGCCTTCAGCAACACCTCGCGGCCAGTGTGGCTCACTTGAGCCTTGGTGCTGCTTGAGTCGGGAATTGCAATGAGAATTGGAATGAGAATGGGAATGAGAATTGGAATGAGAATCCGCCGACATTGTTCGGCGTGTCGGATACATAAGAGAGGACTATTGGACACCTAAGAGAGGATAGAGGATAACCCCCCCCTTAGTCCCCCCCCGGGACACGTCAAATACGCATGGTTTTTCGGTCGCCACCCCCCCCCCCCCTCCCCCTCTTACCGCGCGGCAATTTGATGACGTTCCACTAAACGTAGTCTTCGGGGAGCCGGTGTCGCAAAACAGGGGTCCCAGGCTCGATTCCCCCTGCCGGCTTTTTGGCTGGCTTGGGCTTCTTGCATCCTTTTGCCGAAAATCTGGAAAAACTCAATGTTTTTGGTCGTCCTCTTTGCGAAAACGCAGGAAAACCGTGCTTTTTGCGGAAAATACTGGG
>CAUJNA010003236.1:689684-704039 GCA_963377175.1 Effrenium voratum
ACATTACATTACATTACATTACATTACATTACATTACATTACATTTACATTACATTTACATTACATTTACATTACATTACAGTACAGTACATTACATTACATTACAGTACATTACATTACATTACATTACATTACATTACATTACATTACCTTACATTACATTACATTGCATTACATTACATTATTACATTACAATACATACATACATACATACATACATACATACATACATACATTAATTACATTACATTACATTACATTACATTACATTACATTACATTACATTACATTACATTACATTACATTACATTACATTACATTACATACATTACATACATACATACATACATACATACATACATACATACATACATACATACATACATACATACATTACATACATACATACATACATACATACATACATACATACATACATACATACATACATACATACATACATACATACATACATACATACATACATACATACATACATACATACATACATACATACACATACATACATACATGACATTACATTACATTACATTACATTACATTACATTACATTACATTACATTACATTACATTACATTACATTACATTACATTACATTACATTACATTACATTACATTACATTACATACATTACATACATACGTACGTACGTACATACATACATACATACATACATACATACATGCATGCATACATACATACATTACATGCATACATTACATTACATTACATTACATTACATTACATTACATACATACATTACATACATACATACATGCATACATACATACTTACTTACTTACTTACATTACATACAAACATGCATTGGGGGGGGGTGGGGAGGGAGAGAGGACAACAGAACACACAAGGGAGACAAGGGAGAGAGGAGGAAGGAGAAAAGGGAGAGGACAATGTCGGCGGACTGAGCCGGAGGCTCTAAAGTTGGAATGAGAATTGGAATGAGAATGGGAATGAGAATTGGAAAACGAACAATGCTTGCCCATGGTTTCAAAGTGGTGCAGGATTTTGTTCACCCACGATATCACACCAAGGAAAACCAAAAGCCAAACCCAACACCACGCCTTCTCCGCAAGGCCCAGCTTCCGCGAGCCATTCAGTGCCAAGGCCCTGAGCTTTCGGCGCACAGAAGGGGGTGAGTCAAAATGAAAAACCAGCGTTTAAAAAAAAAAAAAAAGTCTGCAGAACCCATCTAAGGAATCTTGTTTCTTAGACGGAATCACAATTTTGGAACAAACATGGTCCACCCAGAACTTCTGGGAATCGTATACAAAGCCGGATGTCTGCACTTTACTCTAAAAAACTCCTGGCAAAAAGCGTCTCCGAGCCCTCCCGCCCAACCGCTGACCTCGGCGCCTTGGGCCCCTGGCAATGCGGCCGCAGGGCCCCGGCCCTCCGCCTGGGCCTTCACTGCCTGCCGAGTGAGTCGACCAGCCCAACCGTTCCTTCCAAGTCCAACTCCAGCTCCTTTTTGGGCCCAAAAACGGGGGCGCGTGGTCCTTTTGCTGCCCCCTTGAAACTACAAAAAGGGCGCATGGCGCAACGCAAAAGAAGTGTGTTCCTCTTGGTGTCCCCCCCCTTCAAACCACAGAAAAGAATAGGGGGAATGCCGCGATGGCGAGGCGTTGAAAAGCTTTGGGGGTTCCCCTTCTAAAAACCTTCAAGAAAAAGGAAAACCGCGGGACTTTCCTTTGGGCTTCTCTTTTTTTAATCCACCAAAAGGAGAAACGGAGCCCCGAGATCGACGTCAGCTCTTGCCCTGGCCTGCAAGCCGTGTCCTGCCAGGGCCGCCAGGGCCGCCAGCTCCTGGCACCACGAGCCAGGAGAAGTATTTTGCTTCCACTGGCAGGGAATGAGACATGGCCTGACCCGCCCCCTTCATGAAACCAAAAAAAAGGAAACAACAAAATACTCGTTATTGGCGTCCTGGGGAAATATCCCGACGCCGGTTCATTTTCCCAAACACCCGGCAGCAAGCCACTGATATGGGTGTCTGTCTTTGAGAGCACCCCATTTTGGGGGGCCAAACCCCAAAAACCAGACGGCCCCAAAACGCCCAGTTTCAAGGCCTCCACGGTGAAGCTGCGGCGCCGGAGCTCCTCCTGAGCCAGGGTTTTGTTCTTTGTTGGGAATGTGGAAACCGAGTGGAAACCCAAAACCATTTAGTTGAGGGACAGCTCGACATGTTTGGGGGTGTTGCCAGAACTGCTTTCTGGGTTTGGGCTGAGAACTCCTTGTGGGGAACGAAAGGGAAACCGAATCCCAGTTTGGGATGTTGCATTGTCCGCTACTCCGTCGAGAACGCAGGCAGCCGGTCCTCTTTGGGCCGCCGGCGTTTCACCGTCCTGGGCCCCATGGCCCCCACTCAAGCCCAGGCAAATGCAACCAAATCAGCCAAGGGGCTGAAGCACCTCTGCCTCAGTGTAACGGCGCAAAATCGCGATAGCCTCCCACCCTACTTTCCATGGAACCTGACGTTGGGAATGGTCCCTTCAAAAGGCAAATGGCCCCAAACCAGGACCGCTTTGCCGAACTTCGAACGGTTCCATGTAGAAAAGGTGAGAGAATCCCTGAAAATGGCTTGTGTTGCCCGGCGTCCCTCGTTAAAGCTAGCCAAAAGGATTACCCGTTTCGAAACCCCGTGTTCTCGTGGCACCTCCCAGAAAAACAAGCGAGATCCTTCCGAGCGCCCCTGCGCGGCCATCTCCTGATACCAAAACAAAGCGTCGGCCCGGCGAGTCTGGCGCATCCCACCTGTCCCACCCCTTGGTACTCTTCTCACTTCCTGAAGGGGATTGATCAAAGTCAACTCACTGAGTCTTTGCCGCCGAGGGCCAAAACCAAAACGCTTCAAGTCCACAAAGCAGTTGGGCCCGCTCCATCCAAAAGCCTCCAACATCCTCACATCCCCTCCTGCACCTCGCTCCGCGAAGCGGAAGGCGAGCTTCGGGCCTCAAAAGCACCAAGCTCTCGGCAGAGGCCCCTGCCCAACCTTTATGGGCCCCTCTGCAAAAACTTCATATTCTAGGGGTTGATTCCAAATCCATTCTTTTCAACCATCGTTCTTTCCAAAACCCAAGTGTTTCCCTGGATTTTTGAGGGCTTCCTGGAAAGAAGGATCCCTGGAAAGAATGGACATGGAAGGTAGCCCTAGAAAAATATGATGGCTCTGTGGTGGCAATGTGTCCTAAGTTCCCTTAAGGGTCGTGGATTCCATCTTAGCTGCATCCATCCAAAGAAAAAATGTATGGCAAGTATCTCTCACTTGATGGATTGGATCGGATGTCAAGCTCACACTGACTTGCGACCAGCTGGAAGCCTATCCACAAGCCTGTTTTTGGGGTGACCTAAAGGGGAAACCCACCAACAAACCATTTGCCCTTCACCACTCAACGGGAAAAAAGAAGAAGAAAAACGCTACCCAGTGTCATTTTGGGGCCGGGAAGAATTGATCCACCCCGATGCGTTGGCTCAGTGGAACTCTTTGCCGGAGCGCTTTGCCCAGAAGCCGCACTGGGGCCAAAGGCCCCGAGCCTCAGGCGCCTCAGCCTCAGCCTGCACAGCCCAGCTTTAGGCCGAGTCGCGGAAACAAATATGGCGGTGCGTCAAAATTAAACCACCAGGGGACCGCAGGTTCTAGTCATGGGTTCCATTTACCAGGGCTCCATTTTGGGTACCCATTTTTGACCCACAGCCATATGGCTGTGGGTCAAACAAATGTTTTAAAAATGGCACTTTGGTAAGTGGGAACTAAGGACTTAAAAAACACCTGCGTAACCCTAAGTCGTTATTTTTGAGCCACGGCCATGTGGGAGTTGATCAGAAGGTCCGATGGACATGGGATGACCATTGGTTGGAAAACCACAAAAAGCAGCATAATAGCACGAAATGGGTTGGCTACATGGTCGTTTGGGGGGCCAGGAATATTGACGTTACACTCGATGCTGGCACTACCCTCATGACCGAGAGGAGCGGAGCATCCTTCCGACGGGTGCGGCCCAACGAAGAGGTACTTGTTTACCAGGCACCATATCTCCTACAAACAGTGTATATTATTTAGTCCAACCCTTCACTTATGCCGCCCGACATCCTTGCTAAGGCAAGGCTACGCGGCGCTCTCCCCCACAGCTGAGAAAGAACTGAGCGGCAAAGACCCGTGCGAGCGCAAATGACCAGCCTTAGAGACGCAAGTGACAGACATACGTGTCCCGCTCGAGACTGGTGTGAAGTTGCTGAGCCAAACGGCAACAGAAACATGCTTCACTCATACAGCCGAACAACATGAAAATGCTCATTTTCCTGCCCGCTGCTTGAAAAAGGCGGAAATAACGCCACTGAAATGTTAGTCGGGAAGATTGGCGGCAAAACGTGGAGATCGGGGCGCAATCTTCTATTGCATAACATGTGCAGGTGTGTTTCGTATGCGTTGCGTGCGTATCTACCTTCTCGATTTGCATACCTGTCTGCGTGCTCTGCAAAAATAGGTGACTCGCGGAATGCGTTGCAATCTTCGCTCCACGACACATGGTTTGGTAGCGGAAATGTGCACATGGCTGGATCCAAGGCAACACGTTGAGGTGGGTGCATGCTGCGTGCCCCCTTCCAACCCATTCAGGTCTTGCAGCCAGTGCAAGGGACGGAAGCGCGATATGCCATTCCATTGCTCATGCGACGAGTTGCGCATAAAAACCGACGACGAAAGCACAGCGGTGTCATGGACTGGATAACACAACAGCAGAGCGGCGCACAGAGTTGCAAATTGAGTCAAACGAGACGGCGGTGTGAGCCCATGGGCCTGTGCAATGATAATCCTGTGGATTCAGAAGAAAAACGACGCGGCGTAAAGAGTTAAGGTGGGTGGACGGGTGTTGCAAAAACAAAACCTAAGGTGCGGGGTGTGGAATGTCGTGGAGCATAAACGTGCCACAGGCGCGGATTCACATATTTCCTGATAGCACAGGGGTCTCAAAAACCGGAAAAAAGAGTCCCAGGCGACAGACTCGGGCTGTGTCTCAAGCAGACTTGCAGGAGTCGGACTGGCTTCTGAACTTGCTAGGCATCGGAAATCCTGGTCGCAGTGCGGTAGAAGGATCAAGGATTTAGTTTCCTGCTATTCGAATTTAATCACAATGGCTGCCCTAGCTCGGCAACAACAACAAAAAATGCCCGTCCTTGCTGCTACAGGGTTGGGGAAAGTCAGTGTTGCAGCGCATGTGTCTTCTTGTCTGGGCCTAGTTCTTTTTAGTTCAATTGGTGTACGTCCTTGAACAAGATCTTTGGCCGCAATCCCTCGGTTCCTCTGTGGTTTGCAGGAGGGGTATCTGTGTAAGTTGTTTCCTCTTCTTTTTTTTTTCGCTTTTCACGCCCCCCCGTGATGCTTGAAAAAGTGTGATTCGGGCACGAGCCTGTGCCCAGGCAATGGGTAAGTTGGGGTAAACAAGCCACAAAAGAAAGGTTCCCCAAAAGCAAACCAATCCCCGGTCCCAAAGATCAGGGTTTCCCACACACCAGAGAACAACAACCAAAGGAAAACAAACCAAACAAGAAAAGGGTTAACCCGCAACCTTGGTCGACAACAGGCCGCACGACTGGTCCCTACCAACCTGGCGGCGGCCCGAGGTCTCTTTCTCCCCCGAGATGCCGTCGGTCGACGCAGGGGTTCGGCGACGCCCATTCGAGGCGCGACGGAACCCAAAACTTGAGCCAAAACACCACAGGTCGGTCACTAACGCGACGTCCCTGATGATGATATGAACCATGGCTAATCACACCCCCCTCACGAGGAGCCCGTCATATGACGGGTGGAGCGTGCCATTTACTGATAGGATTTAACTGCTCGCATGCGTCCGCAAACAGCTGGACACTACCGCCGTCAGCGGTGGAGCAAACCCACAAAGGCAGTTGCGCGACATCCCGGGCATTAAATTCCCGCCACCACCCCGAATTAATCGGGGTAACGCTGTCCAACAAACCTTGTGGAAAAGTCCACATGACGACACTAGGTCACAACTGTTTGCATCAACAATGCAAGAAGTTTAATTCTTATCAGAAGCCATGAAAAAGAAGATAACGTATGTCCATTAGTACCCTTGCCTAACGGCAAGAGGTACCCCTGACCATGCGTACCTGAAAAATGCTTGAATTCCGCAAACCCGGGAGTAACCCCCCATCAGTTTGCTTTCCCTCTCACTCACACTGCTCCCTGATGAACACGTCCAGCAGCCCAGCAGCGGTATGGGAGAGACATGACCTCCGCGCCTCAGCGGTCCGGGAGGAACATCACCACCTCCGCACCGCGCCGACCATTGGAGAACGGACGCAAGCCTATCGGCCGCAATCCTCGTGACTCAGCCTACCGGCTATCGTCACGTCTCCTCCGGTCACGTCCGCCCCGCGCACGGTCCCTATCACGATCCCTTTCGGATCTCCTGCGATCATCTCGCCTTCGATCCCGCTCCCGATCGAGTGAATCATCATCACGACGATCACGAGCATCGTCCCTCCTCCTGTCGCGATCATCCTCGCGCCGCGGACGATATCTGCGCCTCCTCGACTCTCTGGAATCCCTGGTGTCCACGGTCCTAACGGACCTCCGAGAAGGAGTACGGGAAACATCCGATTCCCTACGCCTCCTCCCAGATTGAGAGTTCGTCACGATCTGGTTGAGAGCTTCCAGTGCCGACGCGTCCTCACCATTTCTGATGAAATCCCTAACCTGCTTGTTCAGCACTCTGTTGGTGGAGATCGTCAAGAAAGCGTCCACCACCGAACTCTCAGGCAGCACCAGGAAGTGACCCTCCACCGGGCTCGCCGCGGCCCGCTCAGCAGACTGCAGCCGGATCTCCCCGCCTTCAGGCTTCTTTGCCATCGCCTTGGAGGCAGTCAAAGGCGCTACCGCATCCTTTGCCGAAGATCTGCCAAGCGCGGAGTGAAGATCATCCCCGCTAGCTTCTCTCGCTGCCGCACCTGGTCTGCTGTCGACGTCGCCAGGCCTCGTGGATGCCTCCCGCTTTGTCGACTCCTTCGCAGCCTCGTCGGGATCCCAACGGGACTTCCTTTCTCTCTTCTGCCCTTCGGCCGACCCGCGGCTACCGCCGGGAGCGTCACCTCCGCCTGTCTTCTCCTTCTTGACCTCAACCTTCGGTTCGGCCTGCTTCGTCTCCTTAGCCACAGCTTTTGGAGCCGGAGCACTCTTCGCCTCAGATGCTGAAGCAGCCTTCCCTTTCGGCTCGGCCTTAGGAACCGGGGTCACTTTAGCCTTGGCACTCGGCCTGGCCCCTTCAACCACCATCTCGGCCCAAGACTTCTTCGGCTGAGCTGCTGCTGTATCAACCTCCATCGGAGCAGGTCCAGCATCATCCTTCGCCTTTGGGACAGATGGGCTACCGCCCTTACCAGATCCTTTACCTGGCACTTCACCTGATTTTGGTGGTGGGCCGGAAGGACTACCGCCCTTACCGCCCTTTTCCCCTTTCTTCCCTTTTCCTTTTCCGCCCTTGGGGACCGGCTCCTGCTTGGGACCAGGACCCGGCGCAGCATGATGCACCGATTGGAGTCCCTCGATGTCCACGTTCAAAGGTTCGGGTTGACGACCGTCAAGAACCGTCCTCACCCTTTCGTCACTAACGTAGACGAACGGGTCACGGAAGGGTGCGGGAGGCTCCGACTGTCCGGCGCTGATCGCCTTCTGCACCTTGGCTATCGCCTCCTTCAACCTCTTCTTCTCATCATACCCTGTCTCCGATACCATGTACTCCCTGAGCTGCGACATCAACGCATGACTCTCCAGGATGTCCACGTCCTTTCGATGGGTCGGGTACAATGGGGTCAGATGACCAGCCGCAGAACCAATCACGTATGCCATCGGAATATAGAATGACAAGTACGTGTCATGACGAGCGAACTTCCTAACGGAAGTCGTCATACGCCTACCCCACTGAGCAGCGTGTCTTGGGTTGGCCCGGAAGTACTCCGTGACCGACTCAAATCTATCGACTTGGTTGGTCTTGATCAGGTGCTTCGCCACCCACTTCTCCACAAACGCATCCGAGGCCGAAATCCCGGACACATAGGAGAATTGGAAGAGCACCTTCGCCAGCTCATCCCACGCCGCATCGACACCTCCCTTGTCTTCACCAAGATAAGGGGGAAGTCTGATGCCGCTCTGCACCGTCATCCTTAGATCGGATGCCATCGAATAGGAAATCAAATTCCTCTTGATGACTCCGACCACTTCGGAGGGAATCCTCCTGGGCTTGAACTGCCCCATGGTCCTCACCCACTCCGGCACGATGTGGCACCTTTCGAAGTCCTTTTCCTCCGCGTTGGGGATACAGTTCGGGTAAAAGACCGGGAGCGCGCACCCGGGACACAAGTGCATCCCATTTGGCATCAACTCTGCGCACCTCAAGCAGAACGTGGCAGTCACATTCAGCCTGATCTCTTCCCGTGACCGCCTGTGCTCTCCCCTAACGGGGGTGAAGTCACCGTAGTCCCATGCCCGATGGTACACTATCGTGTAATCATCGTACATATATGCCGCCTTCCAAGCCCCCATGTGGCAAAACACGGGTCCAACCAAGGACCAGTGCACCCGAAGATCCACCATTACCACCACGTACCTACCGGAGTAGTTCCGCAGCCTGTCCCTGACATACCACGAAGGCGATACCTCGGCATCCGGCGCCATGGCTCCCACAAGTGGGATCAGGCCCTCATCCTGCCTACCATCCCCAATGGTCTCGTACACATCGGGCCTCGTGATCAATATCTCGATCATGGCCTTCCCATTTCGCCTCACCCTTTGGAGCTGAACCGCCTTCCGAAAGTCCGAGAACTTCATGATGACGTATCCCACCATGGGGAGTTCATTCCAATGCATCTCATACATCAGAGATCCGCCAGGTGCATCTTCCTGAGTATACCTGTGCCTAACGGCACTGTAACTCAAGTCGCGTCCGATCCGCGTGTGCCTAACGGCAACCAATCTGGTGCTCTCCTTGAGGAGAACGCCATCCCCGTCGTACATGACCATGAGCATCGCCTCCACTTGCCCCATCGGGAAAGCTTTAAGCGTCGGAATGAAGAACTTCCAAGACATCTCAGCGTTCTCCATGCCCGAAATCTCCTTCAGGAACCAGATGGCCTGGTCACTTTTCACCCAGTTTCCAGCCTCGCGTCCGGTCTCCTTCAGCACACGTTCCTCGAATAACTCCGAGACTCTCTTTGAATTGATGACCAAGCCGTCGAAATCGCACGAGAGCAGTCTCATCAACTCCTTCGCCGCCTCCCGTCCTGCAACAGTGCCCACGGTCTCCTCGTAGTTCGGGAGGTATTCACCCAACCTCGTCTTCGAGGGAACCACAATCTGGCAAGTGACGGCCTCATCAGGGATAACTCCCGTTTCCCTTAACTCCGGATTGATCTCTCGCCTATCGGCAAGATAATCCTCCTTCCCATCCAGTATCACAAGATTGTAGGTCATCTTGCTCGCCGCCCCACTAGGCCTGAACTTCCTGCTATCATCCAGCTGGTCAGGAGCAAAGGGTCCACTAGGGGCAGCTGCACTCACCAGAGGCGCTCCTCGCCCAGAGCAGAGGTGCTTCTTGTGGAAGTTCACCATCTGATTCAGCTGCGATAGTGCGTAGGCACGATCCTCCAATGACGCACTCTTCATCCCAGCCTCAGTCAGAGGAGCCTCAGGCTTGTCATAACTCGCCTTACCGCCCCATCTCGCCGCGACCAGCTCAGGGTCGATCAAATTCCCCGACCACCCAGGCATATTGCTCAACCTCCTAGTCAACGCGTCTACCGACGCAGCCAAGTCTTCGTCCGTCACGGTGTAAGGGTCGACCTTCTCCCTGTCGTCCTGACCCACATCCGGAAGCCTATAGTCCCCGCGGATGGCCTCCATCGCGGTCCTCTCGGCTTCCTCAGCCTCCTCTTGCGTGGCCACAGCTCTAGGAATCAGGAGCGCGACCTCAGCCGGCAACGACTTCTCCATGTTGATTGGAGTATTCTTGGGAAGGATTCTTCGATCATCTCCCTCCCCGCTGTACACGTATTCCCGAGCAGCCTTTCGGTACTCCTCAGCAGTAGCCCCTCTGTAGTTGGAGGCCTTGCTCGGGCCTTCCTTCCCAGCCTCGGTACCCCGAGGCGTGGGCTCCTCCGTCCCGGTGGAGCCCTTCTTGGAGCCTTCCTGATCCACGTCCATGTCGTCCTTCTTCTTCTCCGTCACGGACAGTTTCCCAATGTCAGGAAGGGTCACATCATCATCCTTTCCTGACCCGGCGCCCCTATCGGGGGCCGGCTCGGTCCTCGGTTGCCCCGAAGAACTCGCCCCAGGATCCACATCGCCCTCGTCATCCACATGTGGTCGCTTTCCCCACACGATCTTCGTCTTCGGCTTCAGTGGGACAGCGACACCTCCAGCCATATGGTGTCCAGGCCAAGTGGCTCCCTCAGGGTCATCTTCGAACCATGATTTCCCGAACGGGCACCCATCCCTACCAAGGATCTCCTTCCTATCGGAAGGGGTTCCTGAATGTGACAATGCCGACACATGAGATAGTAGCACCTCAACCGCTGACTGTGCCAACGTGTCAGGCATCTGCTCCCTCGTCGGGATAGTCCGCAGCTCCGGAGCGAGGTGGCCGGCAATCATGCTGAAAGGCGCAGTCCCCAACCGCTTGCCCAATACCGCCTCGTTCAGCGCGTTGAAGTACTTCTGCAGCTTCTCCAACATTGCCGTCGCCGCCATCAGCTGGGGATGAAACATGGGCATCCGCCACGCGCGCCCAAGGGCGGAATCCACGTGCGATGCGATCACAGAGATCGTCCCTACCAGCAAGTGCGATGATGCAACCTCCGGCACCCAAGTTGGGTCGTCCAAAGGAATGCATTGACCTGTCTGCGCGTTCAGCAAGGTAGCCCTCACCCCCGGCGCTCGAAGACAATCATACGCCCTGCGGTTCGGGTCACTAACGACTCCACGAACCATGTAATCATCCCGATCGGGCATATCTGCCCAGTCCCCCGGAGGTGCTCGCCCATGATGGTACTTCGCCTGAATGTCCTGCCTCATCCCTAACGGGATATGGGCAGCCTCGGACGCCACCTTCTTCATGTTCCATTGCTGATCACCCCACGGCGTAGACTTCCGATCTCGAGGATTGATGTACTCCTGATCGATCCTCCCAGCAGCTCGGGAAGCATCCAACGCCCCGTACATGTAATCGTTATGCACGGCCCTCTCCAATACCGCATTCCACTCGCTATCGCGATTCGGGAACACAATGTGGCTAGTCTCGTTCGCCTTCCTCCACTCCTCCGCGGTAACCCGCTCTTGAGTGATTGCCTTGTTCCTGATCACAGCATAGATGAAGGGCTCACCAGCCTCCCTAGCCAGGACATGCTGAACGATGAACCTCCTATTCGACCTGCTTTCCGCCGGTCTTGCTGATGTCCGCGAGCCCCTCGTGGATTGATATGAACCATGCTCACGGTGATGCCGAACTTCCGCTGACTCCAACTCGGGCGCCTCTCCCGGGTGCTCCGGGTACGGCGTGTTTGCATAATTGTGTATGCCCCCTCGAGACTCCTGGGTTGAAGCCGCCTTCGGGGTCGCTGCAGTATCCCGCAGGTCCCCGTCGTCGTCCGTATACTTCGGAGCATAGGAGATAGGCACACCCGGGCCACCTGCACCCGACGCCTCCTCCTTCTTCTGACCACCAACAGGTTCTCGAGCCCTTCGTTCCTCCCTAACGGGCGACGCCGCTCGCTTTGCCGCAGGCGATTCCATCGGCGGCTCTGTCGTAGTCGTAGTGGCCTGAGGCACCTCAGCTGCCCTACCGGGAGTCTCTTCCTCACCTACAGCGGGAGCCTCGGCTTCCTTCTCCGGTTCCATCTCAACGTCTCCGGCGAACTCCAGCACCTCGGCCTCGGTCGGGACACCACCATCGTTGAAGGTATCCGTAGGAAGATCGACCCCTTCCCTATCGGGTAGGAGATCATCGACCTCGGCGGAGCCACCCGCGTTCTCCTCCTCAATCGTCGATCTAGGCGTTCGAAGATTCGAGGACCATCGATTCCCAACTTCGGTCGCCGGGACCTGAGGTGAAGAAACTCTCGGACTCCGAGGTGGGTTCGGCGGGGACTTCGGTCTCACCGATGCCAGCATCTCCTTTGTGACTAACGCCTTAGGAGGTGCTTTCGGGGCAGCGATCTGACCCTCCACTTGCTGACCTGCGCCAGACGATTGCCCTCCAGAGGCAACGCCTACCGGCGGTCCTCCCAGAGCGGCACCTGTCATGTCGACATCCTCAGACTCAGACATCGATCCGCCATCACCCATCTTTGAAGAAGTACCCTCCTTCAGAAGCTTGAGGATGTTGTCCCTGATGTGCAACGTGACAGAACCAGGCCATGTGGTCCTGGTCAGGGAGAAAAAGTCCGGAACTGCCGCAAGGTATGGCGGCACCACGGCCCATGCTCTCTGGACCGGCCGATTCCTGCCGTAGCTGTCAACTTCGCTCCCCCATGACACCGCGTCTGCTGAAACCACTGGGATCAGGTTCGCACGGAGATCGCCCATCTTATGCTGGATCTCCTTAGTCATGTGAATCCCTTGGTCACCCTCTCGATCTAACGATCGCCCCGGACCACAAACCATCACCTTGACCTTGTTGTTGAGTGCGACCAGCGACGCCTCGTCCTTACTCCACACGGTCGCCGCGTCACTTCTGGCCTTCCATGCGTTCCTCTCCCACCTGTACAGGTAGGATCCACGGAGACCAAAGACATACAGGTCATGCTTGGCGGCATCCGCGTTGCCGTACTTCTGGACGCAATCGTCCGTCCGCTTGTCCATCAGCTCGTACGCCTTGTCAATCATCATCCGAAGGGATGTCTCCTCGTTATCACGAGTGCTGGTCACGTAGTGCACCTCACAGTTCTTGAACGGCCGGTTATCTGGGGAACCCCTCAACCGGTCATTCTTTGTCCTGCACTTGAGGATGTCCTCCGCCAACGTTGCTGGGTCCATCCCTTTCTTGTTCTTCGTGGATGCAGTGTTGAACGTCTGATCCAGCAGATAGAACACAGTCGCATCCGGGGCCGCGGACTCCTCTTTGAACACCGGAGGACCGTACCCGGCCGCCATGGCCGCAGCGATCCTCACCGCAGCACCTGTCCCACTAGCCGCTAAACACCGAAGCAAGATTACCATCTTGTCTTGGTAGCGACTCATCTCGTGCAGAACAATGGATGGGTAGATGGACAGCATCACATCCGCTAACACGGCGATTGCCCATGTGTCCCACAGCCTTTCCATTTGTACGGGATCAACTGCCACACGGGAGTATCCTCCCTTCGGCAGCTCCAGAGCTGGCGGAACGACCTTCCCACTCCTGACCAGGCGCATCACCTTCCTAGCTTGCTCGAAACACTCAAGCTCCTGCGGGAAGAGAGCACCCCGACCAACGGCCTTTGCCTCGTCCTTGATCTCGGTAAGGTATCCCTTCGTTAGGGTGAGCACAAACGTTTCACCCCGGATGGCCTCAAACATGTTCGACTTCGGCACGATCCTGGCGAATAGTGCCCCACCTTCCGCCTCGGCAGCCTGAGAGGTCCCTGGAGCAGCACGCATGTTCTCCTCTTCAACGGAAAGACCTATCGGTCCCATGTAGTTCTCTGGGAAGAACTTGTGCATAGCCCACACTACCGATGGAGCATGCGGATTCCACTCGACGAATGGGTTGTAGTACTGCAGGGTGCTATCGCCCCCTGAGTTGCACAGCTCCACATATTGCGAGTCCGCCGCAGGCTTCTCAAGCTTGATGCAGATCCCACAGATCCCCAACCTCGCGTTCGGGAACACTCGTTGGGCTCCTCGCCTGACACCCTTCAGGTGGGGATTGTCGCTGAACAGATTCTCGGACTCGTCCGGTTGCGCGATGCAAATCGCGACCCTCGCCCACGTGTTCTGACCGTAGTGCGACAGAGTGCTGTATCCCAGGGCCTCGACCGCTTTCAAAGATGTCCACACCCCTACCCATTCATCACTCGCGGTGGACGCAGTAACCTGCATACCACCCAGGATGCTCCACAATGAGGATTGCGAAGTTTCGTGGATGAGGACCTTCTCAGTGTCCGTCTGGCCCCTGAAATTGATGGCCAAATCGAAGAATGCCCATGCATCGTCGGGACCAATTTCCACGTCAGTGGTACTCGCCGGATTCTTGGGCGAGATCCTCAACACCTGCCTACGATCCCAGTCAAAGGCATCATGCAGGGACGTGACCACACCTGACATCTGTC
>CAUJNA010003236.1:704139-775199 GCA_963377175.1 Effrenium voratum
CAGCAGCGGTACGGGAGAGACATGACCTCCGCGCCTCAGCGGTCCGGGAGGAACATCACCACCTCCACACCGCGCCGACCATTGGAGAACGGACGCAAGCCTATCGGCCGCAATCCTCGTGACTCAGCCTACCGGCTATCGTCACGTCTCCTCCGGTCACGTCCGCCCCGCGCACGGTCCCTATCACGATCCCTTTCGGATCTCCTGCGATCATCTCGCCTTCGATCCCGCTCCCGATCGAGTGAATCATCATCACGACGATCACGAGCATCGTCCCTCCTCCTGTCGCGATCATCCTCGCGCCGCGGACGATATCGGCGCCTCCTCGACTCTCTGGAATCCCTGGTGTCCACGGTCCTAACGGACCTCCGAGAAGGAGTACGGGAAATATCCGATTCCCTACGCCTCCTCCCAGATTGAGAGTTCGTCACGATCTGGTTGAGAGCTTCCAGTGCCGACGCGTCCTCACCATTTCTGATGAAATCCCTAACCTGCCTGTTCAGCACTCTGTTGGTGGAGATCGTCAAGAAAGCGTCCACCACCGAACTCTCAGGCAGCACCAGGAAGTGACCCTCCACCGGGCTCGCCGCGGCCCGCTCAGCAGACTGCAGCCGGATCTCCCCGCCTTCAGGCTTCTTTGCCATCGCCTTGGAGGCAGTCAAAGGCGCTACCGCGTCCTTTGCCGAAGATCTGCCAAGCGCGGAGTGAAGATCATCCCCGCTAGCTTCTCTCGCTGCCGCACCTGGTCTGCTGTCGACGTCGCCAGGCCTCGTGGACGCCTCCCGCTTCGTCGACTCCTTCGCAGCCTCGTCGGGATCCCAACGAGATTTCCTTTCTCTCTTCTGCCCTTCGGCCGACCCGCGGCTACCGCCGGGAGCGTCACCTCCGCCTGTCTTCTCCTTCTTGACCTCAACCTTCGGTTCGGCCTGCTTCGTCTCCTTAGCCACAGCTTTTGGAGCCGGAGCACTCTTCGCCTCAGATGCCGAAGCAGCCTTCCCTTTCGGCTCTGCCTTAGGAACCGGGGTCACTTTAGCCTTGGCACTCGGCCTGGCCCCTTCAACCACCATCTCGGCCCAAGACTTCTTCGGCTGAGCTGCCGCTGTATCAACCTCCATCGGAGCAGGTCCGGCATCATCCTTCGCCTTTGGGACGGATGGGCTACCGCCCTTACCGGATCCTTTACCTGGCACTTCACCTGATTTTGGTGGCGGGCCGGAAGGACTACCGCCCTTACCGCCCTTCTCCCCTTTCTTCCCCTTTCCTTTTCCGCCCTTGGGGACCGGCTCCTGCTTGGGACCAGGACCCGGCGCAGCATGATGCACCGATTGGAGTCCCTCGATGTCCACGTTCAAAGGTTCGGGTTGACGACCGTCAAGAACCGTCCTCACCCTTTCGTCACTAACGTAGACGAACGGGTCACGGAAGGGTGCGGGGGGCTCCGACTGTCCGGCGCTGATCGCCTTCTGCACCTTGGCTATCGCCTCCTTCAACCTCTTCTTCTCATCATACCCGGTCTCCGATACCATGTACCCCCTGAGCTGCGACATCAACGCATGACTCTCCAGGATGTCCACGTCCTTTCGATGGGTCGGGTACAATGGGGTCAGATGACCAGCCGCAGAACCAATCACGTATGCCATCGGGATATAGAATGACAAGTACGTGTCATGACGAGCGAACTTCCTAACGGAAGTCGTCATACGCCTACCCCACTGCGCAGCGTGTCTTGGATTGGCTCGGAAATACTCCGTGACCGACTCAAATCTATCGACTTGGTTGGTCTTGATCAGGTGCTTCGCCACCCACTTCTCCACAAACGCATCCGAGGCCGAAATCCCGGACACATAGGAGAATTGGAAGAGCACCTTCGCCAGCTCATCCCACGCCGCATCGACACCTCCCTTGTCTTCACCAAGATAAGGGGAAGTCTGATGCCGCTCTGCACCGTCATCCTCAGATCGGATGCCATTGAATAGGAAATCAAATTCCTCTTGATGACTCCGACCACTTCGGAGGGAATCCTCCTGGGCTTGAACTGCCCCATGGTCCTCACCCACTCCGGCACGATGTGGCACGTTTCGAAGTCCTTTTCCTCCGCGTTGGGGATAAAGTTCGGGTAAAAGACCGGGAGCGCGCACCCGGGACACAAGTGCATCCCATTCGGCATCAATTCTGCGCACCTCAAGCAGAACGTGGCAGTCACATTCAGCCTGATCTCTTCCCGTGATCGCTTGTGCTCTCCCCTAACGGGGGTGAAGTCACCGTAGTCCCATGCCCGGTGGTACACTATCGTGTAATCATCGTACATATACGCCGCCTTCCAAGCCCCCATGTGGATCTCGTTCCTAACGGCAAGAGTCTTCCTTCTCGTCAAAAACACGGGTCCAACCAAGGACCAGTGCACCCGAAGATCCTCCATTACCACCACGTACCTACCGGAGTAGTTCCGCAGCCTGTCCCTGACATACCACGAAGGCGATACCTCAGCATCCGGCGCCATGGCTCCCACAAGTGGGATCAGGCCCTCATCCTGCCTACCATCCCCAATGGTCTCGTACACATCGGGCCTCGTGATCAATATCTCGATCATGGCCTTACCATTTCGCCTCACCCTTTGGAGCTGAACCGCCTTCCGAAAGTCCGAGAACTTCATGATGACGTATCCCACCATGGGGAGTTCATTCCAATGCATCTCATACATTAGAGATCCGCCAGGTGCATCTTCCTGAGTATACCTGTGCCTAACGGCACTGTAACTCAAGTCGCGTCCGATCCGCGTGTGCCTAACGGCAACCAACCTGGTGCTCTCCTTGAGGAGAACGCCATCCCCGTCGTACATTACCATGAGCATCGCCTCCACTTGCCCTATCGGGAAAGCTTTAAGCGTCGGAATGAAGAACTTCCAAGACATCTCAGCGTTCTCAATGCCCGAAATCTCCTTCAGGAACCAGATGGCCTGGTCACTTTTCACCCAGTTTCCAGCCTCGCGTCCGGTCTCCTTCAGCACACGTTCCTCGAATAACTCCGAGACTCTCTTTGAATTGATGACCAAGCCGTCGAAATCGCACGAGAGCAGTCTCATCAACTCCTTCGCCGCCTCCCGTCCTGCAACAGTGCCCACGGTCTCCTCGTAATTCGGGAGGTATTCACCCAACCTCGTCTTCGAGGGAACCACAATCTGGCAAGTGACGGCCTCATCAGGGATAACTCCCGTTTCCCTTAACTCCGGATTGATCTCTCGCCTATCGGCAAGATAATCCTCCTTCCCATCCAGTATCACAAGATTGTAGGTCATCTTGCTCGCCGCCCCACTAGGCCTGAACTTCCTGCTATCATCCAGCTGGTCAGGAGCAAAGGGTCCACTAGGGGCAGCTGCACTCATGAGAGGCGCTCCTCGCCCAGAGCAGAGGTGCTTCTTGTGGAAGTTCACCATCTGATTCAGCTGCGATAGTGCGTAGGCACGATCCTCCAATGACGCACTCTTCATCCCAGCCTCAGTCAGAGGAGCCTCAGGCTTGTCATAACTCGCCTTACCGCCCCATCTCGCCGCGACCAGCTCAGGGTCGATCAAATTCCCCGACCACCCAGGCATATTGCTCAACCTCCTAGTCAACGCGTCTACCGACGCAGCCAAGTCTTCGTCCGTCACGGTGTAAGGGTCGACCTTCTCCCTGTCGTCCTGACCCACATCCGGAAGCCTATAGTCCCCGCGGATGGCCTCCATCGCGGTCCTCTCGGCTTCCTCAGCCTCCTCTTGCGTGGCCACAGCTCTAGGAATCAGGAGCGCGACCTCAGCCGGCAACGACTTCTCCATGTTGATTGGAGTATTCTTGGGAAGGATTCTTCGATCATCTCCCTCCCCGCTGTACACGTATTCCCGAGCAGCCTTTCGGTACTCCTCAGCAGTAGCCCCTCTGTAGTTGGAGGCCTTGCTCGGGCCTTCCTTCCCAGCCTCGGTACCCCGAGGCGTGGGCTCCCCCGTCCCGGTGGAGCCCTTCTTGGAGCCTTCCTGATCCACGTCCATGTCGTCCTTCTTCTTCTCCGTCACGGACAGTTTCCCAATGTCAGGAAGGGTCACATCATCATCCTTTCCTGACCCGGCGCCCCTATCGGGGGCCGGCTCGGTCCTCGGTTGCCCCGAAGAACTCGCCCCAGGATCCACATCGCCCTCGTCAGCCACATGTGGTCGCTTTCCCCACACGATCTTCGTCTTCGGCTTCAGTGGGACAGCGACACCTCCAGCCATATGGTGTCCAGGCCAAGTGGCTCCCTCAGGGTCATCTTCGAACCATGACTTCCCGAACGGGCACCCATCCCTACCAAGGATCTCCTTCCTATCGGAAGGGGTTCCTGAATGTGACAATGCCGACACATGAGATAGTAGCACCTCAACCGCTGACTGTGCCAACGTGTCAGGCATCTGCTCCCTCGTCGGGATAGTCCGCAGCTCCGGAGCGAGGTGGAGTAACTTCTGCAGCGCGTTGAAGTACTTCTGCAGCTTCTCCAACATTGCCGTCGCCGCCATCAGCTGGGGATGAAACATGGGCATCCGCCACGCGCGCCCAAGGGCGGAATCCACGTGCGATGCGATCGCAGTGATCGTCCCTACCAGCAAGTGCGATGATGCAATCTCCGGCACCCAAGTCGGGTCGTCCAAAGGAATGCATTGTCCTGTCTGCGCGTTCAGCAAGGTAGCCCTCACCCCCGGCGCTCGAAGACAATCATACGCCCTGCGGTTCGGGTCACTAACGACACCACGAACCATGTAATCATCCCGATCGGGCATATCTGCCCAGTCCCCCGGAGGTGCCCGACCATGATGGTACTTCGCCTGAATGTCCTGCCTCATCCCTAACGGGATATGGGCAGCCTCGGACGCCACCTTCTTCATGTTCCATTGCTGATCACCCCACGGCGTAGACTTCCGATCTCGAGGATTGATGTACTCCTGATCGATCCTCCCAGCAGCTCGGGAAGCATCCAACGCCCCGTACATGTAATCGTTATGTACGGCCCTCTCCAATACCGCATTCCACTCGCTATCGCGATTCGGGAACACAATGTGGCTAGTCTCGTTCGCCTTCCTCCACTCCTCCGCGGTAACCCGCTCTTGAGTGATTGCCTTGTTCCTGATCACAGCATAGATGAAGGGCTCACCAGCCTCCCTAGCCAGGACATGCTGAACGATGAACCTCCTATTCGACCTGCTTTCCGCCGGTCTTGCTGATGTCCGCGAGCCCCTCGTGGATTGATATGAACCATGCTCACGGTGATGCCGAACTTCCGCTGACTCCAACTCGGGCGCCTCTCCCGGGTGCTCCGGGTACGGCGTGTTCGCATAATTGTGTATGCCCCCTCGAGACTCCTGGGTTGAAGCCGCCTTCGGGGTCGCTGCAGTATCCCGCAGGTCCCCGTCGTCGTCCGTGTACTTCGGAGCATAGGAGATAGGCACACCCGGGCCACCTGCACCCGACGCCTCCTCCTTCTTCTGACCACCAACAGGTTCTCGAGCCCTGCGTTCCTCCCTAACGGGCGACGCCGCTCGCTTTGCCGCAGGCGATTCCATCGGCGGCTCTGTCGTAGTCGTAGTGGCCTGAGGCACCTCAGCTGCCCTACCGGGAGTCTCTTCCTCACCTACAGCGGGAGCCTCGGCTTCCTTCTCCGGTTCCATCTCAACGTCTCCGGCGAACTCCAGCACCTCGGCCTCGGTCGGGACCCCACCATCGTTGAAGGTATCCGTAGGAAGATCGACCCCTTCCCTATCGGGTAGGAGATCATCGACCTCGGCGGAGCCACCCGCGTTCTCCTCCTCAATCGTCGCTCTAGGCGTTCGAAGATTCGAGGACCATCGATTCCCAACTTCGGTCGCCGGGACCTGAGGTGAAGAAACTCTCGGACTCCGAGGTGGATTCGGCGGGGACTTCGGCCTCACCGATGCCAGCATCTCCTTTGTGACTAACGCCTTAGGAGGTGCTTTCGGGGCAGCGATCTGACCCTCCACTTGCTGACCTGCGTCAGACGATTGCCCTCCAGAGGCAACGCCTACCGGCGGTCCTCCCAGAGCGGCACCTGTCATGTCGACATCCTCAGACTCAGACATCGATCCGCCATCACCCATCTTTGATCCTTCAGAAGCTTGAGGATGTTGTCCCTGATGTGCAACGTGACAGAACCAGGCCATGTAGTCCTGGTCAGGGAGAAAAAGTCCGGAACTGCCGCAAGGTAGGGCGGCACCACGGCCCATGCTCTCTGGACCGGCCGATTCCTGCCGTAGCTGTCAACTTCGCTCCCCCATGACACCGCGTCTGCTGAAACCACTGGGATCAGGTTCGCACGGAGATCGCCCATCTTATGCTGGATCTCCTTAGTCATGTGAATCCCTTGGTCACCCTCTCGATCTAACGATCGCCCCGGACCACAAACCATCACCTTGACCTTGTTGTTGAGTGCGACCAGCGACGCCACGTCCTTACTCCACACGGTCGCCGCGTCACTTCTGGCCTTCCATGCGTTCCTCTCCCACCTATACAGGTAGGAGCCACGGAGACCAAAGACATACAGGTCATGCTTGGCGGCATCCGCGTTGCCGTACTTCTGGACGCAGTCGTCCGTCCGCTTGTCCATCAGCTCGTACGCCTTGTCAATCATCATCCGAAGGGATGTCTCCTCGTTATCACGAGTGCTGGTCACGTAGTGCACCTCACAGTTCTTGAACGGCCGGTTATCTGGGGAACCCCTCAACCGGTCATTCTTTGTCCTGCACTTGAGGATGTCCTCCGCCAACGTTGCTGGGTCCATCCCTTTCTTGTTCTTCGTGGATGCAGTGTTGAACGTCTGATCCAGCAGGTAAAACACAGTCGCATCCGGAGCCGCGGACTCCTCTTTGAACACCGGAGGACCGTACCCGGCCGCCATGGCCGCAGCGATCCTCACCGCAGCACCTGTCCCACTAGCCGCTAAACACCGAAGCAAGATTACCATCTTGTCTTGTTAGCGACTCATCTCGTGCAGAACAATGGATGGGTAGATGGACAGCATCACATCCGCTAACACGGCGATTGCCCATGCGTCCCACAGCCTTTCCATTTGTACGGGATCAACTGCCACACGGAAGTATCCTCCCTTCGGCAGCTCCATAGCTGGCGGAACGACCTTCCCACTCCTGACCAGGCGCATCACCTTCCTAGCTTGCTCGAAACACTCAAGCTCCTGCGGGAAGAGAGCACCCCGACCAACGGCCTTTGCCTCGTCCTTGATCTCGGTAAGGTATCCCTTCGTTAGGGTGAGCACAAACGTTTCACCCCGGATGGCCTCAAACATGTTCGACTTCGGCACGATCCTGGCGAATAGTGCCCCACCTTCCGCCTCGGCAGCCTGAGGGGTCCCTGGAGCAGCACGCATGTTCTCCTCTTCAACGGAAAGACCTATCGGTCCCATGTAGTTCTCTGGGAAGAACTTGTGCATAGCCCACACTACCGATGGAGCATGCGGATTCCATTCGACGAATGGGTTGTAGTACTGCAGGGTGCTATCGCCCCCTGAGTTGCACAGCTCCACATATTGCGAGTCCGCCGCAGGCTTCTCAAGCTTGATGCAGATCCCACAGATCCCCAACCTCGCGTTCGGGAACACTCGTTGGGCTCCTCGCTTGACACCCTTCAGGTGGGGATTGTCGCTGAACAGATTCTCGGACTCGTCCGGTTGCGCGATGCAAATCGCGACCCTCGCCCACGTGTTCTGACCGTAGTGCGACAGAGTGCTGTATCCCAGGGCCTCGACCGCTTTCAAAGATGTCCACACCCCTACCCATTCATCACTCGCGGTGGACGCAGTAACCTGCATACCACCCAGGATGCTCCACAATGAGGATTGCGAAGTTTCGTGGATGAGGACCTTCTCAGTGTCCGTCTGGCCCCTGAAATTGATGGCCAAATCGAAGAATGCCCATGCATCGTCGGGACCAATTTCCACGTCAGTGGTACTCGCCGGATTCTTGGGCGAGATCCTCAACACCTGCCTACGATCCCAGTCAAAGGCATCATGCAGGGACGTGACCACACCTGACATCTGTCCCATCGCGTGCAGGTACCCCCGCATCCCTGGCTTATCAGCCGACGCGAACTTTCTGACCGACGGGACCGACGAAAGCCTTCGTCCCGAGGAACATCTAACGATCTCCTCCCTGTTTCTCCCTTCCGTCAGCATCATCGCGTCCACGACCAACTCCGGAGGCGTGAACAATGCGTTTGGCCTCTCGCTCATCCAGGCACGGATTGCGTTGAAATGGTGCTCCGCATCACCGAAATCATCTCCGCTATACAGAGGGTGATCTCCGAATGCCACCTCTGCCTGATCAGCGACCGCCTTTACCAAGGCAGTCTGCGGGTGAACCGTCTTCCACTCCGGCCAGGCTTTCGGGTCTGCAGCCCACATTCCTCCGCATGGTTCAGCTGCCGGCTCCGTACTGCTATCCATGGGTAGCGCGCTCTTGCCACTTTCAATGCTCTCCTCAATCGCGAACACGATATGGTAAGGAAGCAAGAAAGCAGGGTCCGTCGGAACCGCAGCGCAGAGAATGGCCGCCAAGTGCACGGCGTTCAACTCCGTGACCTCCACTCCCCGGCGCTTCATCTCAGCCACTATCGCAGCAGTCCTGATCGCCCGGTACCGGAGCAGCTTTTCATGGTCCGTCACCGGCATGTGCGACTTGTCGAGCTTGTCCTTGCTGATGTGGGACACCCTGCCAACCAGTTCGTCGAACCTCGCAGCACTGTCATCCTCAATCAGCTGATCAGCCTTCTCCATATCTGGATCAATCGTGGTGAACTTCGGATCCTGTCCCCTAAACCCTTTAATCGTCCACTCGCGGTACCCCGCAAGCAAACAACTGGCCACAGCCTTAGGCTTCTCCATACCCAAGCCCATCTCCAGGTCCCAGGACGGCCGCGGAGGCGTCGCCATGCAGTGCCCCAGGCCCATTCCGCCAGCTGCCGCCATGCGTCAGCAGGTTCGGGCCACCGGCCACTGAACCACGGAGGAACCGGGAACCCAGCCTACCGGCCAGAATCCCCCCCTGCCCCTCAGAAGGCCCAGCCTATCGGCCAGAGACCCTCTCCCTAGAACAAGAACCTAGAAAAAGAATAATTGACTGAATCCGTCCTTCACGAAGCAGAAGAAAAACCTTAGTGACAGGCATACCTGCCTCATGCTTCTGTTCTGGTCAGTAAGCGCATTGTGTCGCCTGTGAATGTGGTGCGGTTGCCCGCGGTGTGAGCCAACTTGATCAAGCAAACGCTACGCGGCAACGAAGTTGTTCAACCACTTCCCAACAGCAAGCAATCGGTCGTGCTGAGAGAGAGTATCCCCTCCTCGCATCTTGCAAGTACTCCAAAACGAATTGAAAGACTTAGAAGAAAAGCACCTAAACACAATCCCATGCCTCTTGAGACCACATTGGCAAGCGCAAACAGACCTGCAATCAAACCCATGCGTGGTGGCGATTCCTTCAACCTCACCTTCCTTCAAGATATTGCATTTAGGTCGATAGAGAATGATCGGAACGCATCCACTGGTCCGAGCATCACAAGCCAAGTTGAACCTTTGCCTAACGGCAGCCTCGGTCCTATCCCTAAGCTTTCTGGTCTGTCCCCACTTCCCAGTCCTGGAATCAACCCTATCGGGTGCAAGATCATTAAGAACAAGCACAACATAACAAAGGCTATCGCCTTCAATCCTACCAGACCGTATGATGTGATTCCTGTAACCAGGAGCAATTTGAAGCGTGACAACCCTGCAAAGATCACTATACGCAAGAACTCCGGCTATCGCCTGGTCCGCAATAATAGTTTTCTCGCATCTTTTCCCTCCTTTTTCCTCGTCAATCACGATTCCCTCGTACTCAGAGAGTAACCTCTCAATGAGCCGATTGAAACCGGATTTTGCACCTGATTCCATGCGTACCCCCCTAAGCGGGGGCAGTCCAGGAGCGGCAGGGGGCTTAAGACAGGGTTGGGTGGGTTGGGCCAAATATTCCTGCAGGTATCCCGGCAGAAACATACCAAGGGTGTGCAGATTTCTATTCCACACGACCTTGTCAATGCAGGCCTTAGTGAAAATGTCTGCGCCTTGGTAGTGAGACGGGCACGCAACGAACCGAAAAATTCCAGCATTAAAACGTTCGTTGAGCCACGAGATGTCAATGCGCTGCGTCCTTGACATATAGCGCATGTTGGGATTATTCCCAGTTATAACGATCCGGCATGCCGATTCGTTATCCTCCAGCACGTTGATAATAAACGGCTGGGTCTCCTTTCCCTTCCCAATAGCGTGCTGCCAGAGGGTAGCTAATGCCATTCCCTCCTTGGACACTCCATGGTCGAGAGCAACAATCTCTGCTTCGGGAGTCGACTTCGAAACGGAAGTCTGTTTCTTGCTTACTCCAGTGATGGGCATGTAGGTCCTAGGACCCACAAGGCAAATGAGCACTCCCGATGTGCTCTTGGAATCAGTACGATCCCCAGCCAGATCCGCATCACAGTAAGCAACCAACTCAATGAACTCTGGGCTATCGCCCACCCAACCGTACAAATGAAGATCGAGCGTAGAGTTCACATATGAAATTAACCTGTGGAGCTTGCGGTCACATAGATGATTCCACTTCGTGACCCGGCTGGCTAACGCCTGCACGGGACGAATCAGGTCATATCTGCCCATCCGAGCTCCGTAGAGAACCTTCATCAGCACCGCCGCCGCGTCATCTCCGAGGCATCCTGGCTGCGCATTGACGGTCTCCATGTCCATCGCCTGGTTGAAGAGTTGTCAAATTCAGGATTGACGGAATTCTCGTCAAACTCCGGCTTGCTCTCGTCCAGGAACGGAGTTTCAACCTTCTGCAGCTTCTTCGGGTACTTTCCCTGACACAGCTCAATGTATCTATCGACACACGCCTGCATGAAGCTGCTCTCGCTGTACTTGATGAACCTTATCGTGGTTTCCGGCTTGGGGATGTCCTTAGAGAGTAACCCCTCTGGACCAAACCTCAAGTCGGGTTGCTCCTTATCAGGAGGATTGCCGACCGTCCACGCCAGTCTCGGGTCAAAGTGACCCTTGACCACCTGTTGCGTGAATTCGTGCTCGCAGCCAAGATATCTCTTGAGCTGCCTTGGTTCCTCCATCTTGATGACCTTCGAGATCAGCGCCCATCCTTCCGCGATGTTCTTCGCCGGCCCGCTCATCTTGAAGTCATCCACGTACACGACAAGAAAGAGGTCGAGCTCCTCATGCCTGAACACGCTGGCCCAATCCTTCACCTTGACGTATCCGACTTTCTTCAGCATCGCCTCGCAGTGCTGTTCCCAAAAGGTACCAGCATCCGGATGTCCATATAGTGCAAGCACAAGGACAACAACCGGATCCTTGTATCTGGGATTTCCGCTGCCGTCGAACCACTCAGGTGGCCATTGATCGCGAGGAATCCTCACCCAAGTCTTCTTTCCCTTCAAGCGGGCCTGAGTGTACGCAGACTCCCCATCACTCACTTCCAGAAGATTCCCCGGGAGTAACCCGTGAGCATCACCCATCTTACCCGCCGCCATAGTGGCGGGGCAGGAGGTGTTCTCGGAGAACAGGGCCCAATGCCCGATCTCATCACGGACGAAACATCCCTCGAACACGACTCGCCCTTTATATTTGCGATTCGGATCGTCTTCCGGCAGCTCGTGATTCTTCTCGACGCAAATGTCGAAAATCCTACCAACATGGATCTTCTCCCCTTCCTTACGTGCCTTGGCCGCAACATCATGCCACTCTTGGACAGTTGACAAGTCCCAGCATCCCTGCGAAGTTAACTTGTCCCACTCCTTCTGAAGAGCGGCCTTAGCCTTGGCATTTCCAGCTTGTTCCTTCTTGTTCACTGGCCTAGCGACACAAGCATACAAGGGAGGAAAGACACCTGAGCTCTTTGGCCGATGAGAAAGGGATATCTCCCCCCTGGGCATAGAGAACTCAAAGGTCTTTCCATCAGATCCAATCGTAGGGGCAGCAGCAGCTATACCAGTGCTTCCGAAACCCGCGGATCCCCTATCGGTTCCCCGCTTGGCTTTCCTAGGAACGATTGACGCGTCAATGAGCATAACACGCTCTAGTACGATCTGCGCAATGCGGTCCCCGGGATTCACGATGAAGTCCTCATCCCCATGATTAAAGAGGATGACCTTGATCTCTCCGTCGTAGTCGGGATCAATGACCCCACCGCCTACAGCGATCCTATTCTTCACGGCTAGTCCTGACCTGGGAGCTATCCTAGCATATACCCCAGCGGGCATCTCTATCGAGATTCCGGTGTTGACCAAGCCTGACCCCCCTGCGGGAATACATGCTCCCTCAGAGGCATAGGTATCCAAACCCGCACTTCCCGAAGTAGCCCGCGTCGGGATCTTGGCAGCCTCACTGTTAAGACTGACGTACAAGGTATTCGGCTTCTTCTTCCATCGCTGTTCAACCGGGTCAACCTCGACCGGCATTGCATTCGCGACCTTCTTGAAAGTGCCGTTCGGGTACCACGCTCCAACGATTGCCTCGCACATTTCACTCGGATAGAGAGCAGTCGTTGGGGTGACTGACCCCTCAATGCGTGCATGAAGGTATCCCTTCTCGTGCTTGCATTTCCGACCTGACAGCTCATCAATGAGCTCCTTGGAGGTCGTCGCAACCTTCCACTGTTTCCTGATTGGCACACCGTCCTTGTCCTGCATCCCGAAATCACAGCCGTCGAAATCAACGGTCTCGACATCAGGATCAGCAAGAAACCTCTGCATGAACGGTTGCTTCCATCCAAGACAGTGTCTAGGCCACTCAAATGCAACCCTGCCCCCTCCTCGCCTAACGGCTCGGGAGGCCCGCAGGAACGCCGCAAACATTACCTGAGAATTCCTTCTAAGATCGTTCAGGTGTGATGCAAACTCAGCACCGTGAATCGAAAGGTTGACATACTGCCATGTACTCCACGGTCCGCACGGAATTGACGCCCACAGGTCACACCCAGGATTATCCTCGATGATCCCAATAAGCCGACTAACGTCTTTGGCTTTGGTGATGTCAAATGAGCCAACGTGAACGCGAATTGCATCGCCTCCACACTCCATCATCACTGCGGACAAGCGCGAGTCAGGTTCACACGCAAACTCGATGAGGAGCTTGCGGCCAGGCGCTGGAGCAGCCGGGTCCCTCTCAGGATGTTCGCGGCGTCTTTCTTCCCTTAGGGATAACTCCCGTTCGGTTTGAACATATATCTCCCGAGACCGGGTGGACATCTGTCTCCAACTATCCGCATCAATTGAATTGGGTTTTCCGGTGCCTGCGTATGGTCGCTCACGCCTATCGGCGGATTGGCCATAGTCGATCCTGTCTCCGTGCAGCTCATGACCCTTCTTTGGACCTCCGGTAGGTTTGGCTCCTTCTTCCTTTGGCTTAAACCTACCGTGGGGAGCACATCCCTTATCAAAGAGGATGGTCACACCAGTCCAAAATCCACGCGTGAAGTGCCGATGATTGGGAGCATCGTGATGACGATCATCTCTCACCCAATTTCCAACGGCATCAAGCCCCCGCATGTGCGTGACCCTAACGGTGTCAAGCTCCTCATGCGAAGGACCACCTGGAGGAAGGTCCTCGTTCGTCGTCCCGAAGAACTTCTTCCGCACCTCAACGTGGATGCGATACCAGGCGCTGTCCTCGTCGTGCCGCTCCCAGTAATCTGAGACGCACGCGTCACCACTCCCTTGGACAGCCTTGCTCTGAATGGCCCCATCAGACTTGGAAGAGCTACCGCCCCCCTCGTCCTGTTGGTCATCGTCATCATCATCAGGATCATCAAATCGACCTTCATCAAAGTCGAATTCATCCCTGATCTTCTTACTCGGCTTAAGGTCGGCCCTTCGGTCAGCTAACGCCTCCCGAATGGTCCGAGTCCTAGCATCATAAGATGCCAACATCGGGAACACGTAGGGCTCCTCAGGGTTCTTCCAGATGCGTTTGACCTGGTGTACACTTGGTTTCCTGAGACCCCTTTGGATGTGCTCGAGATCAGCAACGAGATAGTCGCCCTTCCACAGCCCCCCTGGTTCTAACCGATAGCCCAGAAATAGGCCTGGCTTGGAAGATGGGGCGAACTTCGGATCCTCCTCTATCTTGATGAAGTCCCGCTCTTTCTTCTCGGCGGGCAGGGCAGTAGTGACGCTTGTCTCTTCAACCTCTACCTCATCAATGGGAACAAAGTCCGGCTCGTCGTTGCATTCGGGTTCATACTCCTCGTTCTCATAGATCTCGGCCTCGTCCTCATCGATCTGATCAAAATCACAGTCGAAATGAGTTTCTCCAGTCCATTCGTGGTTACCTCCACGGTCGTTCTCGGCCTGGAGCCAGTTTTCGTCAACAACAAATTCGGTCGATCCGTCCAGATAGTTGAGGACTGTGCTCCGCCTCCTGCCAAGGTCTTTGATCTTGACTGGACAGCTCGTCCCTATCGGGATAAAGAGCTCGGTTCGCGCTTCAACGTGGACGCGAGTGAGAACCTTCTCGTCTTCATTTGCGATCCAGTGGTCTCCTCCTTCATCAACGTCCTCTGAGTCGATCTTCCAGCGTGTCTGAAGTCGTTTTGGGCGTTTTGAACCCCCCCCTTTCTATCCCTGCGAATCTTGGGAGCAATGGGGTAGAAGTCGACCAGACAACCAAACGGCAGAATGACTCCGCTGAAGTTCCCGTTACCGTGGCGTCGCATCCACGGTGATCCCTCACCGCGATTTTCGATGTTCCTTGCCATGGAAAAATGCCTAACGGCAAATGGCCACCATCGAGGTTCAAATCCAGCTTGACGCAGGAGCACACGTGCCCCGTGAAGAACGAGCTTAACCTTGTTCTCGATCAGGCCATTGGTCTTGGGCATGCCCGGTGTAGAAA
Source organism: Effrenium voratum (assembly GCA_963377175.1). NCBI lineage: Eukaryota > Dinophyceae > Suessiales > Symbiodiniaceae > Effrenium > Effrenium voratum. Next base: position 719,095 of record CAUJNA010003236.1, read on the forward strand.
GCCGGTGCAATGCTCCAAGCGTAGTGACAGCATTCTTCAGCTCTGGGGCCTGGTCGCTGTACACTAACTTCAGAGTTTGCCCCCCTGCAAACCTGCGAAATGCCTCCAGCGTATTGCTACGGGATCTGGATTGCACAGGGAGGACTTCGAGGTAGTCAGTAGCGAGGTCATAGAACACTATCGCGTCCGCTTCGCCATGAAAGCCTCGATCCTTCAATCCTCGCAACACCATCGTGTCAGCAGTGGTTAGGTCCCCGAAACTTACCACGTCATGCGCAGCAGCACCACCTTTGCGGCGAAGCTTGACATTCTCCATTTTCGCACGCTGGCAGTGCGGGCAATAGGGGTTCTTCGGGAGATGGGTGAGCATATGGCGAAGCGTCTTAGCATCTGCCCGCCATTCAGCCTCTGTGCGGAGTCCGGAGAGAAAGTTTATCTCGACAATGTCACCATCATCCCCTTCCCCCGGGCCAGGAAAAGGTGGTGAGTGGCTATCGCCCTCACCCCCCTGTTCCGCCTTTCCGGGAAGAGCAACGGTCTCGCACTTGACCCGAAACCACGTTTCACCCGTCCAAGGGACATCAGATGCTATCGCATGCTGATCTCTTTCGGATAACTCCCATAGACTATCAACCAGCACCTCATGGGTAACCCCATTTCGATGAACGACAGTTTTCCTGTAGTTGTCCAATCGATCAACTCCAACGGGGCAATCATCGCCTATCGGCACAAACTTTGCTTTGCGCGGAAGCCGGTGCTCCTTCACAACATGGCCCGACCGCTCAGTGCGCCAGGTGTCCTGTAGCTCACTCTTGGCCGCAAGCTCAGACCTACACGGCGGAATCTCGCTGGCTTCAAGCCCTCGATATGCCGCCCCGGGGGCAGGCATAGCAGGGATTGGCTCAGCATCATCAAGAGTGGGAGAAACGAACTGAGTGTCACCATGAGGAAGATATGGCACGTTGTTGATGACATCCAATGTCACCGTCCGGCCCGAAGGACACGTGAGAGTAGGTTTGCAACCTGCAGCCCATGCAAACGAATATCCCATATCCATACAACGCTTTCCAACGGATATGATGGATGGAGTGGACTCAAGGACGTGTGCCTCAATCACCTCGTCCAGGTTGCCAACATCAGCATCAACACGACCAGCGGTGCGAGTCGCCCCGTTGGCAGTGTGCAGCGCATGAGTGTGCCCGCCTTTGGCGATCAGGGCCCTATCGGGTCCTTTCAAATCACCGAGACCGACCAGATCCATTGGGCAACCAGTATCTACCAGCCACCTCACCCCATCGTATCCAACAGGTGCAGCAACCTTCTGAGTGTACTTCGGCTTTCGTACAACGCGATGTCCCCGCACATCACCAGGGTTGGTATCGATGTCCTCGTCATTGTCTAAGAGCACTTGGGCGTGAACAGCCGCTGCTCTTATCAGAGCACTTTGAACTTCCCTAGCAATTCTCTTGCGCGAAGGGAACTTAATCGCATTTGGATGGCTGTATCCAGCCTCACGGCAACGATTCACGACCCTACCCGTATTGTCATTCTCAATCGAGACAACAAACACATCAGGAAGATCGGGAATCTTGACCCTGAGAGGTTCCCTACCGGGACCCTTCGGGAAGTACTTCTTCCTCCAGGACAGTGCAACCTCCGCATCATCACAGTACCAAAACGTCGTCTTGGTATCACTTCGTCTTGGGAGTCTCTTGAACAAGGTTGCTCGGCGATCACAAAAGTTCACCCCGATATCCTCGATCACGGTCCCATTCGCGTCAACTGTCCGTCTCCAAATGACTTGGTCCCATTTAGGACCTCCACCGGTAGTGCCGGAGAAGAACAGTGCGCCTCGCTCGCTTTTCTCCCAACTGCTAACGCAAGGAGGGAGGCAACCCGGTGCAGACCCACCGGTAGCTGGGGCAACAGCCCACATAGCTGGACACGCCACAACAACACGGTTGGCCTCAGGGTAACGGCCCGCCCCGCCTAAAAATCCGTCAATCCTTGAGCGGGGCTGTCGAGACGCCTCGCCTCCCTATCGGGAGGACTGGGCGTAGGCGATCTAGGGGTATCCCCCTCTTCATCCTCAACAACCGGACCAGCAGTGGAACGAGGCGTGATGGGCTTCGTGCCTGGTGGTGGCTTCTGATGCAGGTACTTGCACGGCTGAGCTGTGCACTTGCCATACATCCAGTCGTAGCAGTATCCGAAGAACATAGGCTTGTCCCTAACGGGCCTATCTCCAGTCCTCGGCGTAGAGGGCGCAGCGGGGTTCCTTGGGCTCTTGTCGTGCTCGAACCTGCATTCCCGGCCATATTGACACTTCCCAGTCTTCGTATGCTCCCAGCATGCCCGATCAGCAGGCCCAGCGGGGGACTGTCTTCTCGGCGACTTGGGAGACGGCGTGCGCTTGTCCCTCTGACTGCCTCTTCCAGGAGAAGCTCTGTCCCTCTGACTGCTTCTTCCGGGCGAAGATGATCTTGGCTTCCCGTCGGGTTTCCCATCCCTTCCGGACCTAACGGACCTTGAAGGGCTTGGATCACTCTTCCTGGCAAGTGGGTCGTACCGCCGCACAACACCAGGAGCGCCGGGATGCCGATCCCTCTCACGGGAGTGAGAGCCGGATCGTGACCTCTGCTCATGAAACGTCTGGTACATCTGAAGCGTGTTCTGTCGCTTCTGCCATCGCTCAACACAGTCCTGACAAGCCTTATAAAGCCACGCGAAAGACCTAACGGTCACATCGCGATCCCACCTCTCGATGTCAGGCCGCATACAGCGTAGATGACGAACGTTCTCAATGAACACAGCTAATAGTACCCCATCATCGATCTTCTTCCTGATCCCAGAAATGAGATTGTCCCAGGTGCTCAGATAACTCCGGAGCCTAGCTTCATCATCGGAGTGACCTGTTTGCCGACACTTGAGACTAGACTCGGCAATCTTGAAGGTCTGGTCATCCTCGACTCCAGTCTGCAGGTGATTCAGCAGAAGCTTCAAGATCTGTCTCCCCTTGATGCCCTGGGGAGGATTCATATTCTGAGCGGCTTCGGTCAGGCGGTTCATCTTGTCCCTAACAGCCCTGGTCTTGATACACTCCCTGATAGCACTCGTGAAGTTGGAATCTAAAATCGGGTACTTGCAGGGTCCACCAAGAGCATCATAGTCAAGCCTCTCAGTCTCTGAAATCCACGCTAACGCGTAGTCAGAATCAAAGCTGAAAGCATTCCTGACCCTTTCCTTTATCTCGGAAAGCCACTCCCGCAGCTTATCAGCTGTCGGCTCAGCAGGTAGCACTATCGTGTTGCACTTATGATGGAACCGATCCTTATCGACAACGGTGGAAATCAGAGCCCCTATCGGGGTACATGAGGTAATCCTGCAACTTTCACACAGCCTAGCAGGCATAGGGCAGCAAACTTCACACGCCCTCATTCCACAACCGACGCAAGGAACAAGAGGGAAGCCAGGCTCAGGGATCCTGCTACACTTAGTGCACCTGTCCCGTCCATCATCCCCCCTCAAGGCTTCAGGGAGAAGACCACCATCTCCCTGCCTACCGGCCCCATTAACGCTGTAGCCAAGGCTGAGACCTGGCCCAAGGTTACCACCACTTGCAACACTCGAGGGGTAACCTACAGCATCGTTGGGCTGACTAACGCCAGTGCCAACCCCGTGGTGGCTAACGCCTCCTCCGTAGGCAGGACCATAGAAGCTGGAACCACACTGATTGTTCCCAGTTCCCTGAGTATCAGCAGCACTACCATAGAACCCAGGTGCTCCACCAGGGTAACCCCCGGTAGGAGCCCCTCCACTCGGGCCTCCAGAAGGTCCAGCGGGACCTTGGCCTCCGCCAGGTGTCCAGGACCTGGTGGTGGAAATGGAGCATGTCCGTGACCACCGCTTCCGCTCCCACCTTGACTGGGTGGTCCGCCTTGCCCACCTCCTCCCCCAGAAGGGGGAGGAGGAGGCGGTCCAGCGATATCACGTTCATGCCGAATATTGCAGCGCGCACATCGCTCGAGGCCGTCGTTTCCAAAATAACTGTGATCCTCACAAACGTGGTTCCCACAATCCGTGCAGAAATATATTGAGACCTCCTGGGCATTCTTGCGACATGCCCAACACTTCATTTTCAAGAACTGACAATTGCAACAGTCCCCGTCGTCACCCCGGCAAAGCCCACAAAACTCACGATTGCACGTAGCACACAAGAACTCAGCGTCCGGGTGCCTACGGTCGTTGGGATTGTCGAGGGCACAAATCTTTGGCGCACCTGGACCACCGGTACCGGGAGCTCCTCTTGCGGCCGGCGCAGAGGCCTGTCCACGATCAGACGGAGCTCCAGGGGTCCCCCACCTATCGCCGGGACTCTGGATGTCGGCACTAGCTCTACTCCCAGGAGTCCTCCAGTCCTCTGGATTTCGGCATGGGCCCTATTACCCCTACCACCTCCTGGATAACGGCCTGGATTCGGAGAGACGTTCCCGCTATCGCGGACCGGCCTGTCCAAACTCGGAGAGATGCTCCCGCTATCGCGGATCGGCCTCTCCCCCCTTGATTGCCGACTCCGGACCTCAGATCCCCTATCGGGGACGACAGCAGGCCTCGGGCTCCTATTCCTACCCACATCCCTATTGGGAGAAACAGAAATGTCCCCCCTTGCACGCGCGGGGGCCATCCCTTGCACGCCCTGGCGGTGAATGCGACCTGTCAGGCAACCCCCGAGCCCTCCTGCTCCTGCTATCAGCCCTCTCCCTATCGGGATTAATGGGATGCCTATCTGCACGAGAAGGATCGACCCTACCGGGCTCATCTGGCAAAGCGTGATCAACCAATTCGACACCTCCGCCTGGTCTCACCGGAAGGCCAGTACCCCGACCATTACCTTCTCCAGGAGTGGGCGTCGGAGACCTGATTCTGTGTCCTTGCCCCGCGAAAGCGTCGTATCCGACGTTCCGTCTCTCTCTAGGCTGTGGGGGATTTGCCTGATTGTCCTGGGCACCCTGAATAATGACAGCAGCTTCATCAACATGACCTTCGATTTCATAGAGCTGAGCCATGATTCTGTTGTTCATTCCATTAAGAGTACGCATGTTACTCTCAACAGTGCTGATCCTCCGCATAGCGCCCTCAAGCGTACTCCGGAATGAGTCAATTTCACGCCTAACGGCAGACCGCGCTTGATCACTATTCGCAGGGAGACTGCGGATCTGTCTTCTGATGTCATCAAGAACTTGATTCAGAATTCCCGAACTCGCCTCGTACTGCTCAACACGGGATTTCAAGGTCTCAAACCTTGCAAGGACGTCGTCATGGTCCCCATGGTGGCGTTGAACTCCACGAGATAGATCCTGGATCTTTCGATTGACTTCGTCAATTGCTTCATGCCAGTCCTGCGGGGATACGGGCCCTGATGATCTATCGATCGCCTGTGAACCCCTTCCACTTTGCAGCCTCGACATCCGATTAGCAAGAAGGGTTTGCTCTTCATTGATGCCACCAATAGATTCGGAGGCCCACTTAGCAAACTTCTCGTGTTCGAGGAGAGCCTTCTCGAGCTTCAGGTTTAACTCCCTGAAATTCGCGTTCACCACACTGCTACTGGCCCTATCGGACGGTTGCGCGATAGGATTCAAACTCCATTCACCTGCTGGCGTCCTCATCCCGACGGTTTTCTCTACCGAGAACATCCGTTTCTCGAGCTCCTTAAGGATCTCATCCTCGGAAGCAGCATGGCTCCTGTGGACAGCCTCACGATTCTCCTGAATCACCTGACGAAGCCGATCAGTCGAGGCCTCATTGTCCTTGACAGATTCGTGAACCTCGTGGGACAGTAGGTTGATCCTCTGCTCCACGACTTCAGCCTGTTCATCGATGGCTTGCCTAACAATGGCTTTGCTGTCGGGAATAACTTCCCTCGCAAACCGTTGAACTATCATTCGCATCCTCCCGGCATCAGATTGAGTTGCAACCTCAGCTGCCAGGCGATCGACCTTGTCCTTCGTCTGTCGGCTCTCGTCGCTCCATTCCCTTCGCAAGGAACTCACCTGACCGTTCAGTAACCTGATTTGGTCCGCAAAAATATGGAACGCCTTCGCGACTGAGCCAGAAACCTCACCCCTCTCGAGCATCTCCTGGATGTGCAACTCAAACATCTCCTTTGCCCTGACGTCACCTGATTCGCCGGAAGACTGGGATCTGAGGGCGGGAGGAGTCGATATCTCGATCCTCTCAGGAGCCCCACTAGCCCCGGCATGTCTTCTAGGGTCGCCTACAGGGCAATCATCAATCCTGGGTGGTCTACTCGGGGTAGACCCCCTTCTCCGGCTATCGCCAGATCGGGGATTAACGTTGGATGCACGAGACTGAGGAGTAGAATGAATGTGAACATCAGCAGGGTCGGGCATCTCCTCATCCTGCAGAGCCAAACCCATAGGTGAGGGGCTAGCCCTCCTTGCCTTCGACCTATCGGTCTCAATGGCGAGAGGTGACGGCCTTTTCGCAGAAACACTACGTTCCCTGGCGGTCGAGCCCCATTGAGGTGTGAACTCGTTGCTAGACCTCAGCGTTTCAAGGTCACTGGTATCTCGCCCTAACGGGCTAGCGATCGACGGACGATCTTCGATTCCGAGCGCATCGGCAAGCCGACCATCCCTGGCACCTGTCCTAACGACATCGGCAGCCCGCTCAGTGATCCTCGGCGAACCAGTAACCCGGTTCGAGTTCACGTCTCTCTGATTCAACGGACCTCCAAAAGTGATGTTAGGAAAAGGGGGAACATTCGGGGTATCACCAATCGCCGGAGGACCTATCGGTCCCTCACGGTCATGGATGGCCTCCAATCCCCGAAGAACTTCCCGACTATCCCTGGCCCTCTCTCTCTCGCTTCGGACGTCCCTGTCAACACGAAGGTCCCTGGCGGCTCCACGAGAGAGGCTCCTGGGCCTCGCAGCATCACGGATCCTAGCACTTCGGCGTGATTGGTCCTCCTCCTCATCCGCAAAATTGTAATCTTCGCCATCATAAGACTCAGATTTGGCAGTATTAGGGTTGGGCCTATCGGCATCAGATCCCTGTTTTGAGCTACTGCCCCAACCTGCGGTTGATTTCAACAGAGCATCATATCCGAAGTCTGCGAATTTCCGCTCCTCGTGCTCATCAAACTGACCTGGATTTTGAGAACCGGTGGATCGACCCGAGATACCTCTCGGAGCCAAAACCATAGTCCCTGGTCCCTGCGGCCTGTCCTCAAACTCATCCGAGACCTGCGATTCACCTGGAACAAGAGATCTCGGGGGTCGGGTCGGCATGGCCTCCGGGTCGTCCGAATGGGGGCGGGCCATGTTCATCGCCATGCTGATGAAGTCGAACTGTCCGCGCCTGTGACCTGATTCAGAGCCGCTCCTATCGGAGCGAACCCTTCGTGTCTGCTCATCATCGGTGGCCTGACGGAAAATGCGGTCGTCTCCATCGTCGGTGTACCTGCCACGGCTCCTGGGTGTGTCCCTACCGGGATCTTCACCCCTGCGATCCTGACCTGTCGAACCTGCTTCGAAATCCTCGTAGTCATAGTCCGGTAGGTCCTCACCTGAGCGGAGGCCACCTAGGATGGCCTCCTCATCCACGACGCTCCTTCGAGATCGTGGGGTCGACATAGAGCTTGTAGTTGATGGTCTCAAGCGCGTAGGAAAGTCCTACGGCTGATAACCTGTGATTCGGGCACGAGCCTGTGCCCAGGCAATGGGTAAGTTGGGGTAAACAAGCCACAAAAGAAAGGTTCCCCAAAAGCAAACCAATCCCCGGTCCCAAAGATCAGGGTTTCCCACACACCAGAGAACAACAACCAAAAGGAAACAAACCAAACAAGAAAAGGGTTAACCCGCAACCTTGGTCGACAACAGGCCGCACGACTGGTCCCTACCAACCTGGCGGCGGCCCGAGGTCTCTTTCTCCCCCGAGATGCCGTCGGTCGACGCAGGGGTTCGGCGACGCCCATTCGAGGCGCGACGGAACCCAAAACTTGAGCCAAAACACCACAGGTCGGTCACTAACGCGACGTTCCTGATGATGATATGAACCATGGCTAATCACAAAAAGTGATGATTCAATTAGGGGTGCACAGATTCACGAAAGGGTGTGGTAAAATATAAAAAGCAGCGGAGGGGTTGGGGGGTGGCTTCCCCTATGATGCTCGAAGAAGTGCATGCATACAGACAAACATACATACATACATGCAAGATTACATACATACATGTGGACAGACATAAACATAAACATAAAGAACACTTGCCGGAGAGGAACTAGTGACAGAACCAAAAACCAATGATTGGGTGCAAAGCCAAACAGCAGTCCGGAGAGGAACTGGGAAAGCAGAGCCGCAAAAGCCAAAGCGCCACCTGCCGGAGAGGAACTGGGAATGTCGAGGATGCGAAAAGCCAAAGCCAAAGAGCAAGAAGCCGAAAAGCCAAGAAGCCAAGAAGCTGCCCCACCCAACCCCTCCCCCCCCCCCCGCTAACCCCCGCTACTTTTTAGATCTTTTGCGGACAGCTAATGGATCAACCCCCAAGTATCCACCTTCTTTCTCGGTGGCCAAATGGCATCGGAATGGGCGAAACCTGATGGCCTCCGGCTCGTGTGCGCTGGAGCTCCTGTGAAGAGAGAACACTGGCCCACTGGCCATGAAACACCAGGTATTTCCACAGGTGACCTTTTGGACAAATAGATGGGTTCCCCTGGTAAATGAAAATGAAACCCATCTAAACCAGTGGAACTAACCAAAAAAAAGACACCTAAGGTTATTTTCCGGTGGACCAGCGAACACAAGTACTCAATTTGTGAAGGTCCTCTTCTTCCTCTTGGACTTCTTGTCGCGAGGGCCGCTTTCGCTCCTCGCGCGGCCCAAAGCTGGCAGAGCAATGAGTTCCGTTCAATGCTTGCCGGTCACTTGCGATCGGCATGTTTCCTCAGCGGCAGCTGGCACGTCCGGTCCTCCTCTTCTTCGACTTCTTCTCTGGCGGGCTCTCAGACCTGGCAGCGATGTGCTACCCTGGCCCCATTGAGCTTGAGATTCTTAGTGCTGCAAACAGCTTGAAATGGGTGTGTCTCAAAACAGGGAGTGCCCCAAACAGGGTGGTGGCTTCCCTTAAAAACCACAAATTACGGAACAGCCCCAAAAAAAACAAATGAGCCACCCAAGCGGAACTCGGGCTCGATTGCCTGGCCATGGCAGCACATGGCCACTGCCAAGCCCACCCGGCGATGGCACTGGCCGCTTCTTGACTCGGGTGGCAGCTCTGACTGGCATTCAGTGCTGTCGACGGGTGAGTCGGTGCTCGTCAGTGTGGCTGTTTCGCGACCCGTAATTATACTCTGGTGGATCAACCTGGGGCTCCTGCGACAAGCTCAAGCTTGGACCGTTTCCCCTCAAAGTGACTTTACGGCTCATGCTGCAGGCAAGCGTTGAAGAAAGCCGATCAGCCAACCAAAGTTGGCGAGCAGCACGAGCTCGTCGGCCCAAGAAAAGATGAATGGCCGGACGCGCCGCAGCTTTTTTGCGCTTTGGGGTCTTTGAGGATCCCAGCATTTCGGCCCGGGATTCAACGAGTGGCCCAATCGAGGCGGAAAATCTACCGGCCCTCTCTTTGGAGCTGGCTGCCTCGAATTCCCAATGTGGCTGCATGGGAAGCAACAACAGTCTGCCAACCCCCCCCCCTCCGAAGGTCATGAGTCAGACAAGTATCCCCCCCCCCTTTGCGGTGTGGTCCTTGTGGTGGTTTGTTTCTCGTCAAAAAGAAGGTTCTCTGTTTGGGGAGCACAGCTCTCCATTTCCGCCTGAACTGGCCCCCCTTCGGCTGAAAAACCAAGAAAAGCTGTGCGGCTCGCTAGGCGCGCTCGCGCAGCTTGGCTACGGCCCTGTGCTCCTCCAGAACACTGGCTGGGTCGATGTCGCCAATGCAGCAGTCCACGCGGACGCTGTTCAGCACCTCAGCTCGCAACTCGCATGAACTGGCTCTGCCGAACAGAAAGTAGTGCTCCGTACCCGTGCCCCCCCCCCCCCCCCGCAAAGGCAAGAGGTCTATCAAGCCACCCAAGGCGACATTTCGAGCTGCCCTCAATATGCATCAGCTATCCGAATCTAGATGCTCGATTGGGATACTACTCCGTTTGACAGTCAAAATGGTTTCAAGACCAGTAGCATTTCAGCATCAGGTGTTTTGTTTGATCCGGCGACCCAACACAAGCACACAACAAGTCCTTCGGATAGGACCACTTGAAAAAAACTGCAAGCTCTGCAGGTTCCCAAGCGGGAGAAACAGGACCTGGTTCCAAAATAAGCGAAAGGACCGGCTTTTTGCGGGAGGCACATTCTCACCATGGGATGCCTCGAAGACGCTGGTGCCATCCTTGCCCGCCAGGTCGGTGATGAGATTTGCCCCGCCCACGTGGCCCTTGGCGAACTTGGTGAGGTCGTAGACGTGGCCGTGCAGCACCACCCAGCAATCTTCCGGACTGTTGTGTTTTGCCACCTGGATGCAAAAGGCGGCTAAAGACGAGCGTGCACGGGGGAGTCCGGGAGGGGGGGAGGGGGAGGGGGGGAGGGGAATGGATATATGATGCAGATATGCATGTTCTGCCAAACTAGCGAGCGGTGGAGGGAGATGCTGCCCATTCCCCGAGGGGCCGCCTCCGCCATGGAGAAGACTTTCACGGGCACCACGTTGCAGCAGTCGGCATAGGCGGCGAAATCCCCCAGCTCCGCCATGGCATATGCCATCTGGTCATCCATGGCTGCGAGAGGCTGGCCTCACTTGAGCCGAAGACTGGGACCTGAAAAAAAAAAAAGCTCAAAGTCTTTGCGTCTCCGGCGGCCTTGGCGCATGGAATCACAGGAGTTCCCATTCTTTTCCTACCGCGGACGTATCCCGTCTCGGCTCTCCTCACTCTCGCATGAGATGCTGGCCTGAGGCCGTCGCTCCCATGTGAAAAAACTAGCCGGGGGCGGGAGGCGAGGTATTGCCCAAAGGCTTCAACCAACACGGCCTACAATTGTGGCTCAAATGACCAGCAATGCCGTTCCAACTTCACTTCCGCTTGAAGTACCTCCGGGCGTCGACCTTGGCCTGGTTTGTACCAGGCCCTCGCCTGGCCCAGTCGTTATCACCTGCGCCGTCGGTTTCCTCAGGCGTAGGGACGTGCTATCGCCGAATTTCGCCTGCCACACCCATTGGATCTCCTGCTTTCAGCTTGAAATAGCTACACAAAAACTGGCAGAGCGGCCCGACTGCAAATTCGCCGCGGGTACTTTGAACCGGGCAATTTCAGGACCAAATTGCAATCTCTCTCTCTCCAGTGACGACCAAAACCTGTCAACGCTCTCTCTTGCAAACAAATCTCACAGCTTTTGGTCGCCACAAAATGCGAAGCTTCGCGTCATCGCTGCACGTGGTCGGGGATTGGTGGCATGCTCCAAAAGAACTTCTCCTGGCCCGAGCGGAAGGAGCGGGTGCCAAACTGGCTTCAGCCAAAGTTGTGCACATGTGGGGGTTGATCAATATTCCCTTCCCCCCCCAAATGACCGTACGCTTGTTCCATTGAGAGGAAATATCAGTTCTTTCCCAATGGTCATCCCCATGTGACCCCTATGTCTCCATTCGCGGAAGTCCTCTGGACCTTGTGCCTACTGAGCCGTTCAATGCTTCATTTGGAGCCCTGTGAAAGAAGGCAGTCCTCGCGGGGAGGCGGGAAAAAGCTCCTGGGCGCATCGGCGTCGGTCGCAACCAACCAACATGAACCCTCACAGCCGCTGCGTGAGGGGTAGGTCACAGTGACTGACAGTGCTTGTGCAGACCCAAGCTGAAGGGCGATTTGCAGTTGGAATGCTGCACCAGCGGGACATTTGCTGATCTTTCACGGTGTGAGGCTCGGTCCAACACGAAGGCAGACGATCCTCACAGGGCATAGTAGTTACAAATCTTAACTTCGGTGTCTGCCCATCTGGTATCTTTAAGCAGCTGGAAAGCGTGTGGTGGAAGCAGCGCAAACTTTGAAATCGGAAAGCAAGATCCACAGAGCTCGCCTAGTCAAACATGATCTATCTAGCTACTGGGATGCGGGCATGCAACTGGATGCGTGAGACACGTCAAAAGGTGCATTTGCATGTTGAGGGCCTATCCAAAATCGGAGTCTGGACTTAATTCCAACGGGCTGATAAGAATGAGCTTCTGTTAGCAGCTTCCCAGCTGATCCGACCAGAGAAACCAGAACTTCCCTGGCCCTGGCCTACTCCGACCACAACACAAATGACTGGAAAGCAAGATTGCCAGGCTAAGCATCGGATCAGCTGGGAAGCTGCTAACAGAAGCTCATTCTTATCAGCCCGTTGGAAGAAGACCTGGGAAGAAAAAGCGAAGCTGTGAACCACAACGGGTTGCCAGATCAGCCTCCCAGGCCCCGGGGCCAGCTGCGAAAAGTGCCCCGAAGCAACGCTGCGTCTTGCAACCCTTGCCTGCGAGAGGTGCGAGAGGTCTTGGGAATGACCCAAAAATCCAGGCTTCCGGGAATGCACTTCGCTTTTTTTGTTTTTTTCGGGATATTTAGATCCTTCCCTCCAAAAAAGCAAGACATGGGTCGGAAAGTTGGGAAGCCTTCATCTCTTTCTCCTTCGGGCTCCGGTCCGTGTTTCTTCCCTAACCGATCGATCAGATCAAAAATCCATCCGAGGCGCTGCAGGAAGGCGCTGGAGACGGGCAGGTTGGTGGAGACCGGCAGCCCCAGGGGCTTGGAGACCAAGCCATCCGCCTGGATAGCTCGATCGCTCGATCGCTCAAGCGCGGCGGCTGGCGCGAGAAAGTCGGAAGAAAGATCCGATGCGGAGATCCGGCAGAGACTCGGAGGTCGGGGTTTTGGTTTGGGTTTGGGGGGTCAAAGGTAAAAGAGGATGTCAGGTACTAAAAGAAGACCAAAAGCAAAAGAGACGAGGAAGCCAAGAACAAAGAGGATCCGAGATCCGGTGAAGATCTTGGATGTCGGGGTTTGGGTTTGGGGGTCGAAGGGAGAAAACCCTTTAGACTTGTGATGATACTGGAGGCAAGCAAAACTGTGGTACGAAGAGGAAATCTAGGGAAACCTAAAAATACAAAAGGTCGGTGCGACAGGTAGGGAATGACCTTCCGAGTTCCCCAGTGGGAATGAACTGCCTTGAAGCAAACCATAGGGGATGAATTGGGGCATTCCCTGAAAACCTGCTGAGAACAGGCAAGGAAAGGAAACGAAAACCATCTTGAGAATGTCCCCCTGCTTTGAGACAACCCAAATAGTTGGCTCAAACAAGGGCTTCACCTGGAGAACTCCCGACGAAGGCTCACAGTGGAGAGCCTCATTGTGGACGCAGTTGGTGGCATAGTACCGGTAGACAAAGCCCCACCTCAGTGGACTTGGACTTACATCCCATGGAAATCCTTGCACGACTGGCAGCGGATGTGACCAAAGAAACATAGGGGTTCTCGTGTCTTTGTGTCTTTGTGTCCGTGTGTCTGCGTATCTGTGTCTGTGTGTCTGTGTCTGTATGTCTGTGTTTCTGTGTGTGTGTGTGTGTGTGTGTCTGTGTCTGCGTGTCTGTGAGTCTGTGTCTGTGTGTCTGTGTCTGTATGTCTGTGTCTGTATGTCTGTGTTTCTGTGTGTGTGTGTGTGTCTGTGTCTGCGTGTCTGTGCGTCTGTGACACAAGCAAGCAAGCAAGGCAAGCAAACAAACAAACAATCAATCAATCTGAGACCAGAAAATCCGTGCTGCCCTTTTGTTGAGGCGAGCGCGTGATTGCTCCCACTGTGAGCAATTTCATGGGCACCAGCGACCAGAGGTCTCGCGGGTTCCACCGTCCGACGATCTCTTGCTGGTTCTGGCGTGACGGCCAAATTGGGCATACCATGCCCCCTGTGAATGGGATCCCAGTCATTTTTACACAGGAAAGGGCCAGTTGCAGGTGATATGCAGCAAGTCGTTGGCTCTACCCCCCCCCCCTTGCGGCAACCAAAAACGAGACCATCTCTCCTGTTCAGTCCTACCCTGACAGTCCGAAACCACCAGCACTCAAAAGTGAGCCCTTTATGGCCAGCTCCTTCTCGTACAAGCCCTGATCCGTCATTCGCTCCTGAGGCTGAAGTCACGGACGGTTGATATCACCCACTGCCTAAAGAAGGGCATATGCCCGTCTCGGTTTTCTGTTGATTCCTTCTTGCCGGTGGTTGAGTTGTTGATGGAACTTCTGCCCGGCCAAAGACGACTCCGATTGCCCGGACCACAGGCGCGGTCCAGATCGTGGATGTTGTCGCCCTCATCCAGGAGGTGCACCTCCAGCTTTGCTAGGATTTGATGCCTCGGATGCAAAAGCCACAAAACCGCACCCCGTAGACTGACACACCCAGTTGTTTTGCTCTTGGGGCAAATCAACCGCTGCTCTTATAGCTACCTTGGGATATCCAAGAATGGAACATTGTCTACTTCTCTTGCATCCCATCTTGTCAGCGATGCAAGGTACCAACTGCACATCGATGAATGTTCAGGCAAGTTGCACCTTCTCGTTCATCATCCTTGCAAGCAATGCAACTTCGGCCGAGCGATTGAGAGAGTGCGTGACGAAAAGACCCGCATGGTTCGCACAAAAAAACACACCAGCATAGAGCCAAGATAGCCAAACACGTGCCAACGATTGCACGGCGGCACCTCTAACAGCACTGCACCAAGAGCACCTCAACCAACACCCCAAACAGCAAAGACCCTCCTGATATCAACCGCAAAGGCGCGCCCGCACCATCACCCCGAACAGCATTCCCAAACAGCACTCCCAGAGCACCCGACCGTAAATCTTGCAAAAATGCGCCCGCACCATCACCAGCACCTCAAACAGCACCCCAAACAGCATCCCACAACAGCACCTGTGCCAGCACCCCAGATTGTCCCCTGGCACCCTACCGTCAATCTTGCAAAAGTACGCCCGCACCATCACCTGCATGCCCCCTGGCACTCAGACGTCAATCTCGCAAAAACGTGCCCGCATCATCACCAGCAGCTCAAACAGCACCCCAAACAGCACCCCAAACAGCACCCCAAACAGCACCCCAAACAGCACCTACACAAGCACCCCAAGCTGCACGCCCCCTAGCACCCAGCTGTCAATCTCGCAAATAACTTTGCCTTCTTTATTAGAAGTTGGAACCCTTATAACTTATAGCTTTCAGCTATCTGGGGAAAAAGGCAGTGTTGACGTCCAAGCCCATCTCCCAGGCGAAGACTTCTGGGGCCGCCTCTCGCCCCGAGAAAAGCCGACCCGACTGGCCGAGCTCCCCGAGTGTCGAAAAATTGTTCGAAGCCAGGGGGCTCTTGGCAGAGAAGCTCGTCAATCTGCAAGATGAAGGACAGGGCCACCGAGTTCACCACCACGTCCTCGATGCCTCAGTTGAAACCACGCAAGCGAGCGAGCGAGCGGCTTCATTTTTGGGGCGCCGAAATACGCGGAGACCAAAAAACGTGACTTGCGATGGGTGCGAGAGATGCAGGGAATGGGAAACGGAATGAGCCCTATAAACCATCCCCTGTGGTTTCCCTTAAGGAGACTGGGTTCATTCCATTTCTCGTTCCATGCCGATTTCGCATGGATAGCAAGACTTCTTCCCCCATGTGGCTGTGGGTCAATGTTGACCCATACCCATGTGATTCTGAGGTGATGCAAACCCCGGCCTTGTGTTTCCATCAGGAAGCAGATCCCGGCTTCGGTGGTGACTTTCCACAGGCAGAGCTTTGGCAACCTGAGCACAGTGCGCCAGAGACTTTGGCTTGGGAAAACGAAGCACACTGGGATTTGTTAGAAGGGAAACCAAGCTTGCCAGTGGGGAATGAGAATTGGAATGAACCCAGTCCCCTTAAGGGAAACAGGGGATGGTTTATAGGGCTCATTCCATGTCCCATTCCCTGAGCACCGCAAGGAAGTCTTCCACTTTGGTAGTCCCGTCTTGACAAGCGCCAGGATTCAACCTGTGCGCTTGTTGTCTTGTTCTCCCGGGAGGCGGATCGTCTTGTTCTCTCAATAGGATCCCCTACAAGTCGTGTAGGTTGGCGACATTCAACGAGCCAAAGGTCTATGACCATGTTGACGGCAGAAAAAACCGCTGCCCCCAAAAGTTGGATCAATTAACGTCAACATGCGGTTCCAGAACTCAAACTCATCCATGTCACAAGTGTCAAGAAAATCGTCTGCAGACACACGGCCATCGGATCACGCCTCGCCCCCTACCAGCTAGCACTCAAGCACAGAGAAAAGCTGACGCCGGCACATCGAGTCTTTCATCGGGGGTTTGAAGGGCTGCGGGCTGTGTGGGGGGAACGGGGGTTTGTGTAAGATGGCGGCCAAAGGCCGCCAAAGGCCGCCAAAGGCCTCAGAACGCTCTCTTGCGGAGTACAAGAAAATGGCTGGGTGTCAGGCTTGCAACAAGCATGTGTCTCCGACAGTGGAATCATACGAAGCAGATACCCTCTAACATGGAAGTGGGTGGTTCAGCGATGCAAGCTTGGGTCAGTGTGTGGTCAATGGCTTCTGTGCTGCTCATAACTCAAAGTTGCCGATGCAAAAGTGCTACAAAAAGCACAAGCTGGTTGAGGGGCAAAAGCGACCCCCAACATTTGGGGGCGAAAGCGACCCAATCACTTTCGCCCAACATCCTCAATTTGTTGGACACCCGTTGGCCGGGAATTTGTTGGACCTCTTTCGCCCACGACCTGGCCAAAAGCTGGGGCCAAGCCCACTCCCCATCTCTGCCAGCCCCCACTCAAACAGCTCTGCTCAAGTCCCATGACCTGCACATCCCTTGCGGCGCCAGGAACAAAATCAGCAGCCAGTTCAGGACCTTCCAGTGGAAAGGCATGCCTGGCTTCGAGGCTCCGGGGATGCTGCGGGCGGACAGCTGCAGTCTGACCCTTCAGAATCAAGATTTGAATGCTGTCGCAGGGTGTTCCCCCACTTGGAACGAGACCCGAAGCGGAAAAACCGCCCGGAGACGTGCGGCTGCGAATTGAGCCTCGGGCGCTTGGGGGTTCATTTCCGAGGCCAAGCACAAAAATGAGAGGAAAATCCTGGATGTCAACAAATTTTCCGTGATCCCACGTCAGCTCACCGGACCGCACTCGCCTGCGATCTTCAGCTTCACAAAGTCCATCTCATTGCTGCCGGTGACCTTCTTCGCATACTCCTTGTGGATTCCCATCTCTGATTTTGTCGATGCCAGCATATGACGGGGCCAAAAAATATGACGCCCAGGCCCGTTCTCTCTAGAACGTCCAACCGGCATTGCAACCAGTTTGGCTGGACATGGCTGGGTCAAAAATGCATACCCAAAGCGGAACCCTGGTAAATGGAACCAAAGGACTAAAACCTGCGGTCCACTGGTGGTTTAGTTTTGACCCATGCCCAAGAAGAAGACTGGCAACCCTCGCAGGCCGATGAGCGCGCTTTCAGTCCTTGCTGGCCCAATCCCCGCCCGGCGGGTCCCAGTCGATCCACAAGTCATCCTCAGGCCCAAATAGGTATGGGTCAAACTTAAATAACCAGGATACTGTGGATAGACGAAATCCTGCACCACTTTGAAACCATGGGAAAACATTGTTTGTTAGTATTTACAGGGGAATCATCATTTTAGGGTTTCTTAGGTGGTGAAGGATTTCGTCCATCCACAGTATGGACGCAGGTGTTTGTCCTTGGTTCCATTTACCAGGGCAACCCAGTTTGGGGTAACCCCATTCTTGACGTGACCACAGCCAAATGGGTAGGGACCCACCAACCGACCAACTCAAGCTGGACGGGCCCGGAAAACGCGACTTCCGCGCCTGGCTCGGCACGCTGTTCATGATGAAAGCCAGGTTAAAGCTGCCCAACCTCAATCTTGCTGGCGCTCAGTAGGGAATGAGGGAATGAACCCGCGGATTTCCGTAAAGGTAACCGCAAGGGATGGTTCATAGGGGTCATTCCATTCCTCAGCAGGGAATGCACACCGCTTTCCCAGAGAGGCTCTGATGGGATGGCTGTAATTGCGGCCCAGGAACAGGTCGCTGAGCACGGTGACGATGAACAAGGCGCAGCATAGCACCCGGCCTCGCGAAAAAGTGCGCCGACCTGGGGGAAACTTAGGGAAGGCCTGTAACGGATGCAGGAAACCGCATCTGCCCCAAAGCTTGCTCACAAGCACCGGAAGACCGTAATGCCCTTTCAGCTCATTTTGCCGGGCCACAGGTTGAGCTCTCCACCCCATACTCGCCTGGGTCAGAATACCTCGGGGTTCGCGAACTGCACGCGCAGATCGAATGGGGCGTCCGAGGCCAAGTTGTTGCCAGGTTGCTTGCTGATCTCTGGCGAGAACTCAGGAAACATGGCCTGGCGCCCATTGAAACTGCCCTCTGTGGCCAAACAGAGGCCCGACCACAAACACCAAACGATGGGATCGCCACTCTGCGGCGTTCTGGCCGAGTCGTGCAGGGGATGGAGGATGCAGAACAAAAGAAAAAGAAAACCGCCCGGACGTTGGACTGGGAACAGCGACTTCGAGGTGCGCGTCCCGCGCGCGTCCACAGGGGTCCCGACGTCAAGGCGAGCCGCGCCTTAAAGGCGTCCCGAGCATAGGTACGAGTGCTCCATTGGCCCCAGCCGTAGTATCTGGCCGGGACAGGCGGGAGCTGGGGCGTGTTCACAAAAAAAGCGAGGTGTGTTAACATGAAGCCACGATGTGGGATGCCTCAAAATTGAACCATCAAGGGACAGCAGGTTTAAGTCCATGGTTCCATTTGCCAGGAAACATGAAGCCACAATCTGGTTGCGCAAAGCACCTGCAGCCGAGAAAGAAGGCACATGCCGTATGAAACCTTTGGCTGCCTTTGACTTGAACCGACGGCAAATCCGCCACTCGCTCCCTAGCACGGTGCCTGGTGTTCGTGAAGACGGTGCCACCAGGTCCGATGCAGTTGGGGCCGTCGGGGCAGGCTGGCGGGCAAAAGTTTGCTGATCGAGCTTCAAGCCACAGTCCAATAGCAGAAGCCGGGGATCCGAAAGCTTTCATGGCGACCACATGCTAATCAACCGCCGTTTGTTTATATGGGGTTGTTCCACTAAAGTGATGATTCCCCATTTCACCCAGACCCACCACAACAATAAGCAGGGGTTGATGGATTCTGGGGTCACCATTCGGATGCTGATGGCTGCTTCGAGTGGGGGGCCGCAAGCTGCACCCACCCCCAGCCCCGGTGCGCACACTCCGCGTCGCGGCCGAAGTCGCCTTTGGGGCGCGGCGGAGCTGGATCCAAAGACGCCGCCGCCAAAACAACTCGGTGGCTTTCTGCTCACCTAAAGGTTTAACTTCCTGTGGTTTCATATGGAAAACCCATTGGTTGGATCAAAAAGTTGTTCGGTCCTGACATCCAAGCAAAACGCGCCAAAGAAAAGACACTGGGCCGGCTGCAAAGGTACATCTGTCCGGAAAACAGATCCCAGACCATGTTCTCCTGCCGCGAGCGGCAGGAGGCAGGGCACACAGCGCCCTATGATTCGGTTTGACGGAGAGCTTGGCACGGCCTTCGCGATCATGTACAAAACGGCAAACTGCACCGCATAGTTCAGAAACCTGTCAGCCCAAAGCAACGCTGCATCAACAACTCAAAAAGAATTGTCGGCGGCTTGCTGAGCGTCGTGCAAAACCACCCATGTCTTGATGACAAGTACCTCTTGCCACATGCCTTCGCTCGCAAAACGTTTGTGCCCGCCCTTGGGGCGTGTGAAGCTCCTGAGGCAACCTCGAAGCAACTGCCATGGGGCACGCGCAGCATCTTTGGCCAGCCGGCGGAGCGGGCAATCTGTGGCCTCAGAGCGTCCAAACTCATTGATCAGTTTCTTAGAGGCACAGATTGGACTGCAGATCCCCGCACCGCGTCCGCTTAGAACCCTCTTGGGTACTGAGCGCCACCTCTTGGGGTGGAAGATATGAAGCAAATTCATCGGTGCACCCCTGTTTGCACAAAGACGGGGGAATAGCCAAAACTTGTGTCCGCTCAAACCTCTCTCTGAGTGGTGGCACAGTACGAAGGCTGCCCCGTAGAGCGACTGGTCTAGGCGAACTTGGGAGGGCTCCTGTCAAAGAAGCAGCAACCAGAAAGACCCCAAATGTCGTGCCATGGACTGTGTTCAGATGCCCCAATCCATTGCTGGATCTGTTCGGGCTCCAAAAAAGAAACTTACGACACGTTCCCCCAAATTGCTGCAAGCAAGGCAACCAACGTACTGCAACCATGGAGGGAAAGAATGTGTGTTTCCCTGCCAGCATAGTTTGGGTTGATTCCCACCTTGGCAGCTGCAGAATGTTGCCAAGATCTTTGAGTCTCCGCCAAAACCCTGCTGGCGCTCAGCGAATGAGAAACCGAATGACTCAAAAGCCATCCAACTGGCGGTATTCCCTATCGCACCAGCCAAGAAAAATGAGGGACCCTCAAAAGTGGTTTCATTTCACGAGACCCCTCCCCTGGGTTCCTTCCCTTTCCCTATCGCACCAGCAAAAAAAAAGACGAAAGGAACACATCCCAACCAAAACCAAAATTGATTTCCTTTCCCTTACCTATCGCAGCCAATGCAAAAAACCCACGAGGAACCCACCAGCCAAAGGCCACCGCGTCCACTCCTTGGCCCACAAGATGCCCATGAGCTTGGCCGCAGCCACCTGCGCCCTGAAGTCCTACCAGCCGCACCCGGCTGGCCAAAGCGCAAGCGCAAGCGCGGGGGAAAAGGTTTGCTTGGGTTTTTTGGGGTGGCTGGGCTGTGAAATGAGAGGAAGAAGAAAAAAGGACGCAAAGAGCAGTCGTGACGATCTGATCACATCACACATCTGTGCTTTTAGCAGCCGCATCTTTGCTGACTATCTTACCTGCCCATGCATTTTCCAAACGGAGAGTCGCCAGTGCCCTCAACGGATGGTCTGAATGTCACATCTATCCCTGCGAAGTGACTGGCTTCCCTGGGAACTTCTTTTGCATCCACGCCAACTGGTCTGCTATCTGCCGCCCAGCAGCCGGCGAGCTATAGCCGATCTCGCCCTCCTCCTGGGCACAAAGAGCTCTGGCAACTTCCACATACTCTGGATGGTTGCGAAATCCATTTCGCACCACCGTTCAGAAACCCTGGCATGATGATTCACCTGTAAATACCAACAAACAATGGTTTCAACCACTTTCAAAGTGGTGCAGGATTTTGTCCACCCACAGTACCTCCCCTGTATGGCAACTGGGACTGGAGCAACATTAAAAAAAACAAGACAGTCCCAAACTTTCGTGGTCCAGGCGGGTGGCTTTATATATTTTGTTGAGGAAACGCCCCCCCTTTGTTGTGGTCTTCAAGGGAAGCCAAAGGGAAGACCACCATATTGGCGTGTCCACCCGAAAAAAAAAAAGGAAAACAAAAAAAAGACGAGCCGCCCACATGTTTGCCGCCCGCCTGGGCATCCTCTGGTCCGGGCAGTCGAATCGTTCTCGGCCTGGCAGCCCATGGGGCTCGCCAGAAAGCTGTTGTTGCCTGGTCTTATTCAACTTGGGCTGGGGGAAACCAAAAGGACCTGTGGATGGACAAAATCCATTTCGCACCACCTGAAAACCATGGTTGAAACCATTGTTTGTTGGTATTTACAGGTGAATCGTCATTCCGGGGTGTCTTAGGTGGTGAAGGGTTTCATCCATTCACAGTATGGGCGGCCTGTTGTCGACATAAGGAAAACCAAAAAGGCAAACCCGACCTTGGAATCGGCACTGTGCTCCGGGTCCTCTCAGTCTGGACAGAGGTTTCCACCATTGAAGGCACCTGTCGGCCACACGCCGGTTCTGCTGATTGCGCCGCCCCAAAAGCCCCAACGAAAATTCGACAAAAAGCCTGCTTGGATGGTTCTTGTGAACTTCAGCCGTATTTGACCCTTAAAGGCGGGCCAAGAGGTTCAGCGAATTGCTTTTTGACCACAGTCCCGAGTCCAAGTTGGCCCTTCGAGTCTGAAGCCTCGCCTTGTCATAGCTGGTGCGGAAGCCTCGCAGCCATCCGAACCTCAGAACGCGCCGCTCGCGAAGCGGGCGGAGACGAATGGGCGCAGGGCCAGCCCTGCCTGCCTTCATTGGGCCTGGCCGGTGTCACAGTCAAAAACCCGTCAAGGTACCCGAGAATCAAGGTACCCGAGAATCAAGGGCCCCCAAAGGAAAAAAACTGTCTGCAAGGGCCGCACCTCTCCATGGTCAAGCGGAAAAAAAGGCGGCCCTTCGCTCCCTCCGCTTTCCAGGTGTTAGCTAACTTCTAGTCGCACACCCTTTTGGTGAATCGAAAGTTGCATGCCCACGAGTTCCTAGCCATCAAACTGCAACTGAATGCTCAGTTGGCCATGGGTCAAAACCCCGTTCCCCCAGTGAACATCCCAATTCCCACTCAAATCCCGACTAAAATGGGTGGTGCACCTACCCCAAAATGGGATCCCATTGGTTTACCATGGCCAGTTAGCTACAGCAGCTGGGGACCAGCCTGGGCATGATGAGCCAGCTCAAGCATGAGCGCTGAGAGGGCCGTAGCTCTCCACCCCACAGCCAGCGTTTTCTGCGCCCATGTGCGCAGCTCTGTTTGCTTTTGCAGTGGCGGATCCTGTGCACTCTGGGTGGGCGCTAGCCTTTCTGTGGCTTAATCTTTGCTCCTGGCCGGTGATTTGTACGGTAAACAGCTGGCACTATGAACTTCAAGCATGCAAGACTGTCATGTCCCACAACTCCGAGCTTCGAAGATCGCCAAGCTTTTGAACCCCGAAGCCGAGCGCCCCGGTTTTGAGGGCGGTCGAGGACTGGGGCTTTGCCTGTGGCCGTTTTGGCCAGAGGTTGGTCACTCGACGCTTCGGTGCGATGAGAAAATTTCAAAGCCTAAAAAATCAGATATCTCTGCCATCCATTTTGTTTTGCACCATCCACCCCACAGATGTCTCAGTGGCTCAGTCTGTTGGCTCCTGCGACTCATGTATGACCTGAACCTCAGAAGCTCAGCCAGCGCTCATTGCCATGTTGCATCCGACACTGACATTGGATCTCGGCGAGAAGCCCCTTGGTGTCCTTATTGTAAGTTGGTGAGTGCACCAAAAGTCATCCTCCTTACTCAAATGGCTGTGGGTCAAAACCCTATACCCCTGGTGAACATCAAAATAGGTGGCAAATGGATGTTCATCCACCCCAAAATAAAATGGAGCCATAGGTTATGCCCCGTGGCCAATTAAATGATAGTGAATATGGAACCTTCGTCTCAAATCCCACCGAACAACCACAGGCGCTCCTCCTCAGTGAACTTCCTGCCAACTTGGGGCAAAGAGCGAAAAGATCCGCATGCATGAACGTGTGTGTGTGTGTGTGTGACAAGGGTTTACCTCTTGCCATAGGTGTCCTTTTTGGGACACCTGATGGCACTGGTGGTTGATTGAACCACCAGGTAAACCAGGAATCGCCCTCTATTGTCAACCAAAAAGGACACCTATGCCTATGCCTCTTGACTCCCCTTACCGGCAGCCCTCGTTCAAAATAGCCCATCGGCGAGCGGAAATCGGTCGGATCGATCCGCTCCTTGCAGAGCGACGCACCTCCTTCTGCAGAGCCTGCGGGGTGTACCTCGATCGGGCTGAGATCTGAGCCAGCGTCATGTATGGCTGTGGGTCAAAACCCTGTATTTGTCGTGAACCGAGGTTCAGCCCCAAACTGAACCCCTCATTTCCAGAGGAATCTTAAAGGTTGTTCAGCCCCTCGTGGCATGAAACCAACCAACGACCGGCGTCCCTTTCTTTTTGGGCCCCCCGGCGCTTCGTCCCGCGCGAAACTGTTGTCCAGCACCTTGAGGGCGCGGTTCCGGCGGGGCTGCGGCGCCTGAACCGAAGGAACCGACCGGCGATCTGCTGAACCGACGATCACACCCGGCAACTGGCCCCATTATGTTACCATCATCAAAGGTCACCCCTAAGTGGTGGGTTAAAGGGAAACAGCCCCATTCTCTGACTTTGATAACCCCAGAAGCAGTCAAAATAATGACCCTGGGCAATCGAGAAGGAACCAAGAACAAACGTGACCCCCGCCCCCCGGCAGAAGGTCACGCCAAGAGCAAGCTGTGGTTTCTGTCACCAGCAAGCACAGCACGCGCCTTTGCGCTCAACTGCCCCGTCTCTTTCTCCTCGTCACCCTTGAGTTGTTTGAGTTGTGACTGACTGATGCTTGCTACTTTCAAATGCATGCTCACTCGGGCCCACGCCTCTGGCACTGAATTTTGGCCTGGACAGCACACGAATGAACTTGCAATACTAGTAGGCGTTTCAGCGAGCTCGGCATGGGCACAGCAAAATGCCCAGTTTTGCTGCGCGCCACGGTGTCGCGCCCTCAAGAGCCATCGCACGAGTGCGATGCTTGTGCAGCGAGGGCTGCCTGGAAAGCCGGCGCTGTGGCTGACCTCGATGCACGAACCATCCCTTGAGAATCCACACGATGAACCAAGCCCCTGCTGAACACCCCTGTACAAGTGGGGCGACTTTGCGGCCCTGGGTGTGTTCAAGAGGGGGAGGAATCAAAGAGTCTCCCTGAAGCAGGAGAAGCCAATGTTCCAACCTATGCAAGCGAGATTGCTCGCAGAAAGCCATGCAAAGACTCCAGCTGAATGAGCAGCGATAGTCTCTAATTCAGCCGACAGCTACTTGTACAATTGCCTAAGCCCCCTTTATGGCACAGTAGGTGCCGAACACGAAGAAGAAGGCGCCAAGCAACAGCAATGCCACGCTGAAGAGAATCTCTGGCGCCAGCCAAGAGAAGTCCTTGCCCTTCCTGCGGAGGGCCAGGATCCACAGCGGCGGCACCACGTAGGAGATGTATGCAGAGGCGAAGGCGCCGATAAAGTTCAGGATGGTGCGCAGAGAGGTGACCACCACTGCGATCAAGATGGCAACGGCCACGGTGCCCAAAGCGCAGGCGATATCCAGCCACCGCGCCAACGACCGGCCGCAGCACCCGTCGCCCGCGACCTCCTCCTCCTCCGCAGCTTTGGTCGGAAGTCCCCGGAGCTTGCGCACCGCATAGGCAGAGAATTGGCGGATGGGGTACACGTGGAACTGGAAGCACGTGAGGACGCTGAACATCACCGCAAAGAGAGACACCACCACGTGCCACTCCTTGCGCGCTGGCATCAGATCCAGGATCAGCGTGTCTTTCTGGTTGTCGCCGACGCCGAATGCCAGCACTCCGAAGATGGACACACTTCCATAGAGCAGAAAGCACAGGCTTGTGCTCAACACAGCGACCTTGGTCATCTTGTGCACAGAGGGGGCAGGAGTCAACTCCCCAGTGAGCTGCGGAACGTTGAACTGGTTGTTGTATGCGAAGACCATGTTATTGATGGAGTTCATGTAGGTGAATACTGTCGCGCCCGAGCCGGGCAGCAGGAAGCTGTCCACGTCCACGGACTCGTCGATGCCGTGCTCACCCCAGTACCACACCACCGAACCCACCAACAGCAACAGAGCCCCCACGCTAATGGCCGCCAGGTGTCGCATGAAGCCCACGTGCCTGGCCAAAGCCAAAGGGCCGCACACGAATACGCCCACCAGCACCACGAAGATGTTCCGAGCCTTTTCATCCGCTTGGAAGATCACCTGGAACACTTGGCCACACACGATGAGATACCCAGCAGAGGAACCCAGGCAGTTGCACACGTTGATGAAGCCTGTGAAAAGCGACATGGCTGGGTGAAAGAGCTCCTCACAGATGTCCTCATAGCTCCAGCAGCCAGTCTCCACACTAGCGTTCGCGATCATGCGGATGCTAGCCAAAGTGAGCAGCCCGCCCAGGATGAGGCAAACCATTTGATACACGGCGCCCACTTCTGCCCCGTGCGCCGCCACCGACAGCACGCCGGCGCCGATGGCCGCCTTGCTGAGGCAAACGGCAGTGGGCAAAATTCCGCCGCGCCGGAACTTGCTGCTGGGAATCGACGAGCCCACACTGAGGCTCCCTTTGCTGCTGCATCCGCTCGCAGTGCTGTCCTGGCTGCAAACCTCCACATCCTTCTGCTTCATCTCCATCATGGCTTTTCGGCGTGTCGGCTTTGCGGGAAGATATGAGTGCAGTGCTGTCAGCTGGAGCCAAACCCGAAAGTTGCAAGGCTCCTGCAACTCTTCTGCCTCGCATCTTGCCTTGGGCACATGCGTCCTTTTGGGAAAACAGCTGGATGATGAAACAACCAGGTCAACCAAAACAACCATCTATTCTTTACCACAACAACCAAAAAGGACACCTGCCACATTGAGCCACTGGATGCAACGGCCAGATGCATCGCAGGACTCTCTCGCTCCCCGCCTGAGCCGAGCTCCAGCGCCTTCTCGACCACGGCCTTGGGGCCCACCACCACCTCGCGGATCTCGCCACGGGAGCTTTGGGAACGAGCCGTTTCTTCGGCGCCAGCTAACACGGAAGTGCCTGCGGACCCTTGTAAAAAGACTACTTTCCTCTTGGAAAGGGCCTTTGCACTTCCTGCTTAAATTCCGGCATGCACTATCAGATTGTCGGGCTGCTGCTCGCTACGAACATGCTGCAAAAGGCCGTGCTGTAGTTTGAGCCAGGTTGCTGCTGCAACCCGAAAAGATCTGGCCGAAGCTCAGATCTGCACGAATCCCAGTTAAAGCAAGGCGCCCATGCGTTCTCCTGCTTCAGCAGGAAGTTGTGCCGGAACTTTTGGAGCACCTTGCAATGTGCCCCCCCAATCACATGAGCGCAAGGCACAGAACATATGGCTGTGGTTGTCAAAACCAACGGGATCCCATTTTGGGATAGGTGAATTCACCGCCATTTTAGTCGGGATTTGTGTGGGGATTGGGATGTTCACTGGGGGTACGATTTGGCTTTTGACCCATGGCCATATGGCGTGCAATGCACTCATCTTTACCACCGGGAACGCACGAGGCCCACCTCCGCCACCTGGTAGGGGGTGGTTTCCTCCCCGATCTTCCACATGGCGTCCACCTCCCAGAATCCCAGAACCCCCCATGCAGCGAGCGGCCCCCACTCCGATGCAGCGGCAAACAAATAAGGCAGCGGCCATGGTGACGCTCTTGATCTCCTGGGCTGGACCAAGGGGGCCAAGAAAGAAACTTGGCATGCATGCTAGACACGGGTTCCTTGATTTTGAGGGATTTGAATTGAATTTAGGGACCCTGTCAGAAAAGTCATCATGCAAATATTTGGAGGGCGCGCTCAGTGCAGACCAAGATGCTGGAATCCTCTCCGAGAGCACGCGGAGAGTATCCTCGAGACCCGCTCGCGAATCACTCGAGCCGGTCCCCACCTCTTGGAGGGCAAAGAAGCGTCAAGGAATCCATCTCCGATTCACAACCCAAAATGAGCCGCTTGCTCAAAACCCGGTACTATGGTGAACCCAGAACCATGCTTCAAGAACTCAGCCGGATCTCCGCAATTTATGGCCGGGCT
The DNA here is from genome assembly GCA_963377175.1 of Effrenium voratum. Lineage (NCBI taxonomy): Eukaryota > Dinophyceae > Suessiales > Symbiodiniaceae > Effrenium > Effrenium voratum. The sequence goes on from CAUJNA010003236.1 coordinate 746,639, forward strand.
TGGCTTCATCTACCCGAATCGGTTTTGAGCACGTGGCTCAAATGCCGGAGTTCCCCGAGGTTCCTGACAAAAGGTCGCCCTAAAAGAAAAAAAAAGCGGCGCCTCTTTGGAGATCAGCATGTAGGCGTCCATCCGGCCGTGGATGTTTACCTCAGAGAGCCGCTTCCACGAATTCCTCAGGCAAACTTTCAAACGAGGACGGACCCAGAACGCAAGTCCCCAAGTGATATTTTGCTTTCCAAAGGCAAAATAAGTGTGTTTCAATCCAAGCGGAAAACCCTGTTCTAAGCTCAGGCGCCCGAATCTCGCCGCCGGCTGCCCTGAAGCACGGGGAGAGACATGCAGGCCGGAGATAGGATGCGCCACCTAAACGATACAATATCAGCAGCTATGTAAGACGTTAAATCAAAAGTCCATACTGTCACATTCCCCATCTCAAGCCCAAACCGCAGGTTCTTCCATGTGTTGTCCAACCTAGAAACCTCCCTTTTGGATGTTCTGAGCCAAGTAACCTTGTCGGCTCTCGTTTGAAACCATCCCCAGTTTCCCAAACAGCTGCGGCACCTGATGAGGGCGTGGGAGAGCTCTGCGGTAAACTCCAGCACCTGCGTCGGGGGATCGATTTGGGTTCGTCCGAATTGCGGGGGATGTGGTCGAGGCGGTTGAGAAAAAAAAATGTGTTTGGCTTCAAATTTGTTGCATTCAGACCCCTTTGCAGCTTTCACTTGCTGCACAAGACCATTTCAAGACATGAACATAGGTGGCCTTTTGGACAAATAGATGGGTTCCACTGGTAACTAAATGAAACCCATCTAAACCAGTGGAACTCATCCATTCTTCAAACAACCAAAAAAGGACACCCCCCCTGGCCCTGCATTTCGTGTGCCCCGATTCGCGGGTCTGATGCGTCAGCCGCATCCGAAGCTCTGACCTCGTGGAGATGCTGCCGCCGCATCTCCTCGATGAGGGGGCTCTGGGTCCCGTCTGCAGAAGCCTGAGACCAAGTCGATTTCGAGGAATCCGCACGAAAGCTGACAGGAGTCACAAGCAAAACACGGTACAAGCATGGCTCACCCAGAACCAAAGAACTCAGGCGGATAGCCGCAGCTATTTATGGTTGGGATCGTCCCTTGCTCACCTTCTACCCGGGTTTTGAGCAAGTGGCTCAAAAGCAAATCAAGGGGGAAGGAAATCAAGGGGGAAGGGAGGCGAGATGTGGCGACGGTCTTGACACCAAGTCCAAGCGTTCCGGCTGCCCAACTCTGGCCGATACAAAAGGCCCTTCCAGTTTCGAAGTGAAGACTGGCGGTTGACAAGGCCCTTCCAGCTTCCAGAATTGGGTGGGTGTTGGGGTACAAGTCCTCAAACCCGACCAAAAAGGCACCCAGTCACCTTGCCTCCCACTAAACCCAAGCGGCCGAGAAGAGGTCGCTTACAAAGGCGGCGTCCGGGTTGGAGGAGCGGCCCGCGTCGAAGAGCATCTGCAGCGTGGTGTGCAAGGCCTGACCCAGGACAAGCTCTCTCTGTGAGTCGAGGAAGTGATACACAGAGAACCCCTGCCAAATGAACGAGCACGGGGGAGCAATGCCAAATGGCTGGCTCCTCGGCTTTTTGTGTTGGGTGGTTTTGAAACTTGGAAAGCAAAAGGAAAACCACAACTTTGGCGGGCCCACTAAAAATTCAAATGAACGATCAGCTGCTTCACAGGGGGTTGGCATGGAAGATCGCTGGGTTGTTTCATCCAGGAAATTCCGCAGGAAGTTGGCCGAATACCAAAAGACGAAAAAGCCGGCCGATGTCCAGTAGACTCTGCCGGTTTCCTCAGCCTTTTTTCGGCGGCCGCCTTCTCTGACCGTGGGAACAAAAAAAAGAAAACAAAAGGCGCCGGGCTGACCCGCATCAGGGCGTTCATTCGCTCCACGGACTTCTCTGGGAACATGGCCTGGCCGACTGAGGAGATTGGCCGGGATCTTTGGAAACCGAAGGTCTTCTGACCTGAAGCATCGGTGAAATTCTCCTGCGGTGGCTGTTGATGGTCCCCACTTCAAATTGCAAACCGGCGATTGTGGCATCATCTGGAATACGCTATGAATGAAGCCACAACAGAAACGCAAACTCTATGTGGTGCTCTCACTCATCAAAGGAATGCCACCCGACTACGTGTTTTGGGAGTCGCCGTCGGCATTTATGTTCAAACGTATATTGGCACTTCAGGAAATATGTTTAATTAGCCGCGTGCTTGTTGGTCGATATGCAAAGTACTTGTCAATAAGATTGACACGATTTGTGTTGCAGTCTAGATGTCTCTGGTTTGAGCGAATGTCCCAGTTCCAATGCTGCTACGGAAAGATCTCGCCTATGGATGGATGTAAACGATTGCGAATGAAGTAATATCAGCAGTTTGAATGAGTCAACTGCTGCAGAAAGAAGCTGAGTACGTGGAACGAGCCCCACATTGTGCAAACCGCTGCTTGGCCCATCCTGAGCTTGTTTTGTGACCGCTTTCCTTCCAGCTGTATGCTTATCTGTCATGATAAGCACGAAATTGAAATAGATCAACAAACATCCGCACAGAAGATGAAGAGCGCCAAAAACATGTTCAGGAATTCCCAGCTTTTGAAAACACCGTCGGCATGCCGCCTGCATGACTGCCCGCATCACTCGCCGCGTTACCTCAGCCAGGAGCGGGCTGCAAAGCGCAAGAATCATCACAAATTCCTTGGGCCGGTGCATGGGGGGTGACTTGCTCAGGCTTAGCCCGGAAACACCTAAAAAAAGAAGTACATGTCAAAAGGTCTCAGTGGGTTTGTCTTTCGTTGATTATGATTGTACCAAAACCACAAATTTAAGGAAGGGTACAGTACCCCTTTTTCCTGGCTTTTGAAAGCCAAAACTACCACCACTTCTTTTGGTCTCCGGTACAAATCCTCGAAACACAAAACGAGCCACCCCTTGGGGTACACCACACCCGGCTCCCCGACGATTTTGCGCTGACCGCTCGTTCGCGCCCGGCTCCCCTGGCCTGGTCCCGGCCGGACTTCAAGCCCGTGAGCCTGTCGGGCGGAGAAGTCCAGTTGCCTCTCCCTCCATCCCTTGGAGCTCCCATCCCCATTTGGAGGTCTCCTGACCGCAAAAGAGTCATATTTGCAAAACCCTGTGATAAAATGGTAATCCCAGGAAGAATGGACAAAGCGGAGTGACTGCTGCACCAAGATTGTCCCTTACCCTCCAATTACACGGGTTTTGAGTGTGACTGCGCCGAGCATGCCCACTTTTTACAGCACCCGGTCGCAGGTTCTGATCAATCGCTGCAAAAACAATGTAGACATGAGATTCTTGCTCAGCCGGCGCTTCGTTGGGGAATGGTCCTGCCACAGAACTGCTTTACAACCTTCATAGTTGTTGTCCTTTCGCCAAAGAAACGAAGCTCCAGCCCAAGGAGCCTATGTACCGCGGCGGTTGCTTCAAGTCCCTCGTGCAGATAGGGCATGGGTTTTTGCTGCGGGTTCTGCGCGTCCCGGTGCTAAGGGTGGGCCGGTAGACTCGCCACCCGAACTGGGACGCCGTCGCTACAGCAACAAACCTGCAGGCATCTCCGGCAAGCCGACTGCATCTCCTCGCTATGGGGATCTTTGAAGATGGCCACCCCCGTCGGGGGGCGGCCGGGCCACTTCCGGCGCATGTATTTCAAATCTGCCACGGTGAACACGCCCGAAGCATACTGCTCTTCAGCACGCTCCTCCGCCTCTTGCCGCATGGCCATATAATCCAAGGTATCGGCGACCACTTCCGCCTTAGGCGCCTTTGCTTTGGGAAGATGGATGACATCCTCCAGCTCCTCCAGCTCAGTCTCCTCTGGCTCCTCCGGTTCCTCCGCTTCCTCTGGCTCCTCCGGCTCCTCCGGCTCCTCGGGCTCCTCCTCCAGCTCGTCCACCTCATAAACCCCTTCTGTGCGCTTTGGAAGCTGCTGCAGGAAATCCTGCCCCCCGCCCTTCGCCCGGTTCCAGATAGACATCGAAGACTTTTGGCCCACAGAACCCCAGGCTCTAGACACCACCATAGCACCTGCAGAGCCCCGGGCCATCCGGGCGCCTACCGTGCCTCTGCTAACTGGTCGCATCTCATATGGACTGGCTTCCAGTTCATCGGCACTCTCCATCTCTTCCACGAGAGACGTCATGGCAAACCCGCCCAGAGCCACGCCACTCGCAGCCCCGGAATCCGCGTTCACGCGCCCCACCCAGGCATTCATCGCCGTACCGAGGCGCCACCGCTTCACGGCGGGCGCCGCTTGGGCAGCCCCCCGCTTCAGCACGCTGCCGCGGGGTCGAACCGTTGCCGTCCCGACGGCCCCCATCGTTCCTCGGTGCCGGGGCTCTCGGTTCCCTCTGCTCTGCGCTCAGTGTCACTACTCTCAACCCTCTCTCCTTTGCAGGGGCATGTGGCATGGGCCATTTTTCTCCCCAGCAGAGCTGCAGTTGTGATGCTTCAGCCACAAGCAAGTGTTGTGGCATCCTGGCACCTGACAGTCTTTCGAAGATATAACGGAGCCAACGCCTGGCCAGCCTCCTCTGAATGTGCGGCCAGCGGCGCACGCAAGCGACCGCCTGCGGCACGGGCTTCACACGCACTTGCAGCGCCGCTGCCGGCGCCACGGCTTGCGCGCGTGGAAGATAAGGAGGGCCGCGCGACTGGGAGACAGGTGAGACAAGTGGCCCCTCTTCATGCATACAGGTCTGTGTCATATTTGGCCGTGTCTTGTTTTCAGGCAACCCACTTTTGGTTGGGTTGGTTTTCAAGGGAAACTAAAGGGAGAACACCACCTTCTTCTTCTTCTTCTGTTTTTTTTCTTTTCGGGGGGGGGGGTCCCCTTGAAAAAGACACACCCATTTTGGCTAACACTCATCCACTGCATGCCTAGGACCCTGCCTGGCAGCAACGGGGTCCATGGCTTAGAACGCCCCCAGTGCTGAACGAGGCATAGCAGCCTGGGCCGAGCTCGCGGACAGCGACCCCCCAAAAAGAGCCATAAAAGGGGGTTCGACTCGGATAGCCAGTGGCAAGTGCCTTCTGACCCACACCGTTTCGTGTAAGATGGTCAAGCCCTTTCGGTGTGTGGCAACTCAAATCCACCGGAGAACAAGTCTTGAGCCAACCAGTCGGAATTCTGCCCCCGCAAAGCATCAGCGCACCAAGACACTGGTGCAGCAAAATCCGCCCACCGCAGGGTCTTCGGCAACCTTGAAGTTGCATGCAGCGTTTGCGCAGCGGAGGATCCTCAGAATCGGGCCATCAGTCCGCATGTTCGAAAGCAATGGTCTCTCGCCATCCCCACTTGGGTCTCCTTCGCAACCAAAGTGACAGTAGAAAACCGCAACCTGAGTCACAGTCAAGACCGATCGGTGTTGAAATGCTCTACCCAGAACCACGTCAGGAATCAATTAAAAAGGCGGCAGGCAACCTTTTTCTCCATTCGGGTATGAATTTTAGTAAGCTGTGGGGATTCATGTCCACCAATCACTTTTGAGGCGGTTCCCTATTAAAGTTCATGGCCATTTATGGCAAGGTGATTCTCCTCCTTCCTCTACCCTCCGGTTTTGAACTCGTACTTCGTTCGAGCTTCTTCCTGCGATCCAGCTCCCCTGGCATCTCTCACGCCATTTTCCTCGCCGTTGGGCCCTTGGGCCACGGCGGCCCAGCCGAGCGCCGAGAGACAGCAAATGGCGAGCAAACGCCAACGCCAGGTCAACAAAAAACTCAGCTTAGGTTTCCTCATGTGGAGACGCCTAAGGACAGATCCGCAGCCAATGTCTGCTTGTAGCAGTTTTGCTTCTCTGATCTTGGGATTGTCGCTTGCGTGGATTGATTGCTTTGCGCCACAACAGCACGACAGGCTGGCAAAGGCGCGGCGCAGCATTCCGAGGTCAAGTCTCACTGTCTTCCCCCAATCTCCCCCCTCCCCGCCAGGTTCCAGCCTCCCCCCGCGCCCGTGGTGGCCAGAATCCGTACCTTGCCACGCACGGCCCCTTGAGACAACGGAACAAGGGCGAACCAAACTTTGACTGCAAATGAGTGCGCGTCCATGGTAAAACTCCCTTCTGCAGACCAACAACAGGAAACAGGAAACCGACGATTTCGGAGGTCCGATTGCTATCCAAAAGCCCGAGAAACTATGCACGAGAAGCGCAGAAAAAGCCGCAGGCGTGCCATCCGCGCAGCTGTGCACCAGAGCTTGCAGCTCCCGCAGCATGTTCTCCTGGTCCTCGACGAGATGTGATCGGGGCCCGTGCTCGTTGAGTTGGCGTGCAACCCCCTTGCAAGAAATGCTCCAAGATCTGAAGTAGCCGTATTTTATTCCTCTGCCTTTGAATTGATCCATGGAACTCCTGTGAGTATGAAGCTGAATTAGCTGGACCCTTTGCCGGAAATCGGAGCATCCTGTCCACCCATTTGGGCAGCCAGCTCCCTGGCCTGCATGATGGACGGGTGAACGGCGCCAGCCAGCATGAGGTCAAACCTGACGTGCGATCAAAACGAAGCCTCGCACAGCTGGAAGCCACGGCCCTCGCCCCGATCTTTTTTTATATCATCGCTTTCCCGATAAGCATACCGGCAGCACAGCTCGAAGTCAGGATCATCTCGATAGGCCTGCCGAGATCACATCTGAAGCCGCCACGGCTTCCTTTTGGTCTCCAATCAGAAGCCAGGACAGCCATGGCCTTTTGGACAAATAGATGGGTTCCCCTGGCAAATGAAGTGAAACCCATCTAAACCAGTGGAAGCCATCCATTTTTTAAACAAGCTAACCAACAAGGACACCTAAGCTCACAGCGGTCATACCCAACACGACTGGCAAGACGCTCGCTCGCCTCCAAGCTGCAAATGAAGGCGTACGCAAACTCGGTGAACTCCTCCTCCGAGAAGCGCCTCGCACAAGTCCGCACGAGTCGCGAGGCCTCCCCTTGGGGAACCTCCCAACGCGTTGCCGGACATGCGCCTTCGTGAAGAAAGTCCGAAGGGCCCAGCCAAACTGAGGTTGGCATACCTAAACGGGATGCCTCGGGATGTCGCTTGGAGCCAGCCATTTTGGGGACCCAGACAATTAAAGGGGTCACAGGGCACTTCTGCCGTGGCCAAAACCTCCCAGGCGTGTTTCAGTAGGAACCTTGCGGAACCTTGAGCATGCGTCACGGCTCCTTGGAAAGGACTGGACGGTTGAGCAAACATTCCCTTCGGCCCCAAAGTGATGGACAACTCTTCCCATCTAGTGCTTGAAACCGTTTTCTGTTTATTTTGCGGGTGGTTTCCCCTTTTGGGTCACCCCACGTTTTACTGACCTTGATCAACCCCCGAGCTTTGCCACGGCTAGGGGGCCTGCCTCTGCATGAAGGAGTGGAGCTCTTGGTGCAGCAGCTGGAAGTTCATGTCCGGCGGGGACTGAAAAAATCCACCAAAAATCCAGCGGAAAGCCGAAGGAAGAATCGCATATATGTAGATGGCCATGGGTCAAAATCCCGTACTCCCAGTGAACATCCCAATCCCCACTAAAATAGACTAAAATGGGTGGTGCACCTACCCAAAATGGTACCATTGGTGTTGACCTACGAGACGGCCATATAAATATACAGATATGTATGTACGCATATATATATATATATGTACTGTATATATATATATATATACATTTATGGGGGAAAAAAAGCGTGGGCTCTTTTTCGGTGCTCCAACCCTACCCCAAGGGCGCCGAGCCGCAAAAAGACAGCCCCCCTTTTGACGAGAAGATCCCAGCAACTTCCTTCCCGTCTACCACTGCTTTGAAGTGTTTCTCTGGGAATGATCCAGCGAAACTCTGCGCCTTCACTCCTGGAGTGCCCCCCAGCCCCACTCTCCGCAGCCTCAGCATGGAAGGCTTCCATGATGTCCTCGCACTCCTTCTTTGAGATGTAGCGGTACCGCACGAAGCCCTCACGCGCCACCAGCCCAGCGAGCTCCAAATCAGCGCCACACCAACGCGCGCCTCCGCCCGGAGGTAAGGAGGCACGCTCTCGTCCAGGCCTAACCTTGGTCATCGCACAGGCTCAAGCTGATCCAAGTCAGTGAGTGCAAAGAAGAAAACCATTTTCTAGCAGTCCAGGTGCCGAAACCATGCCCCTACTAACCTTCCTCCTGGCCTTTGAGAGTGACTCTGCTCGCATTAACGCGCAACCTGAGGGGCCACGCCCCGCGAAGCTCCGCTTGTCGCTCATGGTGTAGACCTGGCAAAACCCGGCAAAACCCGGCCGAGCGGGTTTGTTTCCATAGGTGTCCTTTAGGGCAAATAGATGGCCCTGGTAGATGATTAAACCACCAGGTAAATCAGGGGCACCTAATTTTCTACCAAAACAATCAAAAAGTTTGTTTCCCAACGGCATGTGGCGCCACACCCCGAAATTTGGCTTCCATCATTCCTCTTGGTTTCCTCTTACAAGTCTCCAGAAGAGTACACTCCCTCAGCCGGAAGCGGCCCCAATTGGCCTCTAATGGTCCGTTCAGCTTCCATGGCCTCGCCTGGCTGCGTCTCGCCTCGAGACGCACCCCCCACCTGGCGGTGCACTGCGGAGTCCTCGTCGAAGGCATCCACCACATCCTGGGCGCACGCGTGCCTTCACGCGCGCGTATGCGCAGATCACTGGACGTCAAGTGGGCATCTGGACGTCAAGTGGACATCATTTAGGGGATTTATGCCCCAACCACCTTGGAGGTGGAAATTTCATGGCCAATCCCTTAAGACCTGTTGGGAGGTGTGCCTTGTGGAGCTGTGGCCCCACCCTCAAACATCTGCCATCATAGGTGTCCTTTTGTGGTAAATAGATAGCCCTGGTAGATAATTAAACCACCAGGTAAACCAGGGCCATCTATGTTTCAAGCAAACCAATTAAAAAAGACACCTACGTCTGCCATGATCTCATGGGAAAGAAACGTCTGCACAAAGCGAGTCGGAGCCGCGTGCATCGTCGTCTCGTTCCAAATGGGCACCAGCTGCTTGAGCTCGTCCAGCGTCTGCCGCAGCTTGATGACCTCCCAACGTTCGCTGAGAAAACCCGGCGATGTCCACATGGCGTTTACTGGCGCCCGACTCTTTCCAGCAAAAAAGGTCCCTACCACCAAGTGACATGGCACCTGACGGGCACCCCGTCCCTTTAAGAGGACCATGGTCCAAACCACCGATTCCCCGACCATGTGAACAGCGTCCACCATTTCCTTGGCTTAGCTTCACCTTGGTAGGGTTTGCTGCGGGGGCCGCAGAGCCAGCTCTTCTCAGAGCCTGCTCTTTGAGCTTCTCGGCGTCTCGCATGGTGGTGCGCAAATGCTCCAGCACCCCGTCCATGGTCGCCTGAGACGACACAGGTCTGAGTGATTCACAAAAGTGCTGTGGATGCTGAACTTGAGGGGTAAAGCGTCAAAGTGCCCCATGTTCATGAAAATAAAGCAAAGTCCCGTCACCGGGTCAGCCACCAGCTCAGGGTTGTTCTTCTTCCACGGCTGGTGGCGTCGACTTACTTCTGTGATTCCTGCCCTATTAGCTTGGCAGAACGCAACAACATGCTAATTGTTTGGGCAAATTCGTTATGCCAAAACCGGAAGTGAGCCTTGGTTCGGAAAGGGCACACAAGGAGCACAGGATGTGCCCTGCGCACGCCATGATCAACGCTTGTAGCGTGCAAAGGCATGAGGCAAACAAAGGCCATATCATGCACATGGATTGATCGGTACAGGTGAAGCCAGGCGGAACTTCTTGGCAGGTGCAACATCTGAAAGAAGCCACACGGATGGTCATGTGGCTGTGGGTCAAAAATAGGTACCCCAAATGGAACCCTGATAAATGGAACCAAAGACTAGAACCTGCGGTGCATATCCTGGTGGGTTTATTTTGTCCCACTCACTTCCTGAGTGCATTGGCAAACATCAACTGTTGTTTTGCTTTTACCCCTAAACAAATGGTCCAAACCCAACAAGTGACTGAACGAATGGTCATCTTTGTTTCATCGGCATTGCCCGACCGCCTGCGTCTTCCTCTCCATCGGCATGGAGGGTGGGAAACGGCCCTGAGCTGCTGAGCTCTGTCGGCCATGGGTCAAAATCCAAATCGTACCCCCAGTAAACATCCCAATCCAACCACTAAAATAGGTTCTAAAATGGGTGGTGCACCTACCCCAAAATGGGATTCTATTGGTTTTGACCCACAGCCACATTCGAAACGGGGATAGGCGCAGCACGACGATCTCTTCCACCTCTTTGCCAAGCACCTGCCAAAGCAAAATCATGACTAGGTCCTCAGAGGTTAGAATAAGGGTACCCTTTTTTCTGCAGTCTACTTTTAGTAGCCCAAAAAAGGGTAAAAGGGCATTACTGGAGGACTTAGATGAAGCATCCGATCTCACTTCAGGAATCCTGCTCCTTCCAAGAAACCCTGCAATGATGATTCCCCTGGAAATACCAACAACACTGGTTTTGCATGGAATCCAAGTGGTGCAGGATTTCGTCCACCAACAGTATGTATGTGGCAAAGTCCAAAAAAACTTGACGGCCAACCTCGGCAGCAACCCGGCGAGCGAAGGAGACGCCATAGACAGCCTGGCCCAGTGAGTCATAATCAAAACCGGGCATTAAAATGGTCTACCCAGAACCATGTGAAGAATTAAGAAGGCGGCCGCCGGCTATTTATGGCTGGGAGTATCCCTTGCAAACCTTTATCTACCCGGTTTCGATTGTGGCTCATGTGCATATTTACTATTTGAACTTCAATCAAAGGCCAGCAAGGGATGATGGGCACTTGTCCCAAGCACGACAGCTTGGGCACATCACTTCCATCCGCAACGACTTCCTTCCCGGACTGCCAGCTTGCCTCCTCGGACTCGTAATACCTCGAGTCCCAAATGGCCAGTATGCCGCTATGCCGCTCTGCCTCACTCCTGAAAACTGCATTCTCATTCGCTCCGAAGCCTCAAGAGACGGCCAAGTCAAACAGAGCAAGACACTTCGCCATAGCTTTTGCATGACAGGCGTGGCTGGCAGTCTACAGCCCATGTCAGCATCGAAGCCGTCCTGCTCTGGGATTCAAGTGAGAAGGATAACATGTGTTGACTCTGATACCTCCTACAGACCACAAAGCCGATCAGGATTATCAAGTTCAATTGGTTGCGCCCTTTGGACATCATGTGACATGGGAAATGTACGCCGCCACAATGGAATTGAAAGGCACTCCAACAATTACACCACGGCCATCTTTTTGCCACTTCACAAAAAAGTGACCTCCTCCAAACTCAAGACTACCCCCTCACACTTCCAAAAAAAACGGAGAACAAATAACCTCAGGCCCGCAAGCATCTTTAAGAAGTGGCAGCTCTCCCGAGCTCCCTCCGCCCAGCCGGGGGCACTGGAGCTTTTCGTAGAGCGCCGGCAGCTGCTCCACCTCGGAGCCCTGGCGCTCCATCTCCTCCCGCACCTCGACTCGACGACTCGGCACCGGGCGCCCGAGCGACGCGACTGGGGCGCAAGGGGGGAAAGGGGAGCAAAAGCGGGCGGCCCGGAAAAGGCGAAGGCTCTGAGGTCAGCAAGATGAGGGTGGGCGGCGGCTTGGGTAGGGAGGGGGCAAAAATTGGCGCAAAGAAATACCACCTCTGGGTAATGTCAGAAAATGTCAGAAAAGATGCCAAGAGTACAAATCCCGACATTTGGTGAGATTCCTGCTGCTGCCCAATGTCCACACCTGCAATGTGTTAGGGTTGTGCAACGCCTGGTTTCGAAAGCCCGTATCTTGCACCCGCCCCCGTCATCCCGGAAACCAAACCCCAATCCCTAGACAGATTAGTTTGGCCGCGCACGGAAAGCTTCCTTCGCAATTGACTAAGCACACTGGGGCCACTATTGGCACTGTTGGCCTCCTGAACCACCCAGGCCTTCATGAGCTTCTCTTCCAGATCCTGGTTCCTCGCGCGTCCCGCGTCGAACATCGCAGCGGGCCTTGACGTTTCGCCTACTTGGGCAGAATTCTTTATTTGGAAATCCTTTGGTGACATCATTTACTTGGGGGTTGTGCCACTGCCAACAGCGGCTCGGAAAGGCGCGGTCTCGTGGGTGAGGGCGGTGGTCTGGCCGCGGAGATCTGCGATGGTGATGTCCTCCGCAGAGGCCGATTCGTCAGCCAAACCAAATGGAAACAGAAACAGAAGCCTCTTGATTGTTATCTCCTGCTTTCTTCTCTCTTTGTTTTCCCGAAAGCATCGCGAAGGGTTCTTCCGTGCGGAGCCCTTGGACAAGTTACACAGAGCCAAGTTGCACGGAGCCAAGTTATAGAGCCAAGCTACATAGAGCCAAGTTACATAGAGCCAAGTTACATAGAGCCAAGATACATAGAGCCAAGTTACATAGAGCCAAGTTACATAGAGCCAAGTTACATAGAGCCAAGTTACATAGAGCCAACTTACATAGAGCCAAGTTACATAGAGCCAAGCTACATAGAGCCAAGTTACATAGAGCCAAGTGGCACAGAGCCAAGTTACATGAGCAGCCAAGTTGCACAGAGCCAAGTTGCACAGAGCCAAGTTACATAGAGCCAAGATACATAGAGCCAAGTTACATAGAGCCAAGTTACATCATAGAGCCAAGCTACATAGAGCCAAGCTACATAGAGCCAAGTTACATAGAGCCAAGTTGCATAGAGCCAAGTTACATAGAGCTAAGTTACATAGAGCCAAGTTGCATACAGCCAAGTGGCACAGAGCCAAGTGACACAGAGCCAGGTGGCACAGAGCTAAGGTTAGGTAGAGCTTGCGTAGCGTAAGCAGCTATGTAAGTTAGTTTAGGTTTCTAAGGCGCCGGGGCGGGAGTTTGATCATCGCTCGGGATTGCGACCCTCTGCGGAGATCCGCGCGGTCGATGTCAAAAAACTGTGGACTTTTTACGATTTCTGCAAGCCGCGCGCGACCCTCTGCGGAGATTCGCGTGGTCGAGGTTCAAGAACTGTGGACTTTTTACGATTTCTGCAAGCCGCGCGCGACCCTCTGCGGAGATTCGCGTGGTAGGTTTAAAAACTGAGGACTTTTTACGATTTCTGCAAGCCGCGCGCGACCCTCTGCAGAGATTCGCGTGGTCGAGGTTCAAAAACTGAGGGCTTTCTGCAAGCCGCGCGCGACCCTCTGCGGGGATCGTGCGTGTCGAAGCGCTCTCGCTGTGGCGCCGTGCGAATTTGTTGCACGCGAAATGGCCTTTGGAAGTTGTCTCGCGGCTCGCGCGCCTGCTTTCGCAATCCCGCGGTCGCAGGTTCGATTCCCCCCTGGTCCGCGGCAGCTCCGGCTTGACTCCTACAGCTCCGGCTGGAGAATCGCAACTCTTAAGTGCAGACGCAGTATGCGGAGCGTGCTCCCGCAGCTCCGGTTGGAAAATCGCAACTTTTAAGTACAGACGTAGTATGCGGAGCGTGCTCCCGCAGCTCCGGCTGGAAAATCGCAACTTTTAAGTACAAAATAGTACGCGAAGTACATTCCCACAGCTCCGGCAGCACTTGCACAGAGCAACTTGCGCAGAGTCACTTGCGCAGAGCAACTTGCGCTCTGCGAATTGCACAGAGCAGTTGCACAAAGCACTTGCGCAGAGCAACTTGCACAGACCAACTTGCACAGAGCACATGCGCAAAGCGCTTGCACGGAGCAACTGGCGCAGAGCACTTGCACAGAGCAACTTGCTCAGAGCACTTGCGCAGAGCAACCTGCACAGAGCACATGCGCAAAGCGCTTGCACGGAGCAACTGGCGCAGAGCACTTGCGCAGAGCAACTTGCTCAGAGCACTTGCGCAGAGCAACTTGCACAGAGCACTTGCGTGCAGCAGCTTGCAGAGAGCAACTTGCGCGCAGCAGCCTGGAACAATGCAGCTTGCGCAGACCACTTTCGTGAGAAATCGCGCGGCGCAGTTCGAGAGGAAACTAGGATGATGAGATGGAGCTCTCCTGCGACCATACACATTGAGCATCGCCGCGTGCAGACACGCTCGCCGCAGCGATGTAAAAATCTCCGCGGCTGGATGAGCACCTGGGGAAAAACTTTCGGGCCAATCGCCCTCTAGTCTTTTTTGGGCGGGGGGGAGGGGGGAAGGGGTCACGGGGGTTGAGCAAATTTGGAGACATGTCCAAACTGGGGACCCTGAATAACTTGCTGAATGGTGCCAAATTGATCACAGGTTGGCCAAGGGGCGAGCTGAGTCCTCAGATCCTCGGCTAAAAGTTTAACTTTGAGTGGGTTAAATGGAAACCCCCAGAAAACCCTACAAAACGAGAAAGCTGAAAGGATGGCTGGGAACCACCAAGTGAACATGCCACGCCCCGCCTTCTCTCGGCAATGCACCTGGAGATTGTGGAGATCCACCTTGACCGTCGCCTCGCGGTACCTCACGCAGCTTGTAATGCCCTATCGCCGCGCGTTACTGCCTCAAAGATCGCTTCCTCAAAAGCTGGGGTGACACCCCAAGATGCACAAGCAGAATTCGTACACATATGTGCGTATAAAAACGTAAATATGTATATGTATATGTATATGCATATTGTGTGTAGCGATGCCTTGAGGCCCAACGTGCACCTTGCAGATTGTGTCACATGTTGCATTATCTTGCAGATTGTGTAGATCTTGGGCATGGTCTGGAACTTGTGGGAGCGTGAAAAACAAAGCGCGGTTTCTTGTGGGCGATAAAAATGATAATAATAACATATATATATATATATATATTTCTATGTATATATATATAAAAAACACGATTGAGAATGTGCGCGTGTAAACATCTGTCTTAGTCTTCTTTCCTCCAGTTCCGTGCATGCCATCTTAGCCGCGATTGCGACGGAACAGAAAGTCATTCTGGATGCCAGAGGCTTGCAAACAAGGCAGGCAACAGCGATCAAATCCGATGGCTCTTAACGCGCACTGCATGTCTGAGTAGTTGATGAGCGCCAACTTGGTCTGCTGCTTGAAGGTTTCGAAGAACTGGCGCAAAGCAAAGTGCAACCCAAGGACCAAGCTTGGTAAGAAGTATTCAGGCCCTGACACCGACACCCTCAAAATACGCTTCGGTGTTTGCTGTGAACTCTTACAATTCAAGTGCCAAGACGGCTTTGCATATGCAACTAAGTGGTCAACTGCTAATTCATTTGCCTTATATGTGCTAGCTCGCACGTGGGACACTTCGCACCAAGATCTGGCCCTGAACTTTAATAGAGAACCACCTCCAAAATAGTTGGCAGGCACAAATCCCCACCTACATGATATCCACCAAAGGGCCCCCAATTAAATTCATAGCCATCTGGCCATGGGTCAAAAGCCAAATCGTACCCCCAGTGAACATCCCAATCCCGACTAAAAACTCAACTAAAACGGGCGGTGCACCTACTGCAATATGGGATCCCATTGGTTTAAAACAGACTAAAATGGGTGGTTTTGACAACCACTGCCACCCTTGGCCTCCTCCGCAAAAAACCCTAGACTTGGCCTCCTCCGCCTCTTGCTGGCCCTTCTGCGCGATCTCCATCTGCTTCTTACAGCTGTCCCGCTCCTCCTGGGGTGCGCGTACAACCTCCGACCGCTCAATGGAGGCATTTCTCAGATAGCTTGTATTTATTCATGTATATATATATATATATATGCACCTACGTATACATACATAGTTGTATGTATGCCAAACATGTGTATATACATGTGTATATGTATATATATATATATATGTGCGTGCAGATATGTACATATACATATATACATATGTGACACAAAAACAGCAAACAAGCACACGTTGGCTAGGTTCCTCTTGTGACAAGAAGGTAGGCTTAGGGGGCCCAGAGTCGCCAGAGGGCTCCTTGAGCTGCTTCGCCTGCGCGGAGAGCTCCTGAAAGGCCCGGCTCTTCTGCTTGGCCACCAGGCACCTCGGAATTTCTTGAAGTTTGCAAACTCAGCTGCATTCGCGGAAAGCGCGAAGGAGCACATGCTCCGTTGTTGCAGATTACGAAGAAGGAAGAAAAAGCTCCAGCTGGAACGAACATTGCAACATTTCCTCTGAATTGGAGAGTCGCGGAGAAAAGTGGCACATATCTCTGGAGGGGTGGTTTGCTGTCTGTGCCCGAGCCTCACGTGTGTCCCCAAATCGTGACCAAAGAGGCGGCCCACATTTGACACCCCTCTGCGTTCACAGCCACACCAATGGACAGCTGTGTCCCAAGCACAGCTCCCTGATCACAATCCACACAGGACAAAAAACCAACGACGCTGTTTCTCACCCAACGACGCTGCCTCCTTTTCAGGCATCCTCATCAGAATCTAGCACAATGCTGCGTTCTCAACATGGTCTTCTGGAACGTACCGCAAGACAGCTTGGCTCCTCCACTCCCCCGCTGCAAGCACATGGGGCAATGGAAAGCCTTGGTGCACTAAGGACGTGGTCGTCCTCATGTACCTTTCTGCTGCGGGAAGTTGCCACATGAACAAGAAGCTTTGCAGCTTCTTGAGGGCATCCTTGGACGAGATCTGCGCTACTCTGCTGCCAGCTTGCCGCGGCACAGCGAGAGCGCACACGATGGCCCACACACAGGATGTTCCGCTGACCTGCTTTGCAGCAGCAAGGCCTCACAAGCAGCGAGCCCCGCGGCGGGTGCTTTCTGGAGCGCAGCCGCAGGTGCGAGCCGTGTTGATCATTCACCACAAAAGCTGAGTTTCGGCCGTCTGGCAAGCAATGCAACTCATCTTGCGTGCCCCATTGGAGAGGGATGCCTTCACTTGGCACCCGAAGCTAAAATTGCCAGGAATCAAACAACAAATCACCAAGTTCTGCGCAAGCTGGCAGCCCATCGCACAGTGTGGGTTCTGGAAAATGGCCACAAAACTCACAATGTGCATCTCTCTGTAACTCAGCACAGATGTTGCGAACGCGCGCCAGCATCTCAATCTTGAGGCAACAGAAGGCAGACTCTTTCTCTGCGTGGTCAACTTCAAGGTGGCCGCGCGAGCCTCCAACAACTGGAGGGCCCCCCAAACTGCCGAGCGCAGCGATTCGCTCGCCGGCTCTAGCGCTGGGCCATGGTCAAACAAAGTGCTGGACATGCTTGCCACCTGGTCTGCAGACAAAACAGATGGGCCCCGCTGAAGCATCTCCTCTTGCAGCTCTGCCGTTTGTTGTCTGCCGCTTCAGTGACACTATCAAGCGCTTGAAAAAGCAAGGCCTGCACCCGTGAGTTTTCTGATTAGCGACTCATGTCCCGCCTACCCAAACCGTCCAAATGCTGAAGTTGTTCGAAGCCCTTGGACAACAGGACCAACGCAGCATCGTGATGCCACTGGTGAAGCTCAGTTGCTTTGTCCAGCTTCTGCAAGGTTTTTCGTAGAATGAAAAGCTTCTGCAGAAACTCAGACGGCTTCCTTCCTCCAAAAGGCTTGGCTGCTGGGCCGCTTGACGCCACTTCTGCAGAAGCGCCTGTCTTCTAACTTCCAAATCTCGCGGCAAACGGCGCCACTCTTTGAGAACCACCCCTGCTCCAGAGCGTCGCAGCACATGAGCCGTGACACACAACCGCTCCGCTGCCCGAAGCTGTTGCCCCAATTTGTCACTTGCCCGTAAGGAGAAAGCTTGCACAGTTTCCTGAACCCAGTTCTGCGCTAGCCAAAAGGAAAAGTGAAACAACCTCGAGCCAACAGCAGCAGCGATGCAAAACTGAGAAAAGCAAGGCAGTTCAAGGCTCGTGCGCTTAATGCGCCACGCCCACCGCACAGCTGGCAATGCCTGAACACTTCGTTGTCACACCGTGTCAGAAATGCCCCAAAGTGTGCGCAGCCAGGGCGGGAGCCTTGGGGGAACCCAAGTGGCTTTCAATAAGGCCAACAGATTGAAGCGATCTCTTGTGGGACCATCTGCGACGTTTGCCGCACTCTCAGCACGTCCCATGTGGAGACCAACCCCTGCTGCAGCCAATTCCAGCCAGAGCCGCCCAATACACAAGGATGTGTCCGTTTTGCCCCCACTGCCGTTCGTAACGGCATGCAGAACGGAGTCATTCTCAACGAAAGACCGCCAAAGACTTCCTTGCAAACAATTGGAAAAAGTTGCCCAAGCCAAAAGCACAGCCAAAAATTCCTGGAAGCCAATTTGGTGATCCCGCCTCGGAACAAGCATCCGCCACACATCATCAGATGTGCGGACCCGCGTCCAAAAGAAAGTTCTCTGGAAGTACTGCAGCAACCCACCGTGACTCACCAGACGCATCGGTCCATGACACTACACGTGGACGCGTTGCAGGGGTGTGCAGACGCACGGAAGGCACTTCAAGAACCATTCAGACGCGCGCCAAAGGAAAGGGGGGGCCTGTGCGACTGCGCATAGAAAGGCTTTATGAAGGCTCTACCTACTCGATTGCCCGACACCGTGACCGCAAACGAGAGACGACCCGCCAGTTTTGACGCATCTCCCGGGGCCAGACAACCTTGACTTACGACATTTATAAGCTGAGCGCTATACTTGACCGCCTTGGACAATTCTCAACGCAGGTGCGCAGTTCACGGCGGGGCCAATTTCCCACACCGCGCCCAATACGATCAAGCGAATGTCGCTCTCAGCCGACTTGTCGTCGTCCACCGGAAAGCCGAGCACGCTCGAAATCACAGTGAGAATGCGCCCTGCGTTCCACTGGACACTTGCGCGCGACACTCCGAAAAAGTCGTCCACGTACCGGGCTGACGGGCACATGAACAGGGCGCGCAAAATGCGGCACAACATGAAGCAACACGGTGCCACGCGTACGCTGCAGACACCGTGCCAGGAGGCATCCGTCATGCATCCAAACAGTCCACGCGAAGCTATAATGCTCTACCCTGACAGGGGTACGGCGGAAAGCCTTGGAAATATCTCGCTTCCAAAGCCGTACTTGGATCTTCCGTTGAAAGAAGCTCAAAACAATTTCTGAAAGGTCGTCCAACGTGTCATGTTGGGTCTCATCACAAGGAACCGTGGCTGCGTTTACCATGCTTTCAGTTTCATGGTCAACCACCCTTGCGCGCCACCCCCCGGAGGGTTCCTCTCTGACCGGTATTCTCCGTGTCAGAGACACATGTCGGGCATCCGCGGGAACAAACATAAAACCTTTCTCAGCGTCCTCAATTGCTTGCGGCAATATGTCGGGCGAGAAAGGCAACTCGGAAACCGCGCTTGCCGAGACGCTACCAAGTCTTTAACGGTGAAAGGCTGTTCAAAACGGCACGCAGCACTTTCACCTTCGCAGGGAGGCAAGGCCCCAAGCAGCGGAAAACCGACCTGGAGGTCATGCAAGAACCGGTCGTGGTCAAAATTGCACTGCCAGCAAAATTTTCCAGAGCGGCCCGTTAATTGCGGATGCGTGAGCCCGCAACTCTGCTGGCGCATCCTTCACCCAGTCTGCGTACGGACAGCTTCAAACAGCGCTTGAAAAGTGCCAGCCGGGAGGCGTCGACTTCTGCCGCTTCAAGCTCACACTCAAAGTCAATGGCGCTTTGCAACACCTCGGGCATGTCTTCAGACGGGTGTCCAGCCTGCAGTGAGAAAGCCACGTGTTCCAACGAACTCAATCCCCTTTCCGCGCCTAAACTAAGTGGCCACAAGCCTCCAACTACCGCAACAGTTTGCCACAGTGTCAGCCTCAGCTTGCAGCATCGCTGCGGGCTGCCAGTCAGGAGACTTGTTGTGCGACCGACAAAAACGTAGGGAATCGCACACCAGACTGGCAAACTTCAAGCTGGGTATGTTTGCGCTAGGTGCGTCCGAAACTGAAGCTTTCCATGCAACCACACTAGCCCTCTGAGCTTCACCCTGGGACCTTGCCAGCACAAAACTCCATCTGCCAACATGTGCAGAAAAGGGGAGTTATGACCAAGCTCCTGTTTCCGCTTGTCTTGATCTGACCTGCGAACTTGCTGCCTCTGGGCCCACTCCTCCTTGCGCTGCTGCTTTCTTGACAGCTGCCTGCCCAGAATGGCCGCTGGCCGATTCGCACTGAGGCCTGCAGTAGCTGCAGAGAGCTTTGGCCAGCACCTCTTCTGCGCGCTGGCCAAGCTTTTGGTGACTGCGTCGGCCTTCTTTTGCGTGCGGCGGCCAGCTGTCGCGACAACTGGCTCTCTTCGGACCTTGCAGCCGCGCTGCCAGGCTCTTCCACAGCTGCCAAGCGCAGCACTGTGCCCAACCTCTGCGTGACAATTTCCTCGAGCTCTCTTTGTCCAACTTTTGGACCTCAGACCCCATGTCAAAGGAAGGGTCCTTCTTCTCTGCTCTACGGGACCACTGCTTTCTTGCCATCTCATCATACAGAAAGCCCGCGTAGGGAGGGCGTGACCTCAACCGCTCCTGTTCACAGATCTGCAGCACTACATCCTGGTGAGCCAAGACTTGCGGCAAAGTGATCTGCTGAGCCGCAACGGCCGCCACAGCCCACCTCCAAAAACCTGCTGTCCACTGCGGCACAGACCGGAAGAATCTCGGTTTCGAGGTTGCGCTTTTCAGAGCACGAACGAGTCAGATCACCCAGGCTCCCAATTGGAGACGTGAGCGAAAAAACTTTCCACCAACATTGTCGCTGGGCACCCAGAGAGGCAGGGCATCCTTTGCACGAAACGAAATAAATTTCTGCCATTCTTCCAAGCTTCGTCAGTGTGAGCTTGCCAAACAGGGCCTGATCAGGCTGTAAGTAAAAGGGCAGCCCATCCAGGTGGGCTTTGCGTAGCAGGCCTTGGGCGTCAGTTGCCTTCATCGGCGCCATGGCCGCTGCCAACGCTTTGGCCACGCTGGTCAGTCTGCGCCACTTGCACCCGCCTCCGCCTGGCTTTGGCAGCGGCGTTGAAAGTATCTTTGAATACTTTCACCACCCTATCACGAATATCTGGAGGTGGTGTCGACTGCTCAGCTTGGGATATGAAATCCTCCCAACTGGTCATGGAAGCGGAGCTCAATCGGAAAGAAATTCTGATGCTCCCACGGCTGCGGATGTTGCCACTGTGTTTGTGCAGCCCAACAAGCTTCATGCTTTGCTTGTAATGCTTCAAAAAACGGGGTTCAACAAATCCGTCCAAGAAACCCCAGTGCCGGTTTCCAGAGAGTTTCCCACTCAAAGCCGCAACGCCCACACCCCGCGCGGCTGGAGCGAGCTTCGGCCCCGGCGCGCTCTGCTCCTTGGCCTCCGCCTTCAGCTTGGCCTCCCGTGTCTCTTCCAGGCCTGCCTCAAGCAAGTCGAGCCAGCGAACCCAGCCGGAGACCGGAGGCAAAACCGGGCCGCACGGTCAAAGAAACTGGCAGCACGAGACCAAAGACTGGGATTCATGAAATCCTTTCAGGGAAGTCCCCCTCCAAAATTGTAGCGGCAATACTGGAAAATGTGGAGTGTCCTTGTTTTGGTTGCCCTAACGCGTTAACAGTAGTATGACCAATGATAACTTGGGCATCAATGTCTTTGTCCCTTCCAGCACCGTTTCGTCAGAAACAGTAGTATGACCAATGCTAACTTGGGCTTGCGATGACCAGAGAACAGCCCAAAGGTTGCTTGTGATCTTGCACTGTGAGATTGGTTTGGGCTCCCGGCTCGATAGCCAGCTATCATCTGGGCAAAGGTTGTCAGTTGGCCTGGAGGGTCCAGGATTGACTTTAGATTCAATGCATCATCGCTACAATCAACCCACGCCTAAGCGCTCTGGCTGGACTTCTGACTCTTTCAGATCCTCCGGCGGCGTGCGCAATCTTACAACTCGCGAAGCACTAAGCTAATGGGCAAGGTCGTGTTCTCTTGCAGACACAACGTCTGCAACCTGGAGATGTCTTGGATCGAGCAGCTAGACATGTGAGGCACTCCTGAAGAGAGGCCAAGGTTCGGGGCCATTCACCTGGCACGTTGAACCAAAGTCGACCCTCAGAACTCAGACTCCGAGCCATGAGCCAGCGGTTTCCGTGAACGGAAGGCCCGTTCCAAACCAGCGTGGAAGATATCCAGGAAATGCAAACTTGGCGTTTCAGGCCACTCGTTTCAAGCCACTCGAATTAAGGTTTGGGTTGACACACCACCCAACAGACGTACTTCTTCAAAAAATGAGAGAACGTCGACATGAATTCGGAAAACCGAAGCACAGAAAACGGCTTCCTCACAGGAACTTCCCCCGCCAGCTAACATGGAACCTCACGTTTGGGGGGTTCCTTTGAAAGGAACCATTTCCCAACGTCAGGTTCCATATTTTGTTTTTAGTTAAAAAATACTTCGCTTCGAGCAACCCCCACCCCCCTTCTCAGACTGGCAAGCTGGATCCACTGGCGAAAAATGGCGAGCCGCTCCGAGCCGATACTCGGCAGGATCCACCGACAAAAGATACTCAACAGCTTCCACTGGCGGGCCGGTTTGATGAAATACTCGGCGGGATCCACTGGCGAGCTACTCTGGCGGGATACTCGGCGTCCACTCTTGCCTTGCTGCTCTGGTGGCACTGGCTGGCGGAATGCTTGGCGGGATCCACTACAAAGCCGCTCTGGCGGGATACTCCTCTGGCGGGATACTCGGCCGGATCTACTGGAGCCGCTCTGATCCACTGGCGAGCAGCTCCGGCGAGATACTGGGCGCGATCCACTGGCGAGCAGTTCTGGCGTAATACTCAGCGGGCTCCGCTGGCGAGCTGCTCTGGCGGGATACTTGGCGGGATCCACTGGCAAGCTGGTTTGGCGAGATACTGGGTGGGGGCGTGGTGTAGAAGCATCGCAAACGCGGATTCCAACATAAAATCTAACAACCCCTTCCTGTCGGGTAGGAAAAAATACTTCGCTTCGAGCAATCCCCTTACCATCGGCCGTTTCGGACATTGAGCAAACCAGACTGGCGGGATACTGGCCGGATACTCGGCAGGATCCACCGGCAAGGGGTGCTCAGCGGGATACTCGGCGGGATCCACTGGCAAGCCGCTCTGGCGGGGATCCACTGGCGAGCCGCTCTGGCGGGATACTCGGCGGGATCCAGCTGGCGATATGCTCGGCGGGATCCACCGAGCAGCTCGGGCGGGACACTCGGCGGGATCCACTGGCGAGCCGCTCTGGCAAGATACTTGGCAGGATCCACTGGCGAGCCGCTCTGGCGGGATACTCTGCGGGATCCACTGGCGAGCCGCTCTGGCGGGATACTCAGCAGGATCCACTGCCGAGCAGCTCTGGCGGGATACTCGGCGGGATCGAGCAGCTCGGGCGGGATACTCGGCGGGATCCACTGGCAAGGCGCTCTGTGGGGAAACTCGGCGGGATCCACTGGCGAGCTGCTCTCGCGGGATTCTGGGCGGGGGCGTGGTGTAGAAGCATTGCCCCTGTCGGGTGGGGAAGGATTCTCAGTCGTGAACCTGGAAAATCCCCTAAAGGAAACCACTATGTCTCATTCCCTGCCTATCGCACCAGCAAGACAAAACTGATCCTCTTCGGACAAATGGGGGTTGATCAAAGGTCCGAAAGACGTAGGATGACCATTGGCTGGAAAACCACTAAAACGATTATACTTTCCACATGGGAAAAGCTACCCATGGTCAGAACTAGGGGCCCTAAATGGAATGTTGATCAAGCCTCAAATGGCTTCGGCTCAAATTCATGTACCAAAATGGCACCTCGGCAAATGGAACCAAGAACCAAAACCCTGCGTAGCCATGGCTCTTTCATTTTGAACCGCGCCCAAATGGCCATGGGTCAAAAGCCCGTACCCCCAGTAAACATCCCATCGCAATCCCCACTAAAATAGGATCCAAAATGGATGGTGCACCGAAAATCAACCAACATGAAATCCCAAAACAGTTTTGACAACCTCAAAAAAAGGTACCAAAATAGAATCTTGGTACATGGAACCAAAGACTAAACCCTGTAACCGTAGCTGCTTAATTTTGAGCCACAGCCACTTGGCAACCCGTGGCCGGTGCGGCAGAAGACGTGCTCCATGAGCTCCTGAAGCAGCGGCTCCAGCATGGACCGCAGCGCGAAGCCCGGCGGCAGCTGCCGCGCCAAGCGCAGCAGCCTGGAGCAAGGCGGAACAGGCGCGACGAGGAGGAAGCTTCGCATGTACATATGCATGTGATATATAGATTTGTATATGTATCTGGTGCCTAGGTTTTGCTTGATTTCAGCGCGCAGGCTGTAGAGGTTATATTTTTGCAATAGAGTTTAAGCGCAGACGAATAGGCTTGCAGTCCATCCTGGCAAGATCCGAAATGTCCCAATATGATACCCTTTCCAAAGATGTGTTTATGCTCAACATTGCTCATCTACGGCTTATATAAGCAAATCCTTTCCAAATAGGAGCTACATGAGAATATAAGTATAGTTTCGGGCAAACTCCAACCAATCTTCAACAAAAGAAGTTAGGAGTTTATTCCCAAATATAATCTAAGTGTTAGATATAATCTAGTACGAACAAAACTCAATTAGCTTTTCATAACAACAATTAAATAGAGACTACTTCTCAAATTTAGTTCGTATTAAATATGGCTGAACATTTAAGGAACTTCTACAAGGAAATTCGAAATACGATCTGTGTTATCTATGTCCTGGCCCTTTTGCAGCGTAACAAAGGTCCGAAATTAAACTTGTTAGACGGTGTTCCAAAAAAACTCAAGTGAAGCGCGGTTCAAGTTCTAAAACTATTTCGAAACAGGGATTCCAGCTGAATCAGTTGTAATTCAAGTTCTATTTGCAGAGGACAACAAAGTGCCTTCTATCTCAAAAGGCGGAGGCAGAAGATGAGCAAATGTGGAGAGGTAGTTCAAGAGGGGGGGTAACGGTGTGTGAACATACATACATGTGTATATATATATATGTATATATATACATACATACACACATATATAGTACCCCTAATGATCCTGCGCCTCTTCATAAAACACTGTAAAATACGTGTTGTTTAGCATTATACCCTGCTTCATAGCTAACATGAAGCAAACCGCTCACCAAAAGCACTTGAAAGTTTGTCTAACTAGTACCTTGAAAGTGTTTCCACTGGATCGCTAAGCACTTGAAAGTATTCTACCACTGGATGGAAAAATCAAGATTGAAGATTACACAGAACACTTTCCTGAGATGGCCAAACCCAAACAACATTCAAGTTATTCTCACACTTGAAAGTGCCTTACCACTGTATTGAGGCTTGAATCTCGAGGATTGCACAAACAACAACTTTCCTGAGAATCATCCATCCTGGTCAAACCCTAAAAATGATCAAGTTGTTCTAAAACTTCGAACGTATTTTACCACTGAGCTTTTCCGAGAATCTTATTGAACACCGAGAGTATTGAGTCAAACCTGGAATTTTTTTAAAAAAAATACTCTGGGATTCAAGATTCAGGATTCAAGATTCCCAGAAAAAGACTATTTTGAAATCTTGAATCTTGAATCTTGAATCCCAGATGTAAAAAATGAGATTCAAGATTCAAGATTTCAAAATAATATTTTCTGGGAATCTTGAATCTTGAATCCCAGATTTCTTATTCTATTTTCTTTTTTTAATATGGGACGCAAGGTTCAATATTCCAGAATTCCAGAAAAGATTGTTTTGACGTCTTGAATCTTGAATTCCAGATTGTCACATTGAACGTCTCCCAGCAATCTTGGTCCAGAATTCTTAATTGTAGAGTTGTCGCACACCCCCCTTCCTTGGTGCCCAAGTTTGGCCAAAAAATGCAGAATTACCCGAAATCAAGCGCAAAACCTAGGCTCCAGGTGGGGGGGGGGGCGTACCATATATATATATATGTATTTATATGTTTAAATAAATATAAAGATAGATATATATTGGTATATATATATGTATGTATAGAGATAGATAGATATCGACAGAGAGAGAGAGAGAGAGAAAAAAAAGACATATAGATATAGACATATTAAGAGTGAGTGAGTGAGTGAGTGAGTGAGTGAGTGAGTGAGTGAGTGAGTGAGTGAGTGAGTGAGTGAGTGAGTGAGTGAGTGAGTGAGTGAGTGAGTGAGTGAGTGAGTGAGTGAGTGAGTGAGTGAGTGAGTGAGTGAGTGAGTGAGTGAGTGAGTGAGTGAGTGAGTGAGTGAGTGAGTGAGTGAGTGAGTGAGTGAGTGAGTGAGTGAGTGAGTGAGTGAGTGAGTGAGTGAGTGAGTGAGTGAGTGAGTGAGTGAGTGAGTGAGTGAGTGAGTGAGTGAGTGAGTGAGTGAGTGAGTGAGTGAGTGAGTGAGTGAGTGAGTGAGTGAGTGAGTGAGTGAGTGAGTGAGTGAGTGAGTGAGTGAGTGAGTGAGTGAGTGAGTGAGTGAGTGAGTGAGTGAGTGAGTGAGTGAGTGAGTGAGTGAGTGAGTGAGTGAGTGAGTGAGTGAGTGAGTGAGTGAGTGAGTGAGTGAGTGAGTGAGTGAGTGAGTGAGTGAGTGGAGTGAGTGGAGTGAGTGGAGTGAGTGAGTGAGTGGAGTGAGTGAGTGAGTGAGTGAGTGAGTGAGTGAGTGAGTGAGTGAGTGGAGTGAGTGAGTGGAGTGAGTGGAGTGAGTGGAGTGAGTGGAGTGAGTGGAGTGAGTGGAGTGAGTGGAGTGAGTGGAGTGAGTGGAGTGAGTGGAGTGAGTGGAGTGAGTGGAGTGAGTGGAGTGAGTGGAGTGAGTGGAGTGAGTGGAGTGAGTGGAGTGAGTGGAGTGAGTGGAGTGAGTGGAGTGAGTGGAGTGAGTGGAGTGAGTGGAGTGAGTGGAGTGAGTGGAGTGAGTGGAGTGAGTGGAGTGAGTGGAGTGAGTGGAGTGAGTGAGTGGAGTGAGTGGAGTGAGTGGAGTGAGTGGAGTGAGTGGAGTGAGTGGAGTGAGTGGAGTGAGTGGAGTGAGTGGAGTGAGTGGAGTGAGTGGAGTGAGTGGAGTGAGTGGAGTGGAGTGGAGTGGAGTGGAGTGAGTGGAGTGGAGTGAGTGGAGTGGAGTGAGAGTGAGTGGAGTGAGTGGAGTGGAGTGGAGTGAGTGGAGTGAGTGGAGTGAGTGGAGTGGAGTGAGAGTGAGTGGAGTGAGTGGAGTGAGTGGAGTGAGTGGAGTGAGTGGAGTGAGTGGAGTGAGTGGAGTGAGTGGAGTGAGTGGAGTGAGTGGAGTGAGTGGAGTGAGTGGAGTGAGTGGAGTGAGTGAGTGGAGTGGAGTGAGTGGAGTGAGTGAGTGGAGTGAGTGGAGTGAGTGGAGTGAGTGGAGTGAGTGGAGTGAGTGGAGTGAGTGGAGTGGAGTGGAGTGGAGTGGAGTGAGTGGAGTGAGTGGAGTGAGTGGAGTGAGTGGAGTGAGTGGAGTGAGTGGAGTGAGTGGAGTGAGTGGAGTGAGTGGAGTGAGTGGAGTGAGTGGAGTGAGTGGAGTGAGTGGAGTGAGTGGAGTGAGTGAGTGGAGTGAGTGGAGTGAGTGGAGTGAGTGGAGTGAGTGGAGTGAGTGGAGTGAGTGGAGTGAGTGGAGTGAGTGGAGTGAGTGGAGTGAGTGGAGTGAGTGGAGTGAGTGGAGTGAGTGGAGTGAGTGGAGTGAGTGGAGTGAGTGAGTGGAGTGAGTGAGTGGATGTGAGTGGTGGAGTGAGTGGAGGTGAGTGGAGTGAGTGGAGTGAGTGGAGTGAGTGGAGTGAGTGGAGTGAGTGGAGTGAGTGGAGTGAGTGGAGTGAGTGGAGTGAGTGGAGTGAGTGGAGTGAGTGGAGTGAGTGGAGTGAGTGGAGTGAGTGGAGTGAGTGGAGTGAGTGGAGTGAGTGGAGTGAGTGGAGTGAGTGGAGTGAGTGGAGTGAGTGGAGTGCGTGGAGTGAGTGGGAGTGAGTGGAAGTGAGTGGAGTGAGTGGAAGTGAGTGGAAGTGAGTGGAGTGAGCGGAGTGAGTGGAGTGAGTGGAGTGAGTGGAGTGAGTGGAGTGAGTGGAGTGAGTGGAGTGAGTGGAGTGAGTGGAGTGAGTGGAGTGAGTGGAGTGAGTGGAGTGAGTGGAGTGAGTGGAGTGAGTGGAGTGAGTGGAGTGAGTGGAGTGAGTGGGGTGAGTGGGGTGAGTGGGGTGAGTGGGGTGAGTGGGGTGAGTGGAGTGAGTGGAGTGAGTGGAGTGAGTGGAGTGAGTGGAGTGAGTGGAGTGAGTGGAGTGAGTGGAGTGAGTGGAGTGAGTGGAGTGAGTGGAGTGAGTGGAGTGAGTGGAGTGAGTGGAGTGAGTGGAGTGCGTGGAGTGAGTGGAGTGAGTGGAGTGAGTGGAGTGAGTGGAGTGAGTGGAGTCAGTGGAGTGAGTGGAGTGAGTGGAGTGAGTGGAGTGAGTGGAGTGAGTGGAGTGAGTGGAGTGAGTGGAGTGAGTGGAGTGAGTGGAGTGAGTGGAGTGAGTGGAGTGAGTGGAGTGAGTGGAGTGAGTGGAGTGAGTGGAGTGAGTGGAGTGAGTTGAGAGAGTGGAGTGAGTGGAGTGAGTGGAGTGAGTGGAGTGAGTGGAGTGAGTGGAGTGAGTGGAGTGAGTGGAGTGAGTGGAGTGAGTGGCATGACTGGCGTGAGTGGAGTGCAGTGGGGTGAGTGGAGTGAGTGGAGTGAGTGGAGTGAGTGGAGTGAGTGGAGTGAGTGGCGTGAGTGGAGTGAGTGGAGTGAGTG